>CM033793.1:29328491-29442549 GCA_019656835.1 Rhododendron ovatum
TAAATTAAATTGCACGGTTAATTAGTACTACTTTGTTAGCTGGGTAGATTATATTAATCAATCTTTGTTACATATATACTTACTAAAGTTGTCTAATCACTTGGCAACTTCATCCTTATTCAGGGAAAAAAAACACTCCAGAAAAGGATAGTCTCTCTGTCTATTTACAAACTCTAATTTGGTAAGTAAAATTAACTAATTGGTTTTAATTGCAAGAAGCTTTAAATTAACAATCTCTTGGAATTGAGCTTTAATCTTCTACTCTAAAGGAAAGTCTTTTAATAATGCTCAGATTGAATTGACTTACATAATTGTATCCACATGAACCTCAAGGGTTGGCTTGAGACTTAGATGTTTACTCAATTCTAAGATCTCAAGTTTGATTCCTTTGGCCAATAACTCTTGGGGTCACCTCATCCTCACGCATAAGCATGTGAAACGGTTGTGGGAGGGACTGTATGAATTAGTCCAAGGTGCGCACAAGCTGACCCGAGACACCATGTATTACCAAAAAAAAAAAAAATTGTATCCTCGTGGATTAGATTTCATTCGTAAATGGGAAAGTCTTATGTAGTCTTGTTACCTAAATTCAATTTGACTTAAATAATCTGTATTTTTAAAATTCAAAATTTGAGGCTTCACTTATGGAAATCGGGGGTCCTTTCATTAGTAGGAGTATTCTTCTGGGAATTATTACCTGAAAAATAAGGAAAGCGATAGAAAAACCTTGAACAGAAATTTAAATCCATTTTCAGCAGTTTTGGGTTTTCGAATCGAAAATATCAAGTTTGAATCTAATGTTTTTAGTAAAATATGAAGTTTGAATCTAACGTTTGACTCTAATGAAGTTTGAATCTAATGTAGTACGTAGCTTTTTCGTTATATCAATCATTAGATCGAGCGTTTACTGTAATAATCTGAACCGGTCATCTTGTAGGGCCCTTAGAGTTATATGTTACGTAGAAAATCAGCTTGATCAGACATCGATTGCTATATCAAAAATTATATTTTGATTTATAAAACTAGACGGTCATAGACAGTTTAGCTAAAAAACTGGTGACATAATCAGGCTGTCCATTTTATAAACCACAATTTAATTTTTTTGATATAGCTATTGATGTTCGATTAAACTGATTTTTTGCATCGATGTACCATTAATTTGTAGGCCTTACAAGATGAACGGATCAGATTACTGAAGTGAAAGCTTGGACAAAACCCATTCTCTTCCAACTAATTCGAAACCAATTGCATACAGTTTTTGGGTCATATGATAGAAAAACCTATACTACTACGATTTCTACTCAATCCATGGACATCGGTCTCAATTTTCTCATTGTAAAGAATGAACCGACAATCTCCAAAATTTCTAAGATGCCCCAATCTGGTAATGTGGTATTGGGGCATCATGCCTCCATTTACTATGGACCATTAGATCAGATTTTAGATTAATCTTGGCCCTTGGATCAAAACCATCTCCAAAAAGTAAGGGTTTGCGTTTTTTCAGCCAAAAAAAGTCATTATACTTTTCTATGAATGCTGGTTATTCTTACCATGTTTTATGCTGATACTTACTACAAAATAAGGTAGACTTATCAAAACTAAAGATTGTATTTTAACGTTTTTGGGTGCATTCAAAATAATTTTAACCAGTGGAGGAGGTTAGAGAGAGAGAGAGAGAGAGAGAGAGAGGGGATGGATCCAAGGGTTGAGATTGAAAGAGGAGATCCAAGGGTTTAAAAAAAACGGGGGCATGATGCCCCAATACTGCTTTGGGGCATGGTAGCCAGACACCAAAACAGAAACACCAAAAGCAACTATGGGGAGTAAAACCCCAAAAGGGATTTATTTATTTTTTAAAATCGGCAAAAAGATAGTATTTAATTTGAAACTTGATATAGGTACGTTAAGAAAGAAAGAAGAAACCTAACATCGTGATATAGATACATGGGATAGGAAAGAGAGAGAGACCTCCAATAAAGCATTGGAACATGGAAAAATGGAGCAAGAGAAACAAAAAGAAATAGAAAAGGGCCAAAACAGGTGGCCCAAAAGCTCCAAGGAGCCACACAAAACCAGGTAAGACACTAGCAGCAGCAAAAACAGACACAAGTAGATCGGGCGACAGCAGGCAACACCATAGACCGGGCACAGCAAAACGAACATAAATGAATGGACAGCAGCACAACCAGGGCAAGACATCATGTAGGCAGCAGAGCACCAGATTCAAAAGAGAAAAAATGTTGTGCACAATAAGATTCACCTAGCAGCTGAGAAAGCTTCTCAGTTCAACTTTCAACAATCTTGATTCTTGATGTTGGTGCTTATGACAGAGTGATCAGAAGATATCAAAAATTTCCAAGACGAAATGGCAGTTGCCTCTTTCACTCTGAACCCAAACCTCCCTAGTACACAACCTGCAGAATGCATGCCCACAGCCTCTGGGCATACATCAACGATCTCCTCTTCCTCTTCCTCTTCCACTCTGCTGCCGGATAGAACTTTTTGCGTACTTAAAACTGTGACTCTGTTTGTCTGAAGAACAATGGTGTAGATATCTTTAAAGTACCATCCAATTTGCCTTTATAATTGATGGCTTCAACCGAGTCTTTAAACATTTAAAAAATAAGTCATGTAGGTCTCTAGCCTATATATAACAGAATATGTCCTGATAATCTTAGAGACACACAATCACGATCCTCATTTCCTAGCTAAAATAGTTAGTTTTTACCAGGTCAACTAAAGTAGTTATGCACCTTATTTTTATGGAATGAGCACACGATCACATAATAAACCAGACTTACCGTTTAAGAGGACCTCTCACTAGCAAAATGCAACCTACGAACCATGTCGGATATATCCATTAGCCTGTAATAACTCTAAGCTGTTGGTTATTTTCTTACTTAAAGCCTAAATTTATGCACACCTCGATAAATCTCAAGAGTATCTATCTCAATGTCTACTAGTGTGGACCTATTTAAAGCCGGAATATGGACCGGTGGCCCATAACGATTGATAGCACCATAAACATTAGGAGCAAATTCCTAAAATCTCACGTTTTAATCTCGTAGACATTGAGTTCGGCTGAAACAAGTATAATAAAAAACGAAACAAAACAAGACAGACAGAAGAGCATGAAATAACAAATACTAATAATAGCAAAAAGATAGTGTTAACGTTTAGAATTGGAATGGGCATACTTGAGAGGGAGATAAGAGTATCTTCAGCCTTGACCCAAATTTGGGACAAATTTTAGGTAAAAATCCATTTTAGATCAGACTTATTCCAATGGCAAAATAATCCCTCACCAAAATATTATTATTTTTATACTTTCAAGACTATTTCCCTCCATTTTTGTTTTCCCCAACGATTTTGGCCAAAAGAGTAACACACATCTCTCAACGACGCGGTTCTTATTCCGTAACCAGCTTCAGGATTCTTCCATAGAGAATAGGGAGAGATCATCGAGACTTCAGCATTCAGATATCCAAGTGGAGAGAGAGAGAGAGAGAGAGAGAGAGAGAGAGAGAGAGAGAGAGGTATCCAAGCTTGGGAAAGCCAAGGCGTCTACGACGCCATGCTCTCAGAATGACATGGAAGGAGCCGTTGAAAAGACAAAAGAGCCATTTGAATATTTGGGGATTTAATGGTGAGAGACTTGAGTTGTCTCAAATTTGGGAAAAGAAATGGATAAAACCCAAAATGGGAAAGGGTTTTTTAGTCAAAGATTGGAGAGAGTTTTTTTGTGGGTTTTGCCCAAATTTTTTTGTGGGTTTTTGAGTCAAGGTTGAAGGTTGGAGATGCTCTAACTAGAACCAAAAAACCAAAACCAACAAATAAGCCTACCAACAGGATTGCCAAAACAACTTAGCGCACTTACTGACTTAAACATCGCGCATTCTAGCACCGCAAAAGATCCATTAAAGAATAAAAAAGCAAATAAGGGCTACCGGAGCACATGACACTATGGTGCTCGGAAACATGAGGATCGTTGCCCTTGCATTTTTTTTTATTTTTTTATTATCAGCAAGAAGTTTTTAAAGGAACATTAGCTCCACAACATCCATGCAAGTATATACCAAACAAAGATGGCACATACCCCTAAACAAAATGAGAAGAGTGAAAACCCGATGATGGAAAGTTCGCAAGATGCCAACGACAAAAACCAACAAGCAAAATATCCACCAAGCAAAGATAACCCAAAAGCTGCGCTCCTCCCCGAGAAGGATGAGATTAGATCTAATCTTTACGAAGGGCATCATATTTTGCTCTCTCCTTGACAATCATTTTTGCGAACCTCTTCACCCAGAAATCCTCCTGCCCAAGCATGTCCACCCCCAGAGTTTTGCTTACATCCACTGTTGCTTTTGCTTCAGCTATCGGGTCAGGCCTGAGTAGTTGAGTCTTGGTTTTCGCCTTGGAGTACCTCTCCTTGGAATTAAAATGAAGTTGCGAAGACCGGATATCTTGAAGTCCAGTATTGTTATCCATCACCATTCCCTCATCTTGCTCCACAACGGGAATAAAACCAGCCCCCATCATACCCAACTCACCTGGTAAAGAGTCCTTTCCCGATGACCCACTTGACTTCACTTTAGTATGCGAGTGTGCATCCACGGATTTTGTCTCCTCAGCGTCATACTTTGATTGTAGATAGCATAGCATGTCAAGTCTGCGCCCATCATCTTCATTACCATCTTCCACGACGTCTGAAAACTGCTGCTTGAAATCATCCGTATCAATCCAATTTGGTTTGCCCAGCATAGACTTAAAAATCTCTACATCTAAAAGGTCCAAGCCATTCTTACTTTTCCCTGCAATCACCTTCTCAATATCCCGCTCGAAATTCCTATCAAATTCCCTACCAATCCTATCCTTCGTATCCGGACTCAACTCTCCTCCCACAGAACCAAACTCGGACTCATCGTAGGATGGTTCCAGGAACAATGCCCTATAAATATCATTAATCTCAGACTCATCTAATGATTCGAGGTACAATGCCCTCTCACTAGCATCCAAATAACAAAAATTCTCTAATGATGCAAGGACCATTGCCCTCTCAAAAGGATCCATTCTGGCATTCAATTCCCGAAGTGACCAAGATCTAGGGTTTCCTTTTGATTTCCCCTTGCCCGCAGTATGTGCCGAATCTTTACCTATTTTCTTCTTAGAAACAGATTGATTTCCCTATTTAGAACTAGAACCTTTACCCTTTTCCTTCTTAGAAAGAGGTTGATTTCCCAGAAACGATGCCCTCTCAGTAAAATCCAAACTACAAAAGTCATCCCAGGGTGAATCATCATCGAACGATTCCAGCATCATTGCCCTCTTACAACAAAAATCAACCCAAGGTGGATCATCACCTAATGATTCCAGGAGCATTTGCCTCTTACTACAAAAATCATCCCAAGGTGGATCATCATCTAACGATTCCAGGATCATTGCCCTCTCAAAAGGATCCATTCTAGAAAGCTCATCCCAAGGTGACCGAGATGTAGGGTTTCCTTTCCATTTCCCCTTGCCCACGTTGACGTTACGTGCCCAATTCTTGCCTTTTCCCTTCTTAGAAAGAGGTCCATTTCCCATCTTAGAACTAGAAGCTTTACCTTTTCCCTTGTTAGAAAGAGGTCGATCTCCCAGTTTAGGGCAAGAATCTCCACCTTTTTCCTCCTTGGAAAGAGGTTGCTTTCCCTGTTCAGGACTAGAACCTTTACCTTTTTCCTCCATAGAAAGAGGTCGAGGGCTAAAACCTTTACCATTTTCGTCCTTAGAAAGAGGTCGATTTCCCTGTTTAGGGCTAGAATCTTCACCTTTTTCCTCCTTGGAAAGAGGTCGGTTTCCCCGGCTAGGGCAAGAGAGAAAGCCTTTTCTCAACATTTTCAGATATCCACAACGCAGAAAACACAAAACAAATAGTAGAAGAAGAGCTTCGACAACTAGAAGCAACCTGTTTACGACGACGAACGATGACTTCAGCGTGTGACGTGCGATGGCTGGAGGAGGAGATAACGATGCGGAGGAGAACGGCGGCGAAGAGGAAGAGGAGGCGCTACTCCTCCATTTCTCTACTTTGCTCTCTCTCTCTCTCCCTCTCTCTCTCTGTAGTTGTCTGTTGGAGTATTTTCTCTCTCTAAAAGCCAATCTTTTTTCCGGCTATATTTGAATTTTGAATTCGAGTGTTGCTATATGTACCGACCATGGGGAGGAAAAACGTACCGACGGCCGCCGGTGGACCGTCTCCGGCCACTGGACGGTCGATCCGAGCCGTTCAAAAATTCTAAAAAAAAAAACTGATGGGGCTAACGCGGGAATCAATGGCATCCGAGGTGTTTAGGATGCTTGATCAAAGTTCCCTTTTTTCGTATATATATGTGTACGTTTTTTTTTTAGAATTTTTGAACGGCTCGAATCGGCCGTCCGGTGGCCGGAGACGGTCCGCCGGCGGCCGTCGGTACGTTTTTCCTCCCCCAATGGTCGGTACTCATAGATTTTTCGTTGAATTCAATCCATACACAACCCCATTGTGGAGGCTTTCGAGAAGTCCGTTGTTTGAGCAGTCCATTTGGTATCACGCAAACAGTAATGCTACACATACAAATTTTGTGCACAGATTTTGTGTACATATTTTTTGTGGGGTTCATTACGGGTCTCACACAAATAATCCGAGCCGTTCATTAAATGTAAAACATTTTTTCAAGGGCCCCCACAAAAAATTAGCTCAATCCGATACCTAAAAGTGTTTGATTCAATCATTTAACTTTTCATTATCCTGACATTCGAATGAAAAGTTAAATGATTGAATCAAGCATCTATGAGTATCGGATTGAGCTGATTTTTTGTGGAGACCCTTGAAAAAATATTTTACATTTAATGAACGACTTGGATTATTTGTGTGGGACCCGTAGTGGACCCCACAAAAAATCTGTGCACAAAATCTGTGTGAGTAGCATTTCTGTCACGCAATCACGCAAAAGCCCAAGATAGCCCAACTCAATAAAGATTTAAAGCGGCCGTTAGCATAATGCACTGAACTACTTCAATCTAAGGTTTTGAATCTCCTGTCGCACCGAACGGTATGTATTAGTATTGGCTAAATCCGGTACCTTACATATCTAATTTTGCTCTGATTCTTAATTTTGTTTCGGTTCAAATACCGGTCGGTACCGGCCATACTAGACTAGATCTTAATTTATTTTTTTCCTTCTAATACCGGACGGTACCAAACTACTTTTAAATTTATCTGTTTTGCAATTAATGTATACTAGAGGTAGGGCACACGCGATGTGTGTGCAAGTCGGATTTTCACAACGTTTTGTAAAAATGCTTCCCACTTATTGTTTAATTAAATGTTGTGAAAATTCGACTTGCACACACATCACGTGTGTCCCAGCCTCTAGTTTTTTTTTTTTTTTTATATCCTTCCCAGTCCAGTACTTGTGCATCTTTCCACAAAAAAGAAAAATGAAAATACGTAGAAACTAAAATAAGGAGAATTAGGTACCCATAAACGAAACCCAATGTGCACAAACCCCTATGAAGTTAACATGCATATAGCAAATTAACAGGATAAGCATTTGCAAGTAGAAAAATAAAACCTCTTAATCAACCGTGTAGTCAGGCTATCTTCACCAATTTTGATGACTACTATGAAAACTTCCGTCTTGGGTTCTTAGTCTCATCTTTTTTTTAAATCTGTAACAAATACAATAATCAATTTTTATCACTCCGGAGTACATACGATATTTGCAATTCACTAACTTGTTAACTAATCTCTCTTCTTCTTTTTCCGCACAAATATATGGAAAGTACAAACAGAGCAATGAAAAGGGGGAATACACATGAATAAAAAACAACTAATTCACAAAGTGCACTGTGATATCCCACAAATCTGGAATTTAGAAGTGCACGAAAGTACTAAAATTAATTACTTAACAATTAGCTTAAATGGACTCTCACAATTAACATGGCTGATGATGCCGTCGTCATTGAATGATCTGGAAATCGGTAATTCACTGCAAAGGAACGAAAGCCAATAGTACAAAATTTGTGAAGTAAAAGAAGTAAGAAAAAGTGGGAGAAGTGTACCTGAGTAAAAGAACGAAAAGTTAAAAATGAAAGGCCTTTATTAAGAAGAATTCACAGAAATTACAGGTTGAAAGTGACGGGAATGGGAAACTTCTGGGCACGTGGTAGCAGAGAAAGAACAGAACGGCAACTGGGAGAAAGAAGAGAGAAAGGTGTGCAGTTTGTGTAGGAGGACATGTAGTGGGGTCGTAACTGCTTTGGATTGTTTTTTTTTGTGTTAAAATGTCAAATATATCCCTACAATTAACTGTTTTGTTTTGTGTGTTTTTTTTTGTAAGTGGGTATTTTGGAAAAAGAAAAAACATGACAAAAAAGGGAGACACCAAAGTGGTGCTCTCCCTTTATATATTACAATAGATATTATACTAAATTCTTTGATGTAGGAAAATAGGGAAATTCTACAATACACACTTTTTAAAATGGTGTACCATATGCACCTATTTTATTGTTCATTCGTAACATTTTAGCGTATTTCGTAACTTTTGTTCTAGAATTCATAACTTTTCAGTAGTACGATTCGTAACATTTTCATTATGATTCATAATATTTTAGTATATCTCGTAACCTTTATACGATTCGTAACTTTTTAGCAATACAATTTGTAACATTTTCTCTATAATTTATAACATTTTAGGGGTGCATATGATACACACTGTAACGACCCGGATTTTTGCCCTATTTTTTTTGATAAAGAAATTATTTTTAATCAAATAATCTACAGTAATTGATTAATTATTTAAAAAGTGTTATTGATTAATTATTTAAAAAGTGTTATTGATTAATTCTTTTCTTTAATAGATATTACAAATATAATTATAATTCTTTTCATTAATAGATTTATACAAATACAATTATCTTAATTATTTTAGTTTTATTTTATTTACATGCACACTCCTTCCGTCTCTCCGTCTCCTACTCAGTCTCTATTTCCTCCCTAACCCTAAAACCAAGTCAAATTCGTTCATTTCAAATCCTATGAATCCAACCCCATTAAATTCACTATTATATTTTTCCACCGAAATTCTTCTATAAATACCCCACCCCCATTGACCACGAAAATAACACAATATTTCCCACGCCCCACCAGTCCATAAAAGAGAGAGAAAAATCAAGTTTCAATCCATGGAGTTTTAGAAAGAGAAAGAAAGAGAGAAAAAAATGGGTTTCGTACCAAGACCTAACCGAAACTCAATCCGACCATTCCAATCTCTTCCTACGAATCCTAGCATCACCAAACGTCGTCCAATTCGGTTTCAAAGTCTCCCGATCAAAAGAATCCGAAGTCTTCTTCTCAAAAATTCAAGATTCGTTTTTAAATCAATTCGATCCGATTAAAGGTACCATAATCCTATCCAATCTCTTCTCTAAGTATATTAAGTGTTTATATGCTTAACCCTATGTCCCGAACAAAAAAATAGAGTTAATCGCGCGTTTTCTGCCGTATTTATCAATTTGATATTATTTTTGAGCCCGACATCTTATTTGTAATTATTTATGAAGCAGAAGACCTATGTGATATTTTACAATCATTATGATATTAATATTATAAAAAACTACTGACTTGATATTATTTTCTTACAATATAATATCATCTTAATATAAAACGTATTAATTATATCAGTTTAATTTATCTGATAGATTGAGTTGGTTTTAAACGTTTCGAAACAACTTTGCGACCTTCTGAATATTATTTTTGACACCCAAATTATTTTTTCTAGACTTTTCACATCTCAAAGATCATAACTTGTTAAGATTATATATTTTTTATTTAATTATCTATTTATTAAATTATTTATTAGTTATCTATCAAAGTTTATAAACGAAAATTTTTTGCGACCTTCCAAACAATGATTTAACACCCAAACTAATTTTTCCTAGACTTCTTACATCTCAAAGATGATATTTTGTTAAATTTATATTTTTTTATTTAATTTACTATTTATTGTTATTTCTATAGCGTTTTCAATCAAAAATTCTTTACGACCTTATATCCTTATTATAAATATCCGAATAATTTTATTTAGACTCTCTACATTCTGAAGGTAAAATTTTGTTAACCGCAATATATTTTAAATTGTAAATTATTTATTATCTATTTACTTCACTTTTGGTCATTTTATTTAACGTCTTTATTTAAATTAATCCCGCGACCCTCCGAACCCAACTTTTGATACTCAACTGGTTGCATAGGACCTCTCGGACTCTTAATCAGGTCACGTTAATTATTTTAATATTTTTACCTAATTAATGCATAAAATTAATTTTTAATTAATCTATTATCTTAGAATTAATTAATAAGAGCCCAGAAAATTTTCTTTTTAAATTACTTTAAAACTCTTACTTTATTATTGACATTGTGATCATACAAGATTAAGGGCAACGGCCCATCCATAAAAAGTTGTGTGATTACATTGCTTATTAATTGTTTTAATTATTATTGATTTGTTGTATATTGCATCGATATTTGATTTTGAATGGTAGATTGAACCCTAGAGGCATGGGGTGGTGTTGCGAAATAGAACTCATCTAGACGATGCTAGATAATGGATAAATTGGAAAGTTTTATTTTTAGATTGCCTGCAGGCGTGATTTTGAGATGTGATGAGTTGGATGTGATGGTTTGAAACTGGCAAAGTAAGCACAGTGTTGATTGATGAATGATGATTGGCAAAGTAAGCCCAATGATGAATGATGTATTGATACTGGCAAAGTAAGCCCAGTGATGATTGTGAAGTGGTATATAAGATAAGCGAACCCTAGTTATGATTCGGGCATGATAAGCTTTCTTTTGTTGTAATAAGAGGGATACACGCTAGGTACATAACTGAAGTGCAATCCGCGACAACAAAAGAGAGTGAGCTTATGGGACAGGGCATAGCTAGCGGTTGGGGAGGAAAGATCTCGCGGAGAGATTTTAGATTTCACATTAGGTTATGGATAGTAATGAACTGGCTTTTGTGGAGAATATTTGTTTGGTTTCTTCGATTCAATATTATCTTTATTACCTGCTAATTGTAAAGTAAGATGGGTGGTTGGGTTGGATTATTCTACTGGGGTGATTTATCACTCACGGATACGTCTGTATCCTGACAAATCGTTTGCTTCGGCGATCAATTTGCCAGTGGGCGCAGGATTTAATGGAGAGGATTCAAAGATGTTGCAGTTCAACACGGAAAGAATATCAGGAACGAAGATCGAGTGTGCTTTGAATTTGTATCAAGCCTAGAGTCAGCTCTGAAATTAATGTATTCTGAATTAGTAAATTTATCTTGTGATTGTAATAGCTAAATTTTATTTTGAAAAATTATATTTATTTAACAAATTTTTTTAAGATTTTATTTTATATTGCTTCCGAAAAGTCGGGGCGTTACACACACCCAAATAAGGAATGTGTATTGTAATCTTTCTCAGGAAAATAACACTAACAGTGATAAATTCGAAACAGTACCCAATATCACACGATACCTATATGTACCGTATTAGTAGAAAAACTAGTACTCTAATCGATACATTATTCAGAATCTTGCATCAATCGTGAAACTTTTACGTGGCCCCTAACATTTGGGTATAATTTTTACGTCCCATTGTTCGTCTCGGAGAGCTTGGAGACTCGAAAAAGAATTAAGATCCTAAAAGTATTATTGCGTACTTACTATATCCAGCCATTTCCCTTAGATATATACGGTGGACTTTTTCTTTGACACTAGAGCCAGTTTGCTCTGTGCCGAACTTTTTCACCTAAAATATAGGCATTGGGTAAGCCAAGATGTTAGGAGCAAGAGTTGAACACTTTTTGCACATATTACACAATTGTCGTGTGGATTTATTTGTTCCTAACAAATGTACATTAATGTCTCTATAATTTTTCAAAAAACAAAGCGAGAAGAATATCAAAACTTCCCAAATTCTGTGCTAATTTGAAGAATATATAAATAGGAGAGCGTTCCACGGACACAAAAAAATACACTCTAAGAATTACTCTTGACTGCAAAAAATTACTCTTAACTACAAAGAATTACTCCTGGCAGCGATGAATTACTTCCGGCTGTGACATGAATTACATTTGGCCGCAATGAACTCGCGACCGTAAAGAATTACTCTTGGTCGAGAACTACTTTTGGCGGCATCGAATTGCACTTGGCCGCATCTAATTACTTTTGGCCGCATCGAATTACTCTTGACCGCATAGAATTACTCTTGGTCGCTATGAATTGCACTTGGCCGCATCAAATTACTTTTGGCCGCATCGAATTGCACTTGGCCGCTACGAAATACTCTTGGCCGCATCGAATTGCACTTGGCCGCATGAATTACTTTATGGTCTTGCAATTATTTGTGGCCAAGAGTAATTCGTAGCGGTCAAGAGTAATTCTTCACAGTTAGGAGTAATTCGATGTGGCCAAGAGTAATTTTTTGAGGCCAGGAGTAATATTTTGCAGCCACAAGTAGTTCTTTGAGACTGGGAGCAATTCTTTGCGGTCAATAGTAATTCTTCGCGTCATATTCTTTTTCTTTTTCTTTGGCACTAGAGCCATTTTGCTATGTGCCGAATCTTTTTCACCCAAAATATAGGGGCATCGGGTAAGCCAAGATGTTAGGAGCAAGAGTTAAACACAAGACTCTAGAGTTAACCCTACATTCCAACCGTGACAACCTTAATCTTTTTAAGGATATATATATATATATATATATATATAGTTAGGTTCCGGTGAGAGATCCCTCATTTTATTAAAATGCGGGACTTCCCTTCCCGATTGAATTTCGATGATCCGAGCCGCTCAAAGTGATCAAAACGTGATTTTAAGGGTCCTCGCGAGAAATCAGCAAAAAAAATGACTGGGAAGGGCTTCATCCGAGCAGTTTTCATTGAACGGTTCAAAAAAAACTGCTCGGATGACGCCCTTCCCGGTCATTTTTTTTGCTGATTTCTCTCGGGGACCCTTAAAATTACGTTCTGCACACATTGAACGGTTTGGATTTTCAAAATTTGATCGGGAAATGAAAGTCCCTCATTTTAACAAAATGAGGGATCCCTCACTTGAAAATTCCTCTCTCTCTCTCTCTCTCTCTCTCTCTATATATATATATATATATATATATATATATATATATATATATATATATATATATAACAGTAACCAGTTCTATTCATAAGTATGGATAAACTCAAAGACTATTTTTAGCTAAGCTTGCTACCAATACAACTTCAAATTGTTCCGCACATTGGATTTATTCAATTAATTGTTCTTGTACAAATTTTCTTCCTTCCATTTACTAGCGAAATCTATCAAAAGTTGGTTAGGAGTAACATTTATTAATAATGATCATCAAAAATATTGAAAAGAAGTGATTATTGGTGGAAATAAATTTACATTCATTGTCTTTCCTTCTTTGAGTAGATTTGCTAGTATTCTGATAAATGGCAAAAAAATAAAAAATTAATATGGCCTAACTACTTCCCATGTAAACAAAGGCTAAAAGCTAGGACATTGCGTATATAAAGGGTGCTTTGGCATGCAATCTAGAGTAGAGCACTCATCAGAATTTTCAGAAAAACATTACTTGGAATCGACTGCATAAAAGAGAGAGAGAGAGAGAGAGAGAGAGAGAGAGAGAGAGAGAGAGAGAGAGAGAGAGAGAGAGAGAGAGAGATGGCTGGCTATCCAAGGCTTCAGTTTGTTTTCCTCCTATTCCTTTTGGCTTCAATGTGTACCATTCAAGTTTCAATGGTAAATGTACTCTGTGGTTTCAATAACAACACTACTCTTATATAGGACATAATGAATTCGTTTTTCTTACTCTTTTTATTTTTTGGGTTCTAATTATTGACAGGCATGTGGCGAAGGATGTGTTGCCCAAAAAGGTGAGCTTTTTGTTACATGGGACTTAATCACCTATCTCAAAAACTTGTCTTATATTCTAACTAATTAAACCAAAATCGAGCCTTAAGTCTCAATCAATTGGAGTTGATTACATGAATCCATTTTTTCCAAAACTCATATGTTTTCTCATATTCTACCTGAAGAGTTCATAATCTCAAGTTATGCTGTTTAACTCATTTTTCTTGGACATGGCTTTTGTTTTGTGTGTTCAACCGGAGCAGATTTTTAAGTTTCGTGATTTACTCCAAACCATACATTCTTATGGTTAGTTTGTCAAGTGGTTAACTAATATAAAAAAGAAAAAATTGATCAAACGTCAATAGTCACATGTTGGGGCATATCTGCAACGAATATCTGCCTATCAATGTTTTATCAAACTATTAAAATTTTCAATGTTAGTGCACAAATCGACGAACCCAACATAAGGAATGGTGGGATCCAAACTTATTGGTTTCACCCCTTTCACCTTTTTGTTGTCTATGTTACTAATTAGTAGCTTATTAATGTGATGCTTTTCCCTGACAGATTGCCCTGCGGCATGTGACTATCGGTGTTCCAAGGCCGACAACCACCGGAAAGCATGTTTGATGTTCTGCAACCTCTGTTGTAACAAATGTTTGTGCGTTCCATCAGGCACCTATGGTAACAAGGAGGAGTGCCCTTGCTACAACAACTGGAAAACCAAGGAGGGTGGACCCAAATGTCCTTAGAAAAAGAAGAAGAAAATAAAACTAGGGGATTCTGGTTTTGAATATGATTTTCCTAGTTGGATGATTTGTCCTACAATGGAATAAATTGAGAAAGTTTAATGTAGTTTATTGAATAAAATCTATGGCTTTCGTTCACAATCGGATTAGCGCGCGCATATCATCGTAATTGTTGAGTCTTTTTGTGACATGAGTCATGTGTGAGCGTATAGAAATTTGTGTCATTGTGTGCATGGCTTTTATTATTTCATAAACTCGGTATCGAGTGAGACAATATCGCGTAAGCATGACGGCTATATTTGAAGTTTGAGGGAGGTTATCAAAAATGAAATTATTTGAAGTTTGAATCCATAGACAACCTAACCCTATTCTTGCAGGTTTTCGAGAAGCCCCGTTGTTATTTGAGCATCCATTTGGTATCACACAAAAGCCCAAGACAGCCCAAGTCAATAAAGGTTAAAAACGAGTTTTACTTCATTTTTTCTGTACACCAAAACGACGACTAAAAACGCTCGAACGCCACTCCTCACATGTCCGCTTCCAAGAGTGGAATAAGGTCGTCTGGCGGGATGATGTGAGACATCATCTTGTCTTCTTGATCAACTCTCATATTTGCAAGTTTGTCTGCCACTTTGTTGCCTTCCATGAGTGTGTGCTTTAAGATACATCTCGTGGTCTCCATAAGGGTTTTACATTCTTGAATGAGGATTGTATTAAGAGAGTGTTGGAACGGATCTCCAATTATCATATTAATTAGCAGTTGATGAGTCAGACTCCACTTCTATAGCCTCCATTCCTTGCTATAAATATCCTAGAGTTCAGCTTCCAATCTTGTTTACTTCAATCTTGAAACCCTTACACGGCCCTAAGGGCTAAGGTGATATTGATTCGGTTTGGTTCGATTTTTGACAAATTTTGCAAAAAAAAATTGGTTCATTCTATTTGGAGTTTTGAAAACCAAAACTGGACCAAACAGTTTTGGTTTGATTTATTCAGCTTGGTCTGGTTTACTCGATTTATTCGATTTTGGGCCTACAACAAAGTTTAATGAGTCAACAAATATGAATAGGTAGAATAACTAATTACAACTTAACCCAATTAACCAAAGAAAGGCCCAATATGATTAGGACATGCAGTAATATGGGTAAAAAAGACTCTGAACAATACCTTTTTTTGTTCTGTAAAAAAAAATTCTACTGTACCTTCCATTTACTGGCCATATCCATCAAAAGTTGGTAGTAAAATTTAATACGGTCCCTCAAAAATAAAAAGAAAACTTTTTTCCAGCAAAAGTAATAATTTATTTTATAGGAAGAGAGTCCAACCAAAAGTTAAAGAGAAAACCGTATAGCCAGAGTGACAAAGCTCAATACAACCCGAGAGCCCAAAGTGCCTAAATAAAAGCAATGAACAGCATAAACACCCCAAAAGGCATAAAATGCCGAGATACAAAAAAAAAACCTAGCCCGAAGAAACCCAAAACCTAGCTTAACCGATTTGAACTGTCGCCGCCCAACCGTTATGGAAAAGAAATTATTATTGATGGAAAATATATTTACATTTTTTTTGATAGGTACAAAATATATTTACATTCAATGTCTTTTCCTTCTTTTAGTAGATTTACGGTCCTAACCTTGCTATAATTTCCTTAGGTAAATTAATTACAGTCACAATATTTTTTGACCACATCCTCGTACGCAGTTATGTGTAATCCTTATTTGGTGGGGTCCTATTTCATGAATATATGCGGTACCCACATGAATTTATTTATTTTTTTGTGCTTTTGGGATCTCATCAATTTTAGCAACACAGTAACAGAGAAAGATATAAATAGAAAAAAATTAATACGGCCTAACAATTTCGCATGTAAAGAATGCTAAATGCATATATAAAGGGTACCTTGGTATGTAGTGTTATGCTAATTTAGAAAAGATAATTTGGAATCGGTAGCAGAAGAGAGAGAGAGAGAGAGAGAGACATGGCTGGCTATTCAAGGCTTCAATTTATTTTCTTCCTCTTCCTCTTGGCTTCGATGTGTGCCGTTCAAGTTTCAATGGTAAATATAATATGTGGTTTCCATAAGAGCATTCTTCTTAATTTAAGATTAAGACACTTTGTATTCACTTTTCTAACTGTTTTTTTTTTTTTTGGGAATTATTGATAGGCTGGTGGCAAAGGATCTATTAAAAAACTAAGAGGTGAATTTCTATTACATGGGTCTTAGTCATTCGTGTAAAAAACGTGTCTCAATTTCTAACTAATTAAACCCAAATCAAGTTTCAAGTCCCAATCAATTGGAGCTGGCTGCATGAATCTATTTCTCAAAAAATTGATACGTTAATGCTGAAAATGTCATTAGCGGGTATCAATTATCAAAACACGTCCTTAGCCGTCATTTTCCCTATTCTAATTGAAGAGAAAAAATAATCAACGTGATAGTGATATCACCTTATACTAACACATGGTAGTATGCTGTGGTGAATTGACATTAGGAAAAATGATCTCACTATATACACGGTTCAACGGGAGCTAATTTTTAAGTTTTGCAATTTACTCCAAACCATTTCATTCCGTTGGTTTGTCGAGTGGTTAAATAATATGAAAAATCGATCGAACGTCAATATATAGTTACTCGTTGAGGTCATATCTACAACGAATATGTGGCTATCGATGTTTTTATCAACTTAACATTTTCCATGTTATAATACACAACCGGACAAACCCAACAAAAGGAATGGTAGGATATTCCAAACTTAATGGACTCCTCACCCCTTCCCCTTTTTGTTGTCTATTGTTGATAAAATTAGTAGTTTACTAACGTGATGTTTTTTTCATGATAGATTGCTCTCCGGCATGTGACTTTCGGTGTTCCAAGGCCGACATACCCTATGATTGTAAGCTCATATGCGAACAATGCTGTTATAGGTGTTTCTGTGTTCCATCAGGCACCTCTGGGAACAAGGAGGAGTGCCCTTGCTACAGCACCGTATTACTCCCAAACGGTGTAGTTACATGTCCTTAGAAAGAAAAAATAAACTAGGGGATTCTTAGATTTGAATATGATTTTCCTAGTTGGATGATTTGGGCTGCAATGGAATAAATTGAGAAAGTTTAATGAAGGTTGTTGAATAAAACGTATGGCTTTTATTTCACAATTTGGTTAGCATATCATTGTAATTGTTGAGTCTTTTTTGTGAGTCACGTGTGTGCGTAGAAGAATTTGTGTCATTGTGTGTGTGGCTCTCGTTATTTCGTAAGCTCAGTATCGAATGATACAATATCACGTAAGTATGTTGTGTTGTGTGAAACGGGTACACAACAAGATGTGTAACTACAATTGTCATTAGGAGCTAGCTCTTGTGAATGAGATTCACTTGTGCACAACAAATGTACAAATTCATGTATAGTTTTCGACCAGATCAACAAGCCCAATCCATCGAACATTGAGTTCGAATCATACTACGATCGAGCAATAGACTCAACACCACGTGTCAAGAAACGATTTGTGAATTCTCAACATACCTCTTTACCACATAATAATTGTACAACCGGAAAAATTATTGAATAGTTTTGACGCACCGCCAAGTGGTGCTCCGACATACTGCTTCACCACATAATAGTTGTATTCCAAGTTTAAATTGAGAGAAGTCGTTAGAGAACTATGTACACAACAAAACATTTCCATCGAAGAAAGACTCCAACTTTGAAGTTCACGTTTATGATAGAGGGACCCGTACTACTCCAATTTATCCTCAACCCATCGACATCGGTCTCAATTTTCTCTTCGCACTTCAAGAAATCTTGGCGGCAAAAGTGAAATAAACCCCGGCAAAAGTATTTCCGTAGTTTTCCCTGGTGTTTGTAGTAAACGCCACAACTGTCGGCATTGAGAATAATTCCCGGCGTTTTGTAAACGCTGCTAATAGTTCTTAGCGTTTTTAACATTATTGCTGGTGTTTATAAAAATCCCGGAAATAGCTCCGTGACCTGCAAATTTTCCCGATCCGGCGAGACATTACCAACGTTTAGTTAAACGTCAGGAAAAGTTTTCCTAGTAGATTTCTTCCTTTTTCTCCTTTTTTTTGGGCCTAATAATACAGGGAATTTCTGTATACTATAAAAACTTGCAACCATTGTACGCCAACGATTAACAAATACTACAAAATAGGATGGCAAAACTTCAAAATTCAGTACTAATCCATAACACGAACCCATTAAAACTATCAAATACATAAATTTTCAAAAATTTATATTACATTATCTCATCCACATAAGTTATTATGCAACCAATCACTAACATAATGTCAAAAAAAAAAAATGTCAAAAGAAGTTCCCTTCATCACGGTCGAATGATGTCTTCAATGTCATCAAATAACCTGCACGCATAATGTCAAAAAAAATGTTAACATTGCAGGAAAAAAAAAAAAGCACACTTATAAAAGGAAAAACAAAAAGGAGAGGGAAACAAGAAATAACCCATGCCCTCAAGCAGACCTTCTACTTATACCTTTTTTTGTTCTGTAAAAAAAAATTCTACCTTCCATTTACTAGCCATATCCATCAAAAGTTGGTAGGGTCCCTAAAAAATAGAAAAGAAATTATTACTATTTTTCTATCGGCAAAAGTAACAATTTATTAGGGGAAGAGAGTCCAACCAAAAGTTAGACCCGTACAGCCAGAGCGACAAAACCTAATACAACCTAAGGGCCTAAAGTGTCCAGATAAAAGCAATGAACAACATAAACATCCCAAAAGGCCTAAATGGTCTAGATACATCAAGAAATCCCGGCCCAAAGAAACTCAAAACCTACCCTAACAGATCCGAACCGTCGCCACCCAACCGTCACTACAAGAAAATTCACCATTCCCGACTAACCATTTAGTCGGCAAATGTGAGCTTTTTAGTCGGCAAAATGTTTTCCCGACTAAATAATTTAGTCGGCAGTTTGGTCGACGGAAGAGAGTCGGCAAATGTATTTGCCGACTAAAAAACTATTTAGTCGGCTAAGGATTGTTTTTTTATCGGCCATCACGTTTAGTCGCAAATTAAAATTTAGTCGGTAAATGTTCAGACTATCACCGACTAAACTTTAGTCGGAGAATGTGAATACTCATCAGCGACTAAGGTTTTAGTCGGCAATAACAGATTTTTTTTTTAAAAAAAATTGGGAAATAACAATCAACGACTAAGGTTTTAGTCGGCAATAACAGATTTTTTTAAAAAAAAAATTGGGAAATAACAATCAGCGACTAAGGTTTTAGTCGGCAATAACAGATTTTTTTAAAAAAAAAATTGGGAAATAACAATCAGCGACTAAGATTTTAGTCGGCAATAACAGATTTTTTTTTTAAAAAAAAAGGGAAATATTAATCAATGACTAATCTTTTAGTCGGCAATAACATATTTTTATTAAAAAAAATTTGAGAAATAACAATCAGTGACAAATTTTTTAGTTGGCAACAACAGCTATTTTAAAAAAAAAAAAATTGGGAAATAATACTTTTTTTTTTTTTGATCCACTGGGAAGTAATACCTTGGCAACCAATTCTAAAACCTGAAATCCCAAAAATTGCTACAATCCTTTTCCCATTCTCATTCCTTGTAAATTGAAGCCAACGATCATTACATCCACGTGCTGTAATTAATAGGAAACTAAAAATACCAATAAATAGAGTTGTCCACCAATTATTTAGTAAACAAATTATATCCAAATCCCTAGAGCACAAAATAATGACACATCGAACGACAACAAGGGGAAAAACCAAAAAATCGAAGCAACAGTTTACTAACCATGTAATATTAAACAAAATGTATCCAAACAAAAAGTTTAACTCGCTACTCATAGAATCCACAACCAAAATCTATCGTTGATCTGCATAGTCCGTAACCCAAAGCAGAACTGCGGGGTACCGCACTAAAATGTCAATTTGTAAAAAAAACAAACAAACCACCATCTATTATGCAATATGATCTTGTGCACTACCAAAATCAGATATGCAGTACTTATCAAAAAAAAAAAATTAGATATGCAGTTGGTCTTTTACTATATTACAATATAGGCTGTAGCAGGAATAGATGTAGTAAGAATATTGATTGAGATACTTACCTGATCAAAACTTGAAGATTGAGCAGTCTTAATTGCTGTATCCATGATAGGGAGAGGTACTTTGCTGAAAAGTGCTTAAGTTGTATAATTTTGAGCTATTGCCAGTAGAAGCTGCACTGGAACGAGGTGGGGGAAGAGGGACCCTTATTGAAGCATTCTCCATCCGTCAACTGTTAAAGAAACAAAAGAAAAAAAAAACGTATTGGTTTTAGTAACTAGAGGTTAAAGTTTTGGTCCAAAATACTTGTGGTATAAGAGTTAATTTTTTACCTAAACTACAGAATTTCAGCAAAATGTAGACATGGACACTTGTTGTATTGTCAATATTCAAATGGACAAATTAGTTGGAACCTTAAAATTGTCAAAGGCTTGATCGGGAATGTTATCATCAAACTCCCTCATCGTGTCCCAAGGGAAAGAGAAAGGTCAACCTAAGTCTCAAGTTATGAAAAGGTTGACCTTGCTTTGATAAAAGCATCGATAGTCTTCTCTTCCTGCGGACTGACTTGACCATGCACATTATCAACACTTCTTGTCACCTAATAGCAATGGAAAATCAATGAAGTACTTGACAATGGGCTCCCAATCCTTTATGCTAAATACTAGGTCGCTTCTCAAGTAGTCCTAGGAATTTTCATGTAGTTTCAAATGAGTTTATTTTGCCCTTCTATTCTTTAAGCAAATACAGAGCTCATTGACTACTCCTACCCCCCCCATCATAACCTCTAAAAACTAAATGACTACTACTACCTCCATCCTAACAGGTTGATTGCTCCTACCTCCATTCTTCGAAAAATCAAGATATAGCAGGTTGAATCATACCATTTTTGAACTAAATGACTGTTCCTACCTCCAACCTAACCTCTAAGCAATGGAGCTATGTAATTAAAATACAACCACCAATAGTCTATCAATAATTAACCAACCTATTTCTGAAGAAATGTAAATTCCACTTTGTAGTGCGTTACTGTAGCTTGGGCCCTTGGCTACATCTAATAAATATTGAATCGAACAACTTTACGAGTGACAATATCGTATCTCAAAATTCACGAGTAAATAGCCAAATGAATAAGAAAAGCCGTACAGCAAAACCACATAATATTCAACCAAATGACAGTATGACTCAAGATCCCTCGACAAACATAGCTAGTTCAATCCACAAAAGAAAAAGGACCCACCGTAAATTTCAATGTCCTGTTGTAAAGAGTCACAAGCCAAAGAAAAGCCCGGCAGCATAGTCTGCAATCTCTTCAGTCTCATATTCCGCAAAGGGAAAACCTTTCGGTCAGTTGGTTTCCTTATCATGTGGAATATACAAGTCCACCACACGTCCTGCTTGAATGAGAATATCATACAACACCTTGTCGCTTACTTTTTCATCCAAATTACCTGCATAGAAAACACATTAGACCAAGTCAAAATGAGTACACAAAGTTAAAATTTACATACAAGAGTAATTTACTCTCTAATAGCATAACATTCCATTCCCCTTCAGAAAGCCTTGTCCTCAAGGCCAAAAGTAAAGCAAGAAGTGTAAATGTGAGAGCCCTCACGTTAAAAATAATTAGTACGATGATAATTCATCACTAACTTTAATTATTGGTCGCGGACGAGGTCACAAACACATTTTACAAGTCAATTGGCCAGACATTTCAAATCTCTGTGTTCTGAATTTTTCCTTGAAATTTCGAGAATGGGGTTATTCTTAGAATAATCGGCCAGAGCCGCTCGCAAGTTGCGCTCTAGAACTAGCCATACATGCATGGCTAGTCATTGAGATCAAGCCAACACTTGGCATGCTTTTAAATTGAGTATGTGTCAAGTAAGTGGGCATGTGGCACCCTAGGAAAATCTAATAGATTTCCATTACACTCATAATAGTTGCATTGTAACTACATAGTGTAATAAAAAGAAAAAAAAAAAAAAGAAGAGAAGAGGTCAGCTAGAGAGAGAGAGAGAGAGAAGAGGAAGGAAGAAGAGAAGCCATTTTAGCTCCTCTAAGATCTAGACCAGCCCTTAGACACTAAAGTTCTCCATCAAATCTTGCTGGAAAAATCAAAATTCTCGCCGGAATCTTCAGATTTAACTGAGGTAGCTGTCCTCTTTGGCCATTTTCATGTGAATAATTTTGATTAGGAAGCTATAAACCTCTGATTTTGGACACCAATTATCATATTCTTACCAGATGTGTAAGGTTTTAAGGTGTTAGGAGTTGATTAACATCAAAAGATTAAGAGAAACCACTCCAATTTATGGAGACAGATTATCACCCTATGAGAAATTCGTATTTTGAAAACACTTCTGCTATGATTCAATTTTTGAAGTCTTCATAACCTTTAAAGTACATTGAAAGACGAAGATTTTGATACCAAGAACATGTAAAACCGATCAACGCAGAATTAGTTATGCTTTTTGGAATATGGACTAATACACATGTTTAGAAATCTGGGCAAAGCCATCTTCTTTTGATTTCTGGGAACTATCCTATTACTAAAACATGTTTGGTTGCCCTGTTTTTCTGTAGAACAGCTTGTTCTTTTAAAATTTGGAGAATATTTGGTTGATAACTAATCTTTCAATTTCTACAGTAGATACACATGGATGTTATGCAAGTTTTACAATCTGAGTCACAACATATGGATCAAGCATTTTATCAAACACAACCCATACAAACCTAACACCATCAATAAGAAAATCAATCTCAATTTGAGTCATCCAATATGGATGAGCAGTTTTATCAAACACTTCGCATGGGTAATTTGTAAGCGTCAATTCAACATTCTCGTATATTAAACCCCTTTCCTCTTGTGGGTCATTTTCAAAACCAGATTGCATAACCACAATATTTTGGTTGCCAAAGACTTGGAGGCAAATCAATAGTTGCAAAACTAAGTCTAATGAAAAAGGTGCACCAAATATGATGAGAAGTGGAAGAACTTGACACAATATGGATAGGAAGCTGAACATGTGAATCACCACATATGGGTCAGAAATTTTATCAAACACGTTGCACCTACCAACCTGAAATGATATTTTTCCAAAAGAGAATCCTCCTGGAGCCCAGAACTTCGGATCAAACAACCAACTTAATTTCCTAGGACCAAAATTTACATACGAAAATAGGACCAAAAAAATTAGCATAAAAGCAGTAAAAGTAATAGAGTAACTAAGAAATTTGGTCTTTCGACTCTTTCCTGCATATTTGACCCTGCCCATTTTAACTAGCCATCCAAAACATTGGGTGTTCTTCTAAATGAGATTCATGTACACAACAGAGATTGTAATGCACAAAGATTCTGTAAACTATAAAGCACCAGGATATTACAATTTCAGCAACTCAAAATTCGAACACTTACACTGGGTTTTTTTAATCTTAAAACTACATTTTCAGCACCTAATCACAATTTCAGCAACTCAAAATTCATTTTCCAGCAACAAAGTTCAAATTTCGCATCCTATTTGTTCTCAAACCAAGCCGACTGCTTCGAATACAAATTGAGACACTTGACCCAAAGAAGGGCTGGAATCGGAACACTGACCTTATGAACGAGCGAGAGATCGAAGTCGGGGAGAAAAGGAGTGGCTTCAGTGGGGGCGTCCGCTTTGTCCTTGGTACTTTGTCCGTGGTGCTTCGTCCTCGGTGCTTCAGTGTACCTCTTTGAAGAAACAAGAAAAAGGAAGAATAAATTCTGTGACGTATCAAAGGAAAATCCAGATTACTAGATGAGCCCTAACCTGACCGGTGACGACAATAACGGGATCCCTCGTGAGCTCCTTCGAAATAGGGCACCAGAACTCAACTCTCCTGCTGTGGATGAGAGAGAGAGAGAGAGAGAGAGAGAGAGAGAGAGAGAGAGAGTGTGCGTGTTGTGGGCTAGGGCTGCCGGTTCTCATTTCTCTTTCTATATATACCAACCAAGTTTTGATCATGTGCATCAGTCACACCATGATCCATGCACCAAATAACAAAAAATTCTCGTAAAGTCCTATAAGCATCACTCGAGGGCCGCCTGAGCTTTTTTTTGAAAATCGGATCTGTCTATCCTTTATGTGAGAGAGATTCTATCATACATGCTAAAATTGAAGTAAATCGGTTATCGTTATATACTTGATCATACATAATAATATTTTTCTATTAATAAATCTACGTCCCGATAAAGAGACTTCCAAAACCCGATAGACCAAAAAGATTGTGAGAATGATTAAAACACCAATAACAACAAAATGAACGGTATGGATCGTCATAAATTTGTCATGATCGTGTGGTTAGAGTCCATTAGACTATAGTAGAATACCTTAGTTTATAACCAAGGAAGTTTAATGTATAGATTTAAAAGGTAATTGCAGACTCATTTTTTCAAATATTTGATCTAAACCGTTACGATTTAATGTCTTATCAAATTTATCATTCTCCCCTGAGTAGGTGATAATCGGATGTCGAAAACCATATGATCGAAACATATTTGGTGCTCCCAAATGCATTAAAACCCTATAATGCACCATTTGACGGACGTCTGAGTTATTTTTTCAAAATCAAAACCGTCTAACTTTTACGTGAGAGAGGTTAGATCATTCATGCCAAGAATGAAGTAAATTGCTCATCCTTACATACTTAATCAGATATTAAAAGTTTACTTATATAAAATTTTACTGATATAAACTTAGAGGTGATATATATGATTTATGTGAAGAAGCTGCCACCAACTCATGCTTGGGTATGGTGGTAAAGCATTGATGCTCCAACCCAAACCAGATGGGTTCGAGTCACCGGACTCATCTTGACCATTTGCAATGGCAAGGTTTTTTGGTTTTTTTTTTCCGTTGCTTTTGTTTTCATTCTATTATTATTATTATGTTATCTAAAAAACTAAAATCTTATAGCACACCACCCGAGCCCTGCTTGAGGTCTTTTGACCCGATCAAAATAATATATCTTTAATTTTTTACGGGTTGTATCTTTCTTACCGAGATTATAGTTGATAACTTTTCGTTGGACAATTGATCGGAAGGAAAATCCTATTTTTCTAATGAGTTCATGTCTCGATAAAGGGTTTTCTAAATCTGACCAAGTTGCAAATTTTTGAGAATAAATAATTCAAGAAGTGCAACAAAATCAACGGTCTCGATTGTCATGATTGTCTTGCAATCGTGTGGCTAAATCTATTAGTTGGGAAATGTATTTAATTTTTTAATTCAGATTAATGTCGTTGGAACAAATGAGTGGTAGTGACTGAAAAGGTTGCATCGTGATCAATGTCGTTGGAACAAATATTTTCTTTCTTTGAAATTTTTAAAAACGGGAAAAAGTTGATATTCCATGACTAAATCTATTAGTTGGGAAATGTATTTAATTTTTTAATTCGGATTAAATTATATTACCCTACTTAAATATATTTGGTCAGAAAATGTAATTTCGTTTTCTATTTTATTAAATTCAAAAAAATAATATTTCACGACTAAATTTTACTTTAGTCGGCAAAAAAAGAAATTACCGACTAAATACGTTTAGTCGGAATTAATTTTTAATTTTATTAAATTCGAAAAAATAATATTTCACGACTAAATTTAACTTTAGTCGGCAAAAAAAGAAATTACCGACTAAATATGTTTAGTCGGAATTAATTTTTTATTTTATTAAATTCGAAAAAATAATATTTCACGACTAAAATTTACTTTAGTCGGAAAAAAAAGAAATTACCGACTAAATATGTTTAGTCGGAATTAATTTTTATTTTATTAAATTCGAAAAAATAATATTTCACGACTAAAATTTACTTTAGTCGGAAAAAAAAGAAATTACCGACTAAATATGTTTAGTCGGAATTAATTTTTTATTTTATTAAATTCGAAAAAATAATATTTCACGACTAAAATTTACTTTAGTCGGAAAAAAAAAGAAATTACCGACTAAATATGTTTAGTCGGAATTAATTTTTTATTTTATTAAATTCGAAAAAATAATATTTGACGACTAAATTTTACTTTAGTCGGCAAAAAAATAAATTACCGACTAAATATATTTAGTCGGCATTAATTTTCAATTTTATTAAATTCGAAAAAATGATATTTCACGACTAAATTGAAATTTAGTCGGCAAAATATATGTTTTGGCCGACCAAAATATTTTAGTCGGCAATTGTTTTATATTTTACCGACTACAAATTATTTAGTCGGTGATTTGTTTATATTTTCCGACTAAACATTTTTTAGTCGGGAAATTTTAGTCGGAAATTGTGTATTTTGTTGTAGTGCGTTACAGAAAAAATATTATTATTGATGGAAAATATATTTACATTCAATGTCTTTTCCTCTTTATCCTCGTACACTGAGTTATCCATATTTGGAGTTGATTACATGAATCCATTTTTTCCAAAACTCATATGTTTTCACATATTCTACCTGAATCAAGTTATGCTGTTTAACTCATTTTTCTTGGACATGGCTTTTGTTTTGTGTGTTCAACCAGAGCTAATTTTTAAGTTTCGTGATTTAATCCAAACCATACATTCTAATGGTTAATTTGTCAAGTGGTTAACTAATATAAAAAAGAAAAAATTGATCAAACGTCAATGGTCACATGTTGGGGCATATCTGCAACGAATATTTGGCTATCAATGTTTTATCAAACTATTAAAATTTTCCATGTTAGTGCACAAATTGACGAACCCAACATAAGGAATGGTGGGATCCAAACTTATTGGTTTCACCCCTTTCACCTTTTTGTTGTCTATGTTACTAATTAGTACTTAGTAGCTTATTAATGTGATGCTTTTCTCTGACAGATTGCCCTGCGGCATGTGACTATCGGTGTTCCAAGGCCGACAACCACCGGAAAGCATGTTTGATGTTCTGCAACCTCTGTTGTAACAAATGTTTGTGCGTTCCATCAGGCACCTATGGTTACAAGGAGGAGTGCCCTTGCTACAACAACTGGAAAACCAAGGAGGGTGGACCCAAATGTCCTTAGAAAAAGAAGAAGAAAATTAAACTAGGGGATTCTGGTTTTGAATATGATTTTCCTAGTTGGATGATTTGTCCTACAATGGAATAAATTGAGAAAGTTTAATGTAGTTTATTGAATAAAATCTATGACTTTCGTTCACAATCGGATTAGCATATCATCGTAATTGTTGAGTCTTTTTGTGACATGAGTCATGTGTGAGCGTATAGAAATTTGTGTTATTGTGTGCATGGCTTTTATTATTTCATAAACTCGGTATCGAGTGAGACAATATCGCTTAAGCATGACGGCTATATTTGAAGTTTGAGGGAGGTTATGAAAAATGAAATTAGTTGAAGTTTGAATCCATAGACAACCTAACCCTATTGTTGCAGGCTTTCGAGAAGCCCCGTTGTTATTTGAGCATCCATTTGGTATCACACAAAAGCCCAAGACAGCCCAAGTCAATAAAGGTTAAAAACGAGTTTTACTTCATTTTTTCCGTACACCAAAACGATGACTAAAAATGTTAGAACGCCACTCCTCTCATGTCCGCTTTCAAGAGTGGAATAAGGTCGTCCGGCGGGATGATGTGAGACACCATCCTGTCTTCTTGATCAACTCTCATATTTGCATGTTTGTTTGCTACTTTGTTGCCTTTTCTGAATGTGTGCCTTAAGATATATTTTGTGACTTCCACAAGGACTTTACATTCTTGAATGAGGATTGTATGAGGAGAGTGTTCGGACGGTTCTCCAATTATCATATTAATAGCAGTTGATGAGTCAGACTCCACTTCTATAGCCTCCATTCCTTGCTATAAATATCCTAGAGTTCAGCTTCCAATCTTATTTACTTCAATCTTGAAACCTTTACACGGCCCTAAGGGCTAAAGGTGATATTGGTTCGGTTTGGTTCGATTTTTGACAAATTTTGCAAAAAAAAATTGGTTCATTCTATGTTGAGTTTTGAAAACCAAAACTGGACCAAACAATTTCGGTTCGATTTATTCAGCTTGGTCTGGTTTACTCGGTTTATTCGATTTTGGGCCTACAAAAAAGTTTAATGAGTCAACAAATATGAATAGGTAGAATAACTAATTACAACTTAACCCAATTAACCAAAGAAAGGCCCAATATGATTAGGACATGTAGTAATATGGGAAAAAAAGGCTCTGAACAATACCTTTTTTTGTTCTGCAAAAAAAAATCTACTGTACCTTCCATTTACTGGCCATATCCATCAAAAGTTGGTAGTAAAATTTAATAGGGTCCCTCAAAAATAAAAAGAATTTTTTTTTCCAGCAAAAGTAATAATTTATTTTATAGGAAGGGAGTCCAACCAAAAGTTAAAGAGAAAACTGTATAACCAGAGTGACAAAGCTCAATACAACCCGAGAGCCCAAAGTGCCTAAATAAAAGCAATGAACAACATAAACACCCCAAAAGGCATAAAATGCTGAGATACATCAAAAAAACCTAGTCCGAAGAAACCCAAAACCTACCTTAACCGATCTGAACCGTCGCCGCCCAACCGTTACGGAAAAGAAATTATTGTTGATGGAAAATATATTTACATTTTTTTTGATAGGTACAAAATATATTTACATTCAATGTCTTTTCCTTCTTTTAGTAGATTTACGGTCCTAATCTTGCTATAATGTCCTTAGATAAATTAATTACAGTCACAACATTTTTTGGCCACATCCTCGTACGCAGTTATGAGTAATCCATATCTGGTGGGGGCTATTTCATGAATATATGCGGTACCCACATGAATTTATTTATTTTTTGTGCTATTGGGGTCTCATCAATTTTAGCAACACAGTAACAGAGAAAGATATAAATAGCAAAAAATTAATACGGCCTAACAATTTCCCATGCAAAGAATGCTAAATGCATATATAAAGGGTACCTTGGTATGTAGTGTAAAGCAGTCATCGAAAAATTTAGAAGAGATAATTTGGAATCGGTAGCAGAAGAGAGAGAGAGACATGGCTGGGTATTCAAGGCTTCAATTTATTTTCTTCCTCTTCCTCTTGGCTTCGATGTGTGCCATTCAAGTTTCAATGGTAAATATAATACTATGTGGTTTCAATAAGAACATTCTTCTTAATTTAAGATTAAGACACTTTGTACTCACTTTTCTAACTTTGTTTTTTTGGGAATAATTGATAGGCTGGTGGCGAAGGATCTATTGAAAAACGAAGAGGTGAATTTCTGTTACATGGGTCTTAGTCATTCGTGTAAAAAACGTGTCTCAATTTCTAACTAATTAAACCAAAACCAAGTTTCAAGTCCCAATCAATTGGAGCTGGCTACATGAATCTATTTATCAAAAAACTGATATATATGTTTTGTCATATTCTAATTGAAGAGAAAAATTAATCAACATGATAGTGATATCACCTTATACTAACACATGGTAGTATGCTGTGGTGAATTGACATTAGGAAAAATGATCTCACTATATACACGGTTCAACAGAAGCTAGTTTTTACGTTTCGCGATTTACTCCAAACCATTTCATTCCGTTGGTTTGTCGAGTGGTTAAATAATATGAAAAATCGATTGAACGTCAATATATAATTACTTTTTTAAGGTCATATCTACAGCAAATATGTGGCGATCGATGTTTTTATCAACTTAACATTTTCCATGTTATAATACACAAATGGACAAACCCAACAAAAGGAATGGTAGGATATTCCAAACTTATTGGACTCACCCCTTCCCCTTTTTTGTTGTCTATTGTTACTAAAATTAGTAGTTTACTAACGTGATGTTTTTTTCGTGACAGATTGCTTTCCGGCATGTGACTTTCGGTGTTCCAAGGCCGACAGACCCTATGATTGTGAGCTCATATGCGAACTATGTTGTTTTAGGTGTTTGTGTGTTCCATCAGGCACCTCTGGAAACAAGGAGGAGTGCCCTTGCTACAGCACCATAGTACTCCCAAATCGTGTAGCTACATGCCCTTAGAAAGAAAAAATAAACTAGGGGATTCTAGATTTGAATATGATTTTCCTAGTTGGATGATTTGGGCTGCAATGGAATAGATTGAGAAAGTTAATTTAATGGAGTTTGTTGAATTAAACGTATGGCTTTTATTTCACAATTTGGTTAGCATATCATCGTAATTGTTGAGTCTTTTTTGTGAGTCGCGTGTGTGCGTAGAGGAATTTGTATCGTTTTGTGCGTGGCTTTCATTATTTCATAAGCTCGGTATCGAAAGAGACAATGTCACGTCAGCATGTTGTGTTGTGTGAAACGGGTACACAACAAGATGTGTAACTACAATTGTCATTAGGAGCTAGCTCTTGTGAATGAGATTCACTTGTGCGCAACAAATGTACAAATTCATGTAAAGTTTTCGACCAGAACAAGCGCGCCCAATCCATCGAACATTGAGTTCGAATCATGCAATGATCAAGCAATAGACTCAACACCATGTGTCAAGAAGCGATTTGTGAATTTTCAACATACCTTTTTACCACATAATAATTGTATAACCAGAAAAATTATTGATGAGTCTCGGTGCACGTACCGCCAAGGGGTGCCCACAAAACATTTCTATCAAGGTAAGACTCCAAACTTTGAACTTCACGTTTATGATAGAAAAACCTGTACTACTCCAATTTCTCCTCAACCCATCGACATCCGTCTCATCAATTTTCTCTTCTTAATCCCCGCTGACTCTGTTTAACAAGACTGAAATATTAGTATAAACATGAGTTGCTAGGTGTTCAAATGTGATTTTTTTTTAATAACTCAGGTGTCTATGCAGTTTACTCGCACCTCGATTAATCATGTAATTCAATTTCACCGCCCACTTGCAAAGAGCCCTATTAAAGCCGAAGAAAGTGTTCAAAAATCTGAGTTGATTTGTGGCTCTCTCAAGTTGATGAGTGTTCAAACTTTGTTTGGTTTGGTGTTCAAAGCATGGGTAAAATGAAAATACATGCTACTCAATTTACCCTAGAAGATTTCTGGGGTGTTCAAGTGAATACCCAAGCTTCAACGTGGAGCCGCCTCTGCTATGTACTATGACGTGGCAAAGAAGATAAACTCCCAAATTGATTTCCAAAGATAAAGTCCAGAAAAAGTTTTGCACAATTTTAGATTCACCTAGCAGTTGAGAAAGCTCCTCTTCAACGTTCAACAATCGTGGCGTTGGAGTTATGCATTGTAATGGCTGGGAAGAGGTGTGGGGTGGGGTAGAGGTTACTTGCAATGGCGAGGAGAGGCGTTTGTGGTTTTGTCTGGTAAAATCGTTGGGGTTTTGCATTGTAACTGTTGGGAAGAGGTGTGAGGTAAGGCTGAAATTATTAGCTAGTGCAAGGGGTATTTGTGAAAAAGAAAGAATAGGAAACACCTTCGTACATTTAAAGTAATAATAACAAGTGCAAGGGGTATTTGTGGAAAAGAAAGAGTAGGAAACACCTTCGTATGTTTAAAAGAAGTAGTATATAGATTATTACTGAAATTAGTAATTTACTAATGTGATGTTTTTCCATGACAAATTGCCCTGCGGCATGTAACTAGGCCTGTCAATGGGCCATCTCCGATCCGGATCCGACAGACCCGGATCGATAAGACTCAAATCCGATCCGAATCTGATAAGACTCAAATTCAAAAGTGGTAATCCGGATCCGATCCAAAAATTCGAATCCGATCCGAAAATTTTTTTACTTTAAAAATTTTAGCAAAAAAAAATTATATTTTTCAAAAAAATTCAAAACTTTTTCAAAAAAAAAAAAAAATTTCCGAAATTTTTTTTTAAAAAAAATAAAAACACAACTTCTGATCCGGTCCATTGACGGGCCTACATGTGACTATCGGTGTTCCAAGGCTGACAACCACCGGAAAGCATGTTTGATGTTCTGCAACCTGTGTTGCAACAAATGCCTGTGTGTTCCATCAAGCACCTATGGTAACAAGGAGGAGTGCCCTTGCTACAACAACTAGAAAACCAAGGAGGGTGGACCTTAGAATAAGGGGAAAAAAATTAAATTAGGGGATTCTGGTTTTGAATATGACTTTCCTAGTTGGATGATTTGTCCTACAATGGAATAAATTGAGAAAGTTTAATGTAGTTTGTTGAATAAAATCTATGGCTTTCGTTCACAATCTAATTAGCATATCATTATCGTAATTGTCGATCTTCAAAATATTGAACAAGAAGCACCAAATGGAACAAAATGGATAAGCTCAGAGCCCCTACTGTCTATTGGTTGAAATTCCCACATTTTCAATATTGGATGATAAATGACGCCATGAAATTGGTATTGTGGGATAATTTTATGACAAATTGAGCAAAATTATTTTAGAAATAAAAAACATACGTAACCAACTACAGTAATAATATAAGTAGTATGGAGAAATAACGATTAAGGAGAAAGTGAACGAGTATATTTGTATTTTCTTTGATCGATAGGAAATGCAAAATGAGAATTCAAAAATTGCTCTCGAGTTGATTTTTAAATAATGCACTCTCTTCTTCATTTTTGTAATGTATTTTTGGCAGAATGAAATTCAACACAGTCTGTCGGAAATTTTTCTTTCCAGTGACGCATGGAAAGAAAATGTTGTACATGACTAGTTTTCTTATTCTATTTACTACTCCTATACTAGACTAGACTTCTCCCAAATTACTTCTTTTCTTTTCGTTGTTTTAAGAAAATTGTTTTCTTAGATCCAAAATCTATAAAATCTAATTTGGAAAAGATAAAAGTACTAATTCATGGGTAACGAGGGTTATAGGTTTACTTGGTAATGAGTTACTTGAGTTATTGGGATCGTGGTACCTCATTTCACTGAGCACTAAAAGTACTTTTAGAACTTTTTTTTTTATTTTTGTCCTTATTTGAATTTAATCGAGTTTGTGGATTTGGTCTCTTCACTATACAGAAGCAAATAAGATACAAATGAACGAAATCATAAAACTCGAAATAGCAAAATTCGGGAAATCAAAGAATCCAAATCTAATCAATACGAAAGAGAAGGGACGTTAAGAATCAATACAGCTGTGAGAGAATTTGTGAAAATACAGGGACAGCAGATTAAGAATTCAACTCTCTCCTTCCAGTAGATCAACGCGTATTAAACTCAATCCCCATCCAACTGCCTCTCTCCCCAAACGGTGTGGTGCATTCAAAGATACAACCAAAGGGCAAGCACCCAAGTCTCCGTCGACCACCATCGTCTCATAAATGTCCACACCATTCACTGTCCCGCTGTGGTCATACGTTTCAAAGAAGTGGTTGAATGTTACTCCTAGAATTTATGGAAACAACCAATGATAGCGACACGAAGTTCTCATCACTCTCACCATCCCCGATTGCGACATTCTGCTGAAACACCGAAAATATCCCCATGCTAGGATTAAAAAAAAAAAAAAACAAACATGTAAACAAGAAAAAAGACACATAGTGAAAAATTATAAAAGTCTGGGAAGACAGTTTCGACAATACAAAAAAACGTACGAATAGACTGATTTTGCCCCTCAACAATGTCGACGTGTTTCAAATTAAAGGATTTGATTGGAAAATTTGAGGAAAGTTGTGTCTGGATTTCTTCTTCTTATGTGTCAATCCGAGGATGGATATAGGAGTAATCGAATACCTCGTACAGTGTAAGGATTAAGTAAAGTGAAGGGTTAATTATCATTATCCCTTTAACTATTATCTATTTTCACTTACCTCCTTCATCTAAAAAAACTTGCACCTTGCCTTTTTAATCTATCATTTAGTATCACTTAGCCCCTTCTGTCATTCTTCCATCATGATTTGGGTGCTAGAAGATTCTACATGACATGCACATGTGAGTAATTTATGACCAAAATTCCTCTCTTTTTAATGAGACATTAGTCACATTGCTATATTAAATTATACCATGAATTATTTGGAATATTTATAAGTTTACTTTACCTCCTTTCTTAAAATACATCATTATTCGAGAAACATCCTTCTCGCGGTCATTTATTTGCTCTGCGAAGTCTACTATGACTCTAATTTTGATGATCTTGTCATTTGTAAATGTAGGGGGTGTTCCACTTTCATTTCTTTTTTAAAAAGTATTTTTTTTTCAAATTTCAAATTCAAATATAATGAAAATAAAAAATAATTTTGTAATTTTTTTTGCATCGTATAAAGATCTCAATGAGATCTATCAAACAAGATCCATATTGATAGGAAAATTATTTTTGTAAATGCATGATTTTTGAGCTTGAAATTATCTTCTTTTTCTAAAACTTCCTTTTTTACAAAACCGGAACACCCCCTGCACATGTGAATAATTTATGCTGAAAATGCATGTCTTCACCAAGATAGTAGTATAAAATCATTGTACCGCATTAAGGGTGCAAAGTGAAGGGGATTTTTTGGATGAAGGGGATAAAGTGAAAAAAAAAAAAAGTAATTGCGTCATTAGAAATTATTCGCGGCTTCTGGACCCTTCTGGACACCGACACCCTCAGATACCCCCTGCAATTTGAACGTCAATCGACAGCTCTCTTCAGGCCTCTGAAATTCTCCCTCTCTCTCTCTCAACAGGTAATTTCCTGCCTTTCACTTTTTTAGAAATCAGTCTCTGAGTTGAAATTCCTTCAAATTATAGATTTTTGCTCATTCGTTGAGTGTTTTGATTTGGTAAAATTTTCAGGTTTTTCTGTTTTGTGGTTTGGCTGTTTCGAGAATCAAGAATGACTCATATCCTTCCGATATGCCTCTTTCCTCTGATTTTAGATCAACCCTTCTACTTTTTTCCATCTTTGATGGGTTGCTGAGCAAAATTTGGGAAATAATTTTTCTTCCTCTTTTCGTCCTTTGGTCTCTCAAAAATCCAATCTTTGCTTGAAGTTAATTGGATTTGGAAATATAATCAACTGTCTGAGATGAACATTGAGAAATTGGTTAATAGAACCGTCAAAACATCTACCTTTCCTAAATTTTCTCAGCAACCATATGTGGATTGCCCGCGAATTTTGACAATTAGGGTTTTGTTCATGGGTGTTTGTTACAACTTAGGATTTGATTTTGTGTTATGTGAACCTTAACTTAAAGCGAACGCGGCAACCAAAGGGAGCGAGACCGAGAAAGGGCGCAAGCCAGGTCCGGCCAGAAGCCCAGGAATCCTAAAGACGATGGATTAACACCCGAACAAAGACGAGAAAGGTTTTTCCTCTCTCTCTCTCTCTTGTTCTCTGTCTAGAATTTTTCTGTTCATGGATAGTTTTATTCTGATTTTGGGTAGGATTTTGTTGATATGGACAGGGATGCGAAGGCCCTTCAAGAGAAGCTGGCGAGGAAAGGAGCTCAAGGGGCAACGGGTCGGAACACCAAGAATGGCAGTGATGTTGTTAACAAGAACAAGAAGAAGTAAATGGACTAATAACGGTTTGTGGAGTAGATGAGGGATGTTGTGAAGTATCAAATCTCGGTTTTGGATTCGGAATTTCTCCGTTTTCTCCCAATGTGTAACTTAAAACAATCCAAGGCTTTGCTTGGTTTGGACATTTATACGTTGGCTTCTGAACTCTGTAATTTGTGTGTTCAATTTGGATTAATGCGATTTCCTGTTAGATTGCGTATTCAGCAGTTGTGATTCGGAATGGTCATTTCGTTTTTTGAGCTTGGGATGGATAGGTTCACAAGATGATACGTATTGTTCCTCCTCTTCCCTGTCATTTGTTTTGGAGAGCATCTCTGAGTAGTTACATAATAATTGGTGTTCCTGGAGAATCTTTGATCTAGATGTGCTTGAGAGACATCATTGAAGTTAGATGCAGACAGAGGAACACAGATTCGAACGCCGACGTGTTTATAATTGCATTAAGGAAAGTTGATTTCACATGTTAGATGTGGAATTCACACGCACAACAGACTCGTCTAAAGGCATTGAACTTCTGTTTTTGTTGGCCTTATTTTCGTTGAGGCATTGCTGCATGAGATGTCTTCAACCAAAACCAATCTGTTGTCTTCATTGAGCTGTTTTCTTTCTCTGGGAAAAAATATTTCCCAGTTCTTAGGTTTTCCACTTAAAAAAACCTCTCTTTTTCTTTTATTAAATTTTTGGAATTGGAAATTGCACACTTTTACATGTAAGGATTAGAATGAAATAAGTACTTATAAAATAAGAACGTTAGCAAAATGGGGCTAACTATTCAGAACTCCAAACCCTTTTTTTTTTACCTCTCCTTTTCATCTAACTACGAGATCAATGACATAAACCCGATTAATTCTTGTCCATCAACAAAATAATTGTTACCAATACATTGTCTATTCATTTGAAGACATCTTTCATGAAAGCTTCAAAATTCTTCTCAGATGATCCTCCTTTTTCAATAGCTCGTCGACATGTCTCTTGGATTTTTCTTGCTCTTTCCACTAGTTCTTTTTTCCCTACATTTTCTGAATCCATAAACCTCCGCACAAGCTCAGCAATTTCCTCTCTGCTCACCAAATCACCAGTTGCCCCCTTCACCTTCCACCCGATCTTCCAATCTTCCGCAACCAATTTACTTATTGGGACTTGATCCATTGCAATAGGAAAAGTAAGCAACGGTAACCCCGCGAAAAAACTTTCCACAGTTGAATTCCATCCACAGTGAGTCCAAAATCCTCCGATCGATGGATGGCATAGCACCTTTAACTGGTCACACCAAGGCACCACCATTCCCAAACCACCACAAACGGACTCCTTCAAGCTCGACGCCTTGTCACGTGCTACCAACAAGTACTTCATGCCGCTGTTGTCCAGGCCCGCTGCAATTTCGTCCATCTGGGCACTTGATACGGAAAGGAAACTCCCTAGCGAAACGTACAAAACGGAACTCTGTGGCTGAGAGTCTAGCCATCCAAGGTAGTCAACACCGTTTGGGGCGGTAGGGCGAGAGGAATTGTGGTACTGCAGATTGAAGTAAGGTATGAGGGGGCCAAGAGAGTAGACAGGGAGCGGGAATGTGGCTTGCAAAGCGTCGATGGCCGAAGGCTCGAGCTCGAAAACAGAGTTGAACAAGAGATATTGTGCTTGGGGTACTTTGGAGATCAGTTCAACGACTCTTTGCAAGAGTGTTTGGTTCTGAAGGTGAAAGATGCCTGGAAGGTCAGATAAACGGAATGGAGATAGGCCTGGGATGTTGTCCACTGTGACTTCTGCTCTTTCTGTTGTGCAAGCACAGGGCAAGGAAGACGCATTAACCAATATTATTCATCAATGTGATTTAAGCAAGAAAATTATCCAGATAAAGAATTCAACGAATCGCATCGTATTCCGAAATTTTTTCTATAAAAGAGTTCGTTTGTGGCAATTTCTTGTGTGCATTGCTGGTTTTTCTTGTTTTGGTTGTTATCAGATGCCACATAGCCCCATAAGAACGGATTCTTAATGTGGTCACATAAGATGGAATCCAGGCCAGGTCGATTTGACGATTCTGTGTCCTTAATTTTGTAGGGCTGGATATGCCTACTTTATGTACACTATATGGGAAAAAGAAGGAAAAAAAAACAAGTTGACCGAGTATCAATAAATACTTGATCAAGTTATATTTGGCACAAAAGGCATGTACGGTTGGAGTCTTGCTATCTAATTTTCTTGCAAGAAATATACTTTGTCTGTAAGGTTTTCAATGGATAAGAAATATACTTAGTCTGTAAAGTTTTCAATGGATCATATTTTGCGTATGATAAACCATAAAAGGATCATCATGACTCCTTCTATAGCTGTCTAATACTGAAGCCTTGGTCTATTGTAACATCCCGCGCTAGGGAGTTATGAAATCTTTGAGTGGAATATAATGTAAACCCGACTAGCTACAGTATAATTTGAGATTAATTTTTTGAGCCACTTGTGCTATGTTTGGACTGGTGTTTAAATTTTTTGTTGAAAAATAGTAGGGATAATAAGTGGAGAGAGATAGAGAGAGAGAAATGTTGAAAGCAGAGGGAATCTTTTGAAAAACTCTTTTTGAATTGTAAAGAGAACAAGGCATTGGTTAGGTTAAAAGTTAAGTAGATCAGCTGAAGCGGGTTGTGACAGGTGGTATCAGAGTTTGCACCAATCGGAAGTATAGGGCAGGTCCCATGAGGAGACGTACGTGCTTGGGGTGGACCTGACAAGTGAGGAGCTTGAGGTTCTTGTCATACTTGGGTAGGTCCCACATGAGACGAGTTTGAGGTGTTTGTCATGCTTAAGCGGGTACTTGTCCTACATCACTTGGTGTGTGAAAGTGATGGACCGTGTGGTGCAACGGGGACGTTGCAGCCAATGTGAGGAGATTGTAACATCCCACATTAGGGAGTTACGAAATCCTTGAGTGGAATATAATGTTAGGCAGACTAGCTACTGTATAACTTAAGGTTAAGAGTTAAGCAGATCAGCTGGAGCAGCATTCGTTATTGATTGGACTAGTTTGAACTTCTTACGAGGGGGAAGATCCTCTCTGGACTCAGCTATTCATCCAGAATGTTTTCTGGGCACTTTTCGAGTTCTTTTTGATAATTGAGACCATTTAACTAACTTATAACCTCGTCGAAAACATTCATCAGATACATCACGCCAAAAACTACGTTGATTGAATACCCTTTTATATACCTTGGAAAACACATTTATGTTCTAAAAATTGGGCTCCAATCCAGTGTTTTTTATGTGTGCATGTGAATGTGCCACTAGAGATGAAAAAAAAAAAAAACACGCAAAAATCGAACCGACCCAAAAATCGGTCGAAAATATTGGTTTGGTTTGGTTTTACAGAGCAACTGGTCCGGTTTGATTTTTTTTTTGGTTCAAACGCAAGGCGTTCCGGTTTGATTGAGGATTTTGAAAGAGAACCAACTTGAAACCGCTTCAGCTTTGGTTTTGGTCAAAGTAAACGGAATTTCGTGGCAAAAGAGAGGGAAAAATGAAAAGTGTGACCTAATTACCAGTATGCTTACCGGGAAACTCAACGGGGAAATGCCGGTTTTGAGGGAGAAGATCAAAATGGTAAAACATCGAAAACACGGTCACCGGCATCACCCAGAACGAAGCCACCGGAATATTCCTTCTCCTCCCGACATCAACGGCCCAAGGCAAGAAAGTATCAGCCAAAATAACATCCGCCGGCGCCTCCAGCCGGTCGAGTATCCCCTCGAACGGCTCCTCGATTTTAGTCAGGACGGCTTCGACGAAGCTGACCATGTCGGCGGCTCGGACCAGCTCCGACGGCAAGACGTTGGGGATGGTGACGAAGCGGATGCTATCCGGCTTGGTCTCGGAGCCGATTAGACCGAGCCACTCCTCCGTGACGACGAACGTGACGAGAATGTCGTCGTTACGCCGTGAAGAGAGCAACTTGCAGAGGTTCATCATGGGGTTGATGTGGCCCCTACCTGGGTAAGGCATGGCTACCACGTGGTATGTCGCCATTTGTTCGGAGATCGAACGTGAAGAAGACAACAGAAAGAAGATAGATAGATAATAGTAGTCTGTGAATCGTTCTCTGTTGTGCTGTGGAGTGGGAGATTGATGAAGGGGGTATTAATACAAGTGGGAGTTGCTGTGTTTTTAGAATTGAAAATTTTGTTTATTCATCAGGGGGTGGACAGACTAGGGAAAATCGATGGAGTTGTTGGGTCGACGGGGCAGTTGTTGACCGTTTGTTACATGTGCTTTTGTGAGTCATCCCAAGCTACATATGCCGCTACTGAGCGGTCGTTTCGGTCGTGTATTTTAATATGAACGGTTCGAGCATACATAAATTTGAATTGTCGATTATCGAAACAAACGGTCGAATTAGAGACTCTGTCTTATAGGGGTACTTGACAGCATCCCCATTCTCACCCGGGCCGGTGATCAAGACATGTGACTAGGAAGTTTAATTTTCTTTCTCCAAGGTTTGAGATTAATCTTCCAACACTTGAAGACAAAGAAAGAGTTAGGTGCTTAATTGTGTGAGCTCAGCAATGACAGATTTATAAGTGTCGTCGGTTTATTGGATACGTAATTAAAGTATAGTAAAAAACAAAAGAGAGAAGAAAGAAGATCGGACGGACTTCTTTCCTTTTTGGGAAAATTTAAACAAAAACCCTTAAGCTTTCAATAATTTTATAAAAAAATACCTGAACTTTAACTAATGACAAAAAGAAGCCTAAACTTACCATTCCGTTAACAAAAAAGCCCCCACCGTCAAATTCCGTCAATTTGTAACGGATGGAGTTAACGGAAGGCATTAACCTCCATTTTTCTTTTCTTTTTTACCTTTTATTTCAAAAAATTACTTTTAACTTTTTTTAATTAATAAATAAATATGCAACAAAATTCTTTTTTTTCTTAATATTTATCAAAAATAATTTTAACCCCATTTTTTACTATTTACAAAAATTACCCCATTTTTTTTTACTTTCAAATTTTACCTTTCCCTCACCTTTTTTTTCTTCATAAATTCGACTCCACACCAATCAACCCCACAACTAGCTGCCAAAGCCCTAGCCCCAATTTCACAGTTTTAAAATTATGAGATGATTTTTACACTCCCCTTTTTTATAACCACACTCTCTTTTTGTCTTTTAGCAAAAAAAAATATTCATACACTTTCAATACTAAAAAACAAAACAAAAAAAAGAGTGTGACGATCAAAAAGGGAGTGTGAAAATCACTCCCCTTTTTTTAACTTTCATTTTATTTTTTACTTTCAAAAATTACTTACCTCTTTCTTTTTTAGTAATAAATAAATTGTAACGCCCCGCCATTTCTATAAATAAACTCCAAAATACATTGTATTTCCAAATGCTTTTAGGCCCTATTTTCTCTACAAATAAATTACATCATCAAACTAAACTCAAGCCGTCTTCTTCTGCATCATTCTGCTCAGCACCGAACTCTTCCAAATTATAAAATCCTCCCTGTTCGTCTCTAAACTCTGGCATAAGATGCCAGGGTCACAAAAGTAACACCGTGAGCAATTAAGCCCAATAGCTAACTCCTACCCCTATGTCCCATACACTAACAAAAATAATATATAACAATTTATCCTTTCTAAAAAAATTTAGCATCACAACAAATAATCAAATGTGTCGGTGTCTTTTAGACTTATCGCAACGTATCGTAAACCGTGTCATCATTTTCCAAGTAACGATTCCATTTTTCATTTTATTAACTCGAGCACTGGTTCCGCTGACCATCTTTCAGGACCTACCGGGCTCCCAGGCTAAATTCAGATTTTGCCACCCAAAAGCACTGATTCCGCTGACCGTCTCTTTCAGGACCTACCGGATTCTCAGGCTTTAAACATTTCCCATAACACATACACGGCACTAGTTCCGCTGACCATTCTTTCAGGACCTACCGGGCTCCTAGGCCACACACGCACATCCGAGTCATGATTCCGCTGACCATTCTTTCAGGACCTACCGGGCTCTCATGCTCACACACGCACACCCGAGCCATGATTCCGCTGACCATTCTTTTAGGACCTACCGGGTTCTCATGCTCACACACGCACACGTGAGTCATGATTCCGCCGACCATTCTTTCAGGACCTACCGGGTTCTCATGCTCACACAATCATTAATCTTTTTCACATTTCTCGTTTCTCGTGTCTCGTAAACATGCATCATTTCGCGCGTTCACATTATTCTTTCAAAGCTTGCTACAAATCATGCGATAATAATAAATCTCTAATTTCATGCATTTCTATTTTTGACAACATTAAAAATTATATCACAACTTATCAACAAACATGAAATTGATAAAATCAACTTCTCAACTTAAACAATTTAATCATGTGATATCATAAAAATAATTAATAAATAGTTAAACACGTAGCATATCAACATTATACTTAGGTGAGCAGATAAGAGGTTTCTACCGTTCTTCTTGGCGGTAGAGCGGCTACGAATTCGTTGAGTCGAAACGGAGTGACGTCGCCTCGGTTGGAATTTGATGACAAGAAAAATAATTTCTTTGAACTACAAATTGGGAATTTTAAAGATCGACTAATGGTTTTGAGTGGTGTAGGAAAGGCGGCATGGTGGTGGCATTGAACTAATTTATTTCTCTCTTTCTTTTGGCCGACTCTCTTTCTCTCCCTCATTTTCTCTCTTTAAATGAATGCAAGAACAAGAAAGAAAGAATGAAGAAGTGAGGTGTGGAGTGGTGTGTGGAAGGGAGAGGAGAATGGACCTATTTATAGTAGGAGATGAAGAATCTAGACAAAATCTAGAAAATCATTCCAAATCTTATATAATCATAACTATATCTTATAAAATCTAATAATATCCAAATCAAATCTAATAATATCCAAATCAAATCTAAGAAAATCCAACTATATCTAATAATATCTAATCAAATCTTATAAAATCTTATAATATCCAATAAAATCTAACAAAATCTTTATAATATCTAATAAAATCCAATAAAATCTAAGGGTTTAATACCGAGAATATTCTTACAGTAATAAAATCTAGGATTTGATGCCAAGAATCTTCAAGGGATATTTAATCCGGTAGATTCCAAAGGATAAGATCATAATCTTACAAAATCTTATAATATCTAAACAAAATCCGATAATATTCAACAAAATGTATATAATATCCAATAATATCCAAATCAAATCTTATATAATCTAATGAAATCCAACTATATCAAATCAAATCTTATAATATCTTTCCAAATCTAACAAAATCCAATATCAAATCTTATATAATCTTATATAATCTAACAATATCTAATAAAATCGATATAATATCCAATAAAATCTAATTGAATCTTATCCAATCTTATTTTAATCATATCTTATCCAATCCAATCTTATCCTAGATTGTTAGGATCACGAACCGAAGACTAGGGTTCTATAATAGTTGGGTATAAGGATATCAAGGTTCAAGATATGGAAAGAATAAAAATAAAAATCATATGATATCAAAGGGTTTTTAATGGCTAGCTCGTAAGGTTAAATTATAATACAATCACTTTAATAAATAATAAAATAATTTTTAGTAAAAGAATTATAATAAAATGTTAAAACAAATTGACATGAAAATTCGGGTCATTACATAAATATGCAATAAAGTTTTTTTTTCTTACAATTTTTGAAAAATTACTTTCACTGCCATTTTTTTAAACTATTTATGAAATTGGGGCTAGGGTTTTGGCAGTTGGTTGTGGGGTTGATTGGTGGGGTGGGGTTGAATTTCTAAAAAAAATGAGGGTTAAAGTAAAAAAAGAAGAAGGGAGGATTAAAGTTATTTTAGTAAATAGTAAAAAATTAGGTTAAAGTAATTTTTTATAAATAGTAAGAAAAAAAGAACTTTATTGCTTATTTATTTACTACTAAAAAAGGAAAGAGTTAAAAGTAATTTTTAAAAGTAAAAAAAAAAAGGGAGGTTTACGCTTTCCGCTAACTCAATCCGTTAAAAAATTAACGGAATTGGACGGCGGGGGCTTTTTGTTAACAGAATGGTAAATTCAGGTGTTTTTTTTGTCATTAGATAAAGTCCGGGTATTTTTTATAAAATTCCTAAAAGCTCGGGGACTTTTTTGAAATTTTCCCTTCCTTTTTTTTCTTTAATACGTAGTAAGAAAAGAGAATCAAATTGAATACTACATTGATTTGAATTACGCGGGACGGAGACAGCTTTTGTTCTTTTTGCCACAAGTGGGTTCTCTAGTTTTCGGAAATTTTTTCAGTGTTGGGTGGGAATCACGGGATGGCTTCTCGACGCATCCGAGCCGTTCATTTTTTTTTGGATGGCTCGAATGTGGAGAAAAAAAGAAGAGAGATAAAGTGTTGGTGTGTGAGAAGAGAGAAAATTTCAATCCGAACCGTCCAAAAATATATTAGACGACCTAGATGTATAGAACAAATATCATGTGAGATATACCCACCCACCCGGCACCGAAAAATCTCTTCTCTTTTTCTTCTACTACAACTACTACTAGTTTTTTGGAAGAAGAAAGCTGATCATACCAGTAAAATAACCGTAGTGGGAGTACAGTATTTAACAAAGCAAAGTTTTATGCTTCCACAAGTTCCACTGCCCCGCACGAGCTCTGACTATTGACTAGCATTCTCTCATTTTTTTTCTCTCCCTCTTTCAAACCCGCTGTAAGAGAAAGGATTGATATTTTTGGGAGATTGGCTTATGCTGGTGATTAATTTATGTAGAAAAATTTTTTGGTTCAAAATTTTTAAATTATTTTTGGTATTTGTTAGTTTGACGCTAAATTTTTATGTGATATGAGCAGGGACGGAACTAAGATTTTATAAACGCAAGGGCCGAACTATAAACAATGAAATTTTAAAATTTCAAGGTTCGGAAATTTAATAATTTGTTTGGTTTAGGTTTTGATCGAGGGATTTTTTTTTTTTTTGGATAATGAGTGAAGAGGGATAGAAAGATAAGTGAGATTAATAATTGAACGAAAAACTTATGGAAGACCGTTCGCAGAGAGAGAGAGAGAGATTGGGTTTTGGAACCCAAAACGAACACATTCATTTAAATGTCTAAATAACATTTGATACAAAATACAATATCTAAATATTCTTAACAAACAAAAAATAACTAATATTAATAATTAAATTTTAAAAAAAATCCCGAAACAACGCAGGGGCCGTGGGCCCCATAAGCCCCTTGCTAGTTCCGTCTCTGGATATGGGTGAGTAAAGGATGAGAGGAATCGAAAAAGTAAAAAATTATGACTTTTGCACAAGTATTTTGGGAAAATATCCAAAGAAAATCTCAAACAATCCAAAGCTAACAGTTTGTGAGTAGACGAGGGATGTTGTGAAGTACTCTCTGGATCTCGCTTTTAGATTTGGAATTTCTCGTACTTCTCTGAATGGAACTTAAACAATTCAAGGCTTTGCTTGATTAAAGCCTTGAATTGGACATTTATATGTTGGCTTCTGAACTCTGTAATCTGTGTGTCCGATTTGGATTAATGCGATTTCCCGTTAGATTGCGTATTTGCAGTTCTGATTTGGAATGGTTGTTTCGTTTTGGGAGCTGGGATGAATAGGTTCACGAGATGAGAGAATTCTGTTAAATGTCAAATGATACGCATTGTTCCTGTTCGTCCCTGTCATATTCTTTGGAGAGCATCTCTGAGTAGTTACATAATAATTGGTGTTCCTAATGAATCTCTGATCTAGATGTGCTTAGAGACATCATTAAAGTTAGATGCAGATAAAAGAACACAGATTCGAACGCAGACATGTCTATAATAGGAAAAAAAAAATGGTAGACGTGGAATTCACACACAACAGACACGTCTAGAGACATTTATTTTTTGAACTTCTGTTTTTGTTGATAATATTTTCGTTGAGGCATTGCAGCATGACATGGTAATTTTTGGTAGTTTAGATATCTTCAACCAACGCCAATCTGTTGTCTTCTTTGAGCTGTTTAGGAAAAAATATTTCCAGTTCTAAGGTTTTCCACTTAAAAAAATCTCTTTTTTTTTTTGGTTGAATTTTTGGAAATTGCACACTTCTTCAGGCTTCCTATATCTACACAATCATTAAAAAGCTCCCAAGACGGTAAGATAATCGCAAAATCAACATTCAAGGTCACCATTACATGTAGGATCGTAATGAAATATAATGAGCCTCCATTCCGCTAAATTTTTTATTTTTTAAGTACTTATTTTTCTCTTTATGAGACAAGTTATTCTTTCACAATATATTACATTTATATCAAAAAATATATAAAAATAAGTAATTAATTTCCTTAGCAAAACGGGGAGTTACAGTCCATGACATAAACCTAATTAAGTCCTATTCTTCGACAAAATAATTGTTACTAGTACATTGTCAATTCATTTGGAGATATCTTTCATGAAAGCTTCGAAGTTCCTCTCAGACGATCCTCCTTTTCCAATAGCTTGTCGACACGTCTCGCGGATTTCTCTTGCTCTTTCCACCAGTTCTTTCCTCCCAACATTTTCTGTATCCATAAACTTTCGCACAAGCTCAGCGATTTCCTCTCTCCTCACCAAATCACCATTCGCATGCTTTGCCTTCCACCCGATCTTCCAGTCTTCCGCAACCAATTTACTTATTGGGACTTGATCCATTGCAATAGGAAAAGCAAGCAATGGTAACCCCGCGAAAAAACTTTCCAAAGTCGAATTCCACCCACAGTGAGTAAAAAATCCTCCAACCGATGGATGGCATAGCACCTTCAATTGGTCACACCAAGGCACCACCATTCCCAAACCACCGCAAATGGACTCTTTCAAGCTCGACGCCTTGTCACGCGCCACCAACAAGTACTTCACCCCGCTGCTGTGCAGGCCGGCTGCGATTTCATCCATTTGAGCACTTGATACGGAAAGGAAACTTCCCAGCGAAAAGTACAGGACAGAACTCTGAGGCTGAGAGTCTAGCCATTCGAGGTAGTCGACCTCGTTTGGGGTGGTGGGGCGAGAGGAATTATGGTACTGCAGATTGAAGTAAGGTATGACGGGGCCAAGAGAGTAGACGGGGAATGGGAATGTGGCTTGCAAAGCGTTGATGACCGAAGGCTCGAGCTCGAAAATGGAGTTGAACAAGAGATATTGTGCTTGGGATACGTTGGAGATCGTATCAAAGAGTCTTTGCAAGATTTTTTGGTTCAAAAAGTGAAAGATGCTGGGAAGGTCGGATAAACGGAATGGAGATAGGCCTGGGATGTTGTCCACCGTCACTTCTGCTCTTTCTGTTGTGCAAGCACAGGGCAAGGAAGTCGCATTTACCAATATTATTCATCAATGTGAGTTAAGAAAGAAAATTATCCAGATAAAGAATTCAATGAATCGCATCATATTCCTAAAATTTAATCTGTAAAAGAGTTTGTTTGTGGCAATTTCATGTGTGCATTCCTAGTTTTTCTTGTTTTGGTTGTTATCAGATGGCACATAGTCCCACGAGAATGGATCCTCTATGTGGGCACATAAAATGGAATCCACACCGGGTCTATTTGATGATTTTGAGTCCCCAATTTTGTAGGTCTCGATATGCCTATTTTACACTATGGAAAGGAAAAAAATTGACCGAATATTCGAAAACAGAGCAGTTCCCCTAAGGACCCCTGCATTTTGGCTTAAAATGCGTACTGGACTGCTGGCCATTGGATCGTGTTTTGAATCATCTGGATTCGCATATGATTTATGACTGGTCATAAATTATTTAAGACCTGTCATAAATCATCCTCAAATTCGGACCATTCAAAACAAGATCCAATGACCAGCATCCAGATCCATAAAATGCAGTGGTCCTTAGAAAAAACGACTATATCCTCAAATACTTGATCAAGTTATATTTGGCACAAAAGGCATGTATAGTTGGAGTCTTGCTGTCTAATTTTCTTGCAAGAAATATACTTTGTGTGTAAAGTTTTCAATGTCCAATCGAAATTAAGAACACATCAGATCAACAAGTAAGATCATAATGGATCAAATTTTGCGTATGAACCATAAAAGGATCATGATTCTTTCTATAGCCGTCTAAAGAACTGAAGCCTCTGTCGCATTCCTTATTGATTTGACTACTTTGAACTTCTTCCGAGGGGGAAGGTCCTCTTTGGACTCGGCTGTTCATTCAGACCATTTTCTAGGCACTTTTCGGATTCGTTTTGATAATCAGGCCGTTTAATTAACTTACAGACCTCGTCGAAAACATTCGTAAGATCACGAAAAATTATGTTGATTGAATACCGTTTTAAGTATATACTTTGGAACAAATTTATGAAAAACACAGGCCACAAGTGTTTTCGTAATTTGTAAAGGTAATTTTGTGGCAAAAGAGAGGGAAAAACGAAAAGTGTGATCTAACCAGTATGCTTACCGGGAAACTCAGCAGGGAAGTGCGGGTTTTGAGCGATGAGATCAAAATGGTAAAACATCGAAAACACAGTCACCGGCATTGGCCAGAACGAAGCCACCGGAATATTCCTTCTCCTCCCGACACCAACGGCCCAAGGCAAGAAAGTATCAGCCACAATAACATCCGCTGGCGCCTCTAGCCGGTCGAGTACCCCCTCGAACGGCTCCTCGATTTTAGTCAGGACGGCTTCGAAGAAGCCGTCCATGTCGTTGGCTCGGACCAGCTCCGACGGCAGGACGTTGGGGATGGTGACGAAGCGGATGCAATCCGGCTTGGTCTCGGAGCCGATTAGGCCGAGCCACTCCTCCGTGACGACGAACGTTACGAGTATGTTGTCGTTACGCCGGGAAGAGAGCAACTTGCAGAGGTTCATCATGGGGTTGATGTGGCCCCTACCTGGGTAAGGCATGGCTACGACGTTGCATATCGCCATTTGTTCGGAGATCGAAGGTGAAGAGGAAGAAGAAAGAAATGATAGTCTCTGAATCGTTTTCTGTTGTGCTGTGGGGTGGTAGATTACTTGGGGTACTGTTAAAGTGGGTGTAGTGTGTTTTTATAGTAGTGATTGAATTTTAAGGTTTTGTTTATTCATTCATCGTGGGGTGGACTATTCAAAGTCGATGGAGTTGTTTAATTTGGTCACTTAATAGTTGCACGTGCTTTTGCCGAGAAGTTTTTCGGTGCCGAGAGGGTTTCACACACTTGTAATTTCGTCAGTAATTTCAGCCGTTTCAATATAGTTTTGACAGTGTGAATTCTTACAAAAAAAGAGGAGAGAGGAGAAATAAATTTAGGCTGTTTAAAACACGTTTAGATGGTTGAGATCGCTGATAAATATTATCATGTGGAATCTGATCGGCACCCAAAAACTTCTCTCTTTTGCGAGTCAGCCAAGGGGTCGGCGGGCGTTCAAGGCATGTGACAGGGAAGTTTAACTTATTTTTTCACGGTTTGAGATTCAGAACTCTGGCAGGTGCTATTAACTCTTCTAGATTCAGCTCATGCGGATGATTTTAATTGAGTCATTGCTAGTAAACATTCAACTTTAATTGAGTTCGGTGATTGTACCGGTCTAGACTCCCTAAATTCGGTGGGCGCGGTTGATGAGCGAATAAGTGCAGTTTTATTTTTGTTTTCTCTGTTACTGGTTTGTAGTTGATTTCATCTTGTGCTTAGGGCTATGGTTTGAGTTGGGTGTCTCTTTGAGCTCTACTACTAAAATCGGAGACGGGCTCGATACCTTGCATTTATATATGATTTGCCTTGGCAGCATGTGCTCTGGAGCCTCCTTGTGGATGTGTTTCGTTCTAGGTTTTGGTAATTTTGATTCATTCCTGTATTTTCTGATGGAATCTTTGTAGCCTTAGGGTTTTACCTTCGGATATTTTGAAATGAATTGCTTGACTAATAAAAAAAAAATTTCTGGCGAACTTCGAGCCTGTTCCAGTTTTGGAAAAAGTGCCTTTTTTCTTGTCTAAAAAGAAGGCTTGTTCTAGATTTGTGAAAGTTCCTATTTTTTAAAAATGTTTGACAATACTCCTGCGTGAAATGACAATACTACCCTTCTCCCATTTTGTGAGCATTCAGCAATCCAACCTAGGGTGAAGTGGAACTTTGCAGCGGAACGGATTTTTTTTACTGTTCATGATCAAAAAAAATATTTTTTTAAAACGGTCTTGCTATTGTCAGTCTACTGGACTAACGATAAACACACTAAAAAATAAGAAAAAAAAATATTTTTGTGCATATTTCACAATTTTTAACACACATTCACACAATTACTACTATTATCAGCCCATTTAACTTATTTTAAAATTTTCCTTTCTAAACAGAACCTAATCTGGCTTCTTTTAAGGAAAGAGAATATTCAATACATTGATTTGATCAACCATGGTGTACGCGCGGGGGACGGAGACAGCTTTTGTTCTTTTGTCCTCTTCGGAAATGCTATTAGCAACGAAGGAAACCAAAGAAGACAACTGATTCTACATGGATTTAAGGGTCCCACCAAGTTCTGCACCAAGTGGCCGGCCCAACTTCTCCAGCCCCAAATTGCCGAATTCAAAATTTCCGAATTTTGAATCAAATCAGACTCAACACCACCACGATATCCTGTCTTCTCTCCCGCCTCACCACCACCGACCCGCCACCACCACGATCTCCTCTCCCGTCTGATCACCACCACCCTGATCTCCTCTCTTCTCTCCGCCTCTCAATACTCTCCTCTCGATGTATTGCCACCGTCGGGCACCCAAACCAGCCCCCATTGCCACCGACGCACCACCACCACCTCTTGTCTCTCACAGGTGTCTCTTTCTCACTTCCCTTTCCACTAGTCTACGTTTGATTTTTTTTTTTTTTAAACACAACAAAAAAGAATAGGTTTTTTCTTCTTCTCCAGATTTCATAAAATTAGGGCCTTTTAGGATTGAAGTGTGGAACATATCTGAAAGTGCTTGATTTGAATTGGGTTTGTGTCATAATTGTCATTTGACTCATTTCACATGTTTTTGGATTTGTGGTCGAGTTCATTTGTTTAGGATCACTTGATCAGGCTTCTTATTTGCGTAAGTACCAGGTCTAGTTGTATCGGTTTAGGTTATAAGGAGCATAAACTACATGCTATGTAGCACTGAATCCACAAGGCAAAGGGGTAAGTGGAGAGCATTTTTCGGGGACTCAGATCCTGTCCATTTGCATCAGACCAGTTCGGTCTATTTGGGTGCATCCGAGCCGTCCAAAAATGTTTTGAAAAACACCCTTTTAAACTTGGACGGCTCGGATGCACCAAATGGACCAAACTGGTCCGAAGCAAATGGATGAAATCCAACCCCATTTTTCGGACTGTAACATAGCGAAATTGAGCGCTCTAGTTAAAGACGACGAACAGGCAAAAAAACTTTGGGATTTTAGCTTGAGCTTGACTGATCCCAAGTGATAAAAATGGCCATTTTGAATTGATCCCAAGTCATTGAACTTTGAAAAAACTGAAACAAACATGCTTTTGGAGGAATTTCATGATTGGTGGACACACGAAGGCTTCCTCGATGTCCGGTATCTGAGTTGAAGCTTGCTTTTTCTTTTTTGGGTGAACGCTGTAATTGCTTTGTTCGTTGCCATATACTCTGCGGACTGCGATTCTGAATCTTCGCACTTTACGAGAATCTACGCATTTCATTATAACCTTCCTCATGCATTTTCCATTCTAATGCAGGTCCTAGAATCACAATTCCCAGGAGCCTGGTGGGCAGGTTGTGGAGCCCTATCTGTAAGTTCAACAGCGACTTTGCTGGTTCGCCTTTTCAGTTCCGAGTGTGAACCCCAGAATATAGTTGTTTATTTATGACAAAATTAGCTTGTGAATTACAAAAATATTTACTCAAAATGACCTGTAACCCCTCAAGGAGGATGCTATTTTTTCCCATTTCCCAGATGAACCTCCGAAACTATTTCTTGTGATCATTATCCAAAATTAGCTTGTGAATTACAAAAATATTTACTCTTCTAGCTCCGATAAGTGTAATCTTTCACAAATGATTGTATCGTGGTGATCTTTTTATTTTTGCTAAGGCTCTGTTTGTTTCATTAAGAAATGTGCTGGAATTCACACACAACAGACACTTCTAAAGACATTTGTTTCTTGAACTTCTATTTTTGTTGGTAATATTTTCATTGAGGCATTGCAACATGAGATGGTAATTTTTGGTAGTTTAGATATCTTCAACCAACGCCAATCTGTTGTCTTCATTGAGCTGTTTAGGAAAAAATATTTCCAATTCTTAGTTTTTCCAATTAAAAAAATCTCTATTTTTTTTGGTTGTATTTTTGAAAATTGCACACTTCTTTAGGCAATGACATCTATTCCTCTATCTACACAATGATTAAAAAGCTCCCTAGACTATAAGATAATAGCAAAATCAACATTCAAGGTCACCCTTACATGTAGGATCATAATGAAAGAGAATGAGCCCCCGTTCCGCTAAGTTTTTTATTTTTTAAGTGCTTATTTTTCGCTTTATGAGACAAGTTATTCTTTCATAATACATTACCTTTATTTCAAAAAATATATAAAAATAAGTAATTATTTTTCTTAGCAGAACGGGGAGTGTGTCCATGACATAAACCTAATTAATTCTTTTCCTTCGACAAAATAATTGTTACTAATACATTGTCTATTCATTTGGAGATATCTTTCATGAAAGCTTCGAAGTTCTTCTCAGATGATCCTCCTTTTCCAATAGCTCGTCGACAAGTCTCTCGAATCTTTCCTGCTCTTTCCACCAGTTCTTTCCTCCCAACATTTTCTGAATCCATAAACCTTCGCACAAGCTCAGCAATTTCCTCTCTCCTCACCAAATCACCATCCGCTTCCTTCGCCTTCCATCCGATCTTCCAATCTTCCGCAACCAATTTACTTATTGGGACTTGATCCATTGCAATAGGAAAAGCAAGCAACGGTAACCCCACGAAAAAACTTTCCATAGTTGAATTCCACCCGCAGTGAGTAAAAAATCCTCCAACCGATGGATGGCATAGCACCTTCAATTGGTCACACCAAGGCACTACCATTCCCAAACCACCGCAAAAGGACTCTTTCAAGCTCGACGCCTTGTCACGCGCCACCAACAAGTACTTCACGCCGCTGATGTGCAGGCCGGCTGCGATTTCATCCATCTGGGCACTTGATACGGAAAGGAAACTTCCCTGCGAAACGTAGAGAACGGAGCTCTGAGGTTGAGAGTCTAGCCATTCGAGGTAGTCGACACCGTTTGGAGCAGTGGGGCGAAAGGAATTGTGGTACTGCAGATTGAAGTAAGGTATGAGGGGGCCAAGAGAGTAGACGGGGAACGGGAATGTGGCTTGCAAAGCGTCGATGACTGAAGGTTCGAGCTCGAAAACGGAGTTGAACAAGAGATATTGTGCTTGGGGTACTTTGGAGATCATATCATAGAGTCTTTGCAAGAATTGTTGGTTCAGAAGGTGAAAGATGCTGGGAAGGTCGGATAAACGGAATGGAGATAGGCCTGGAATGTTGTCCACCGTGACTTCTGCTCTTTCTGTTGTGCAAGCACAGGCAAGGAAGACGCATTAACCAATATAATTCATCAATGTGATTTAAGAAAGAAAATTATCTAGATAAAGAATTCAATAAATCGCATCATATTCCTAAAATTTAATTTGTAAAAGAGTTCGTTTATGGAAATTTCATGCTTGCATTGCTGGTTTTTCTTGTTTTGGTTGTTATCAGATGACACATAACCCCACGAGAAAGAATCCTTTATGTGGTCACATAAAATGGAATCCACACCAGGTCTATTTGACGATTTTGAGTCCTCAATTTTGTAGGTCTCGGTATGCCTATTTTACACTACGGAAAGAAAAAAATATTGACCGAATAACCGTAAACAGAGCATTTTCCTAAGGACCCCCGCATTTTAGCTTAAAATGCGTACTGAGCCCTTGGATCTTGTTTTGAATGGTCCTGATTCGCAGATGGTTTATGACTCATAAACCATCCGCGAATCCGGACCATTCAAAACAAGATCCAAGGGCCAACAGCTAGATCCATAGAATGTGGTGGTCCTTAGAAAGAATGACTGTATCCGTAAATACTTGATCAAGTTATATTTGGCACAAAGGCATGTATAGTTGGAGTCTTGCTGTCTAATTTTCTTGCAAGAAATATACTTCGTGTGTAAAGTTTTCAATGTCTAATCGAAATTAAGAACACATCAGATCAACAAGTAAGAACATAATGGATTATATTTTGAGTATGATGAACCACAAAAGGATCATGATTCTTTCTATAGCCGTTTAAAGAACTGAAGCCTCGGTCGCATTCCTCATTGATTTGACTACTTTGATCTTCTTCCAAGGGGGAAGATCCTCTTTGGACTCGGCTGTTCATTCGGACTATTTTTTGGGTACTTTTCGGGTTCGTTTTGATAATCGGGACCGTTTAATTAACTTACAGACCTTGTCGAAAACATTCGTAAGAAACATCACACCAAAAATTATGTTGATTGAATACCGTTTTAAGTATATACTTTGGAACAAATTTATGAAAAAAACAGGCCACAAGTGTTTTCGCAATTTGTAAAGGTAATTTGTGGCAAAAGAGAGGGAAAAACGAAAAGTGTAATCTAACCAGTATGCTTACCGGGAAACTCAGCAGGGAAGTGCGGGTTTTGAGCGATAAGATCAAAATGGTAAAACATCGAAAACACGGTCACCGGCATCGGCCAGAACGAAGCCACCGGAATATTCCTTCTCCTCCCGACATCAACGGCCCAAGGCAAGAAAGTATCAGCCACAATAACATCCGCCGGCGCCTCCAGCCGGTCTAGTATCCCCTCGAACGGCTCCTCGATTTTAGTCAGGACGGCTTCGATGAAGCTGACCATGTGGTCGGCTCGGACCAGCTCCGACGGCAGGACGTTGGGGATGGTGACGAAGCGGATGCAATCCGGCTTGGTCTCGGAGCCAATTAGGCCGAGCCACTCCTCCGTGACGACGAACGTAACGAGTATGTCATCATTAAGCCGTGAAGAGAGCAACTTGCAGAGGTTCATCATGGGGTTGATGTGGCCCCTACCTGGGGAAGGCATGGCTACCACGTGGCATGTCACCATATATTCGGAGATCGAAGGTGAAGAAGAAGACAGAAAGAAGATAGATAGATATAGTAGGCTGTGAATCGTTTTCTGTTGTGCTGTGGAGTGGGAGATTGATGAAGGGGGTAATATAAGTGGGCGTTCTGTGTTTTTAGAATTGAAAATTTTGTTTATTCATCATGGGGTGGACAGACTAGGGAAAATCGATGGAGTTGTTGGGTCGACGGGGTAGTTGTTAACAGTTGCATGTGCTTTTGAGAGTCACCCAAGGCGACAGGTGCCACTACGAAACGGTTAATCCGGTCGTTCATTTCGTTATGAACGATTTAAATTTAATATGAACATATACAAATTTAAGCGATCGATTGTCGAAACAAACGGTCGGATTAGAGACTCTGTATTGCAAGAGTGCTTGATAGACTGACAGCATTTCCCATTCCCACCCGGACCGGTATTCAAGACATGTGACTTGGAAGTTTAATTTCATTTTTCAAGGTTTGAGATTAATCTTTCAAAACCAATCAATCAGGGTGCACCGAAGCAGATTCCAACACTTTTTTTTTTTTTTTGGATAGGCCAGATTCCAACACCTGAATAGAAGGTGCTTAATTGTGTGAGCTCAGCAATCACATCATTTATAAGTTTCGTCGGTTTATTGGATACGTAATTAAAGTATAGTAAAAAAGCAAAAGAGAGAAGAAAAAGAGAATCAAATTCAATACATTGATTTGATCAACCATGGTGTGCGGGGGAAGACAGCTTTTGTTCTTTTTGCCACAAGTGGGTTCTCCTCCCTTTTTTTCATAAATTTTTTCAGTGTTGGATGGGTACCATTTGGTGGTCGTTCGGCGCATCCGAGCCGTTTATTGTATTTTTGGATGGTTCGAATTTAGAAAAAAAAAAAAAAGAGAGATAAAGTGTTGGGATGAGAGAATAGAGAGATTCAATTCAAACCGTTCAAAAGTGTACCCCAAATTTTTATATGATATGGGAAGGGACGGAACTAGAATTTTATAAACGCAGGGGTCGAACTATGAACAACAAAATTTGAAATTTCAAGGTTCAAGAATTTAATAATTTGTTTGGTTTAGATTTTGAGGGAGTTTTTTTGGATAATGAGTGAAGAGAAATAGATAGAGAAATAAGATTAATAATTGAACGAAAAACATATGGGAGACCGTTCGCAGAGGGAGGGATTGGGTTTTGGAACCCAAAACGAACACATTCATTTAAATGTCTAAATAACATTCGATACAAAGTACAATATCTAAATATTCTTAACAAACAAAAAATAACTAATATTAATATTGAAATTTTAAAAAAAATCCCCAAACAACGCAGGGGCTGTAGCCCCCATAAGCCCCTTACTAGTTCCGTCTCTGGATATGAAAAGTAAGGATGAGAGGAATCAAAAAAGTAAAAAATTATTGACTTTTACACAAGTATTTTGAAAAAATATCTAAAGAAAAGCTCAAACAATCCAAGGCTGATAGTTTATGAGCAGATGAGGGATGTAGTGAAGTACTCTCTGGATCTCGCTTTTGGATTTGGAATTTCTCCGATTTCTCTGAATGTAACTTAAACAATCCAAGACTTTGCTTGGTTAAAGCCTTGGATTGGACATTTATACGTTGACTTGTGAACTCTGTAATTTTTGTGTTTGATTTGGATTAATGCGATTTCCCGTTAGATTGCGGATTCGCAATTCTGATTTGGAATGGTTGTTTTGTTTTTGGAGCTGGGATGAATAGGTTCACGAGATGAGAGAATTCTGTTAAATGTCAAATGATACGCATTGTTCCTATCCGTCCCTATCATATTCTTTGGAGAGCATCTCTGAGTAGTTACATAATAATTGGTGTTCCTAATGAATCTATGATCTAGATGTGCTTGAGAGACATCAGTAAAGTTAGATGCAAACAGAGGAATACAGATTCGAACGCAGACATAGTTATAATTGGAAAAAAATGGTAGACATGGAATTCACACACAACAAACACGTCTAAAGACATTTGTTTTTTGAACATCTATTTTTGTTGGTAATATTTCCGTTGAGGCATTGCAGCATGAGATGGTAATTTTTGGTAGTTTAGATATCTTCAACCAACGCCAATCTGTTGTCTTCATTGAGCTGTTTAGGAAAAAATATTTCCAGTTCTTAGGTTTTCCAGTTAAAAAAATCTCTAGTTTTTTTTGGTTGTGTTTTTGAAAACTGCACACTTCTTTAGGCAATGACATCTATTCCTCTATCTACACAATGATTAAAAAGCTCCAAAGACTGTAATATAATCGCAAAATCAACATCCAAGGCCACCCTTACATGTAGGATCATAATGAAATAGAATGAGCTCCTGTTTCGCTAAGGTTTTTTTTTATTTCGTAAGTGCTTATTTTTTGCTTTACGAGACAGATTATTCTTTCACAATATATTACTTTTATTTCAAAAAATATACACCTATAAAAATGAGTAATTATTTTCCTTAGTAGAACGGGGAATTACCATCCATGACATAAACCTAATGAATTATTGTCCTAAGCAAAACGGGAGATATCTTTCATGAAAGCTTCAAAGTTCTTCTCAGACGATCCTCCTTTTTCAATAGCTCGTCGACAAGTCTCTCGGATTTTTCCTGCTCTTTCCACTAGTTCTTTCCTCTCAACATTTTCTGAATCCATAAACCTCCGCACAAGCTCAGCGATTTCCTCTCTCCTCACCAAATCACCATTCGTGCCCTTCACCTTCAACCCGATCTTCCAATCTTCCTCAACCAATTTACTTATTGAGACTTGATCCATTCCAATAGGAAAAGCAAGCAACGGTAACCCTGCGAAAAAACTTTCCATAATCGAATTCCACCCGCAGTGAGTAAAAAATCCTCCAACCGACGGATGGCATAGCACCTTCAATTGGTCACACCAAGGCACCACCATCCCCAAACCACTGCAAAAGGACTCTTTCAAGCTCGACGCCTTGTCACGCGCCACCAACAAGTACTTCACACCGCTGCTGTGTAGGCCGGCTGCGATTTCATCCATCTGGCCGCTAGATACGGAAAGGAAACTTCCCTGCGAAACATACAGAACGGAACTCCGAGGCTGAGAGTCTAGCCATTCGAGGTAGTCGACACCATTTGGGGCGGTGGGGCGAGAGGAATTGTGGTACTGCAGATTGAAGTAAGGTATGATGGGGCCAAGAGAGTAGACGGGGAACGGGAATGTGGCTTGCAAAGTGTCGATGACCGAAGGCTCGAGCTCGAAAACGGAGTTGAACAAGAGATATTGTGCTTGGGGTACTTTGGACATCAGGTCAAAGAGATATTGTGCTCCGGGTGCTTTGGAGTTCAACAAGAGATATTGTCCTTGGGGTACTTTGGAGGTCAGAAGGTGATCAAAGATGCTGGGAAGGTCGGATAAACGGAATGGAGATAGGCCTGGGATGTTGTCCACCGTCACTTCTGCTCTTTCTGTTGTGCAAGCACAAGCAAGGAAGACGCATTAATCAATATTATTCATCAATGTGATTTAAGAAAGAAAATTATCCAAATAAAGAACTCAATGAATCGCATCATATTCCTAAAATTTAATTTGTAAAAGAGTTCGTTTGTGGCAATTTCATGTGTGCATTGCTAGTTTTTCTTGTTTTGGTTGTTATCAGACGGCACATAGTCCCACGAGAATGGATCCTCTATGTGAGCACATAAAATGGAATCCATGCCAGGTCTATTTGACAATTTTGAGCCCCCAATTTTGTAGGTCTCGATATTCCTATTTTACACTACGGAAAGAAAAAAAAAATTTGACCGAATATCCATAAACAAAGCATTTTCCCTAAGAACCCCCGCTTTTTAGCTTAAAATGCGTACTGGGCCGCTAGCCATTGGATCGTGTTTTGAATCGTCCGGATTCGCGGATGGTTTATGACTTCACATTTATGACCAGTCAAAACCATTGATGACCAGTCATAAACCATCTGTGAATCCGGACCATTCAAGACACGATCCAACTGTCAGCAATCAGATCCATAAAATGCGGGAGTCCTTAGAAAACACGACCGTATCCGCAAATACTTTATCAAGTTATATTTGGCACAAAAGGCATGTATAGCTAGAGTTTTGCTGTCTAATTTTCTTGCAAAAAATATACTTTGTGTGTAAAGTTTTCAATGTCCAATCGAAATTAAGAACACATCAAATTAACAAGTAAAACTTAATGGATCATATTTTGCGTATGATAAATCACAAAAGGATCATGATTCTTTCTATAGCCGTCTAAAGAATTGAAGCCTCGGTCGCATTCCTTATTGATTTGACTACTTTGAACTTCTTTCAAGGGGGAAGATCCTCTTTGGACTCGACTGTTCATTTGGACCATTTCTAGGCACTTTTCAGATTCATTTTGATAGTTGGGACCGTTTAATTAACTTACAAATCTCGTCGAAAACATTCGTAAGAAACAACACACCAAAATTTATGTTGATTGAATACTGTTTTAAGTATATACTTTGGAACAAATTTATGAAAAAAACAGGCCACAAGTGTTTTCGTAATTTGTAAAGGTAATTTTGTGGCAAAAGAGAGGGAAAAACGAAAAGTGTGATCTAACCAGTATGCTTACCGGGAAACTCAGCAGGGAACTGCAGGCTTTGAGCGATAAGATCAAAATGGTAAAGCATCCAAAACACAGTCACCGGCATCGGCCAGAACGAAGCCACCGGAATATTCCTTCTCCTCCCGACATCAACGGCCCAAGGCAAGAAAGTATCAGCCACAATAACATCCGCCGGCGCCTCCAGCCGGTCGAGTATCCCCTCGAACGGCTCCTCGATTTTAGTCAGGATGGCTTCCATGAAGCTGACCATGTCGTCGGCTCGGACCAGCTCCGACGGCAGGACGTTGGGGATGGTGACGAAGCGGATGCAATCCGGCAAGGTCTCGGAGCCGATTAGGCCGAGCCACTCCTCCGTGACGACGAACGTAACGAGTATGTCCCCGTTACGCCGGGAAGAGAGCAACTTGCAGAGGTTCATCATGGGGTTGATGTGGCCCCTACCTGGGTAAGGCATGGCTACCACGTGGCATGTCGCCATTTGTTCGGAGATCGAAGGTGAAGAGGAAGAAAGAAAATATAGTCTCTGAATCGTTTTCTGTTGTGCTGTGGGGTGGGAGATTGACTTGGGGAACTTTATTTTATACTCCATCGTCCTGATTTAATAATTTTTTTTAGAATTTGAGATATTTTTCAATCGATTATATTTTTTAATTTATAATATTTTTCATGATTTTAAAAATATTATATTATAAAACTAATCGAGATCTATTAAATAATATTTATATTTGATAAAAAATTTATTACGAATTCAAAAATATAATTTATTTTTTAACCAATTGAAATAAAACTAGCAACTATTATAAAAGTGGGAGTTGTGTGTTTTCAGATTTGAATTTTAAGGTTTTGTTTATTCATTCATCGTGGGGTGGACTAGTCAAAGTCGATGGAGTTGTAATTTGATCGGGGTAGTTGTTGACACTTGACAGTCGCACGTGCTTTTGCGGAGAAGTTTATGGGTTCTGAGTCGGTTCCACAAGTTTGGAATTTCATCAGCAATATTAGCCGTTCAAATATGTTTTTGACGATTTGAATTCTTAAAAAAAGAGGAGAGAGAGAGAGATAATACATCTAGGCTGTTCAAAACATATTTGAATAGCTGAGATCGCTGTTAGATATTATACTATCACGTGAAACCCGATTGACATTTGGCATCCAAAAATTTCTCACATTTGTGAATCAGCCAAGGGGTCCGCGGGCATTTAAGGCATGTGACTATGAAGTTTAACTTCTTTTTTCACGATTTGAGATTCGGAACTCTCACAGATACTATTAACTCTTCTAGATTGCTCATGCGGATGACTTTAATTGAGTCGTTGCTAGTAAACATTAAACTTTAATTGAGTCTGGTGACTGTACTTGTCTTGACTCCCTAACTTCGGTGGGCGTGGTTGGTGGGCGAAGAAGTCCAATTTTATTTTGTTGCTGTTTTTGTTTTCTTTGTTACTGGCTTGTAGTTGATTTCATCTTGTGCTTAGGGCTATGATTTGACTTAGGTATCCCTTTGAGCTCTACTACTAAAATTGGAGACGGGCTCGATACCCTGCATTTATGTATGGTTTGCCTTGATAGTATGCACTTTGGAGCATCCTTGTGGATGTGTTCCAGTTTAGGTTTTGATCATTTTGGTTCATTCCTGTATTTTCTGATGGAATCTTTGTAGTCAGGGGCGGATCTAATATAGGCTCAGATGGATCACGTGACCTTGCTAAAAATAAGGCCCCAAAAGAGGGCCCCCAAGACTAAGTAAGTAATATATATAAAAAATGTCGAAATTTAACAAAGTTGTTCACTTATTTTGGTGGTAGAGAGCCGCGTATCTTGATGAATGACATCGGTTCAACTCAGTTCTTGCATTTTTGTCTCTTTTTTGTGTCAATGGTTAAAAAAACACTTCTCTCCTTGAATTTGACTGGGTTATGACTTGAACACACCCTTAAACTGAATTTATGTAGCATATTGGTACCACAAAGTCATCTACAATGTTGTCATTGATTGCACAAATCAATTAATATAACTATAACTTTTACGAAAAAATAAAATTAAAAAAAACACTTATTTTCTTTAATGTATTTTGTATTTTTTTTATTTCTATTATTTACAAGCACAAAATTAACCAACACTAAAAAGAAAAATATATGATACATGTACACTTATTTTCGAATTGAATCATGAAAATTAACGTGAGTTCGTCTACGACTTTCACATGTATAGAACTGATCGAAAATGAGTGACTCCTAGATCCGCCACTATTTGTAGCCCGAGGGTTTTACCTTCAGATATTTTGAAATGAATTGCTTGACTTATAAAAAAAAAATCTGGCTGACTTCTTCTTTTAAGGAAATAGAATAAAATCCCATACAATATTGATTTGATCAACCATGGTGCAATACGCGCGGGGGACGGAGACAGCTTTTGTTCTCTTTTCCTACTACTAGTTTTTTGGAAGAAGAAATTAATTAAGCTGATGGTACCAATAAAATAACCGTAGAGGGTGTGTTTTTTTAACAAATTATGCTTCCGAATTGAGAGATGGTGCCGTGCAGAGGTGTGCGCAGCACTTCACTACACAACACCAACCCGAAGGTCTATGCTTCCACTGTCCCGCACCGGCCAACTCTGACTAGTATTCTCGATCTCACTTTTCTCTTCCTTTTTCAAACCCGGCCGCTGGAAGAGAAAAGGATTGATTTTTAATACTTAAGTATAACAAGAACAGAGATTGACCAATAAGGAATGGAAAATAAAATCACTGATCTCACATGCATATATGCCTACTAGTATGAAGCCTAAGTATGATATGATGATCTGCTGTTACATCAATGGTTTTTACTTGTGATAAATTTCCAAGCCTACAGATCGATCTGCAATTACAAGAATTTATAAATCCAGTGGTTCTAACACCCCGCCGTTGCCAATCTTCATACGATCTCTCCTCACCAGCCTCCTTTCAAATCATCGTCGATTTCAAGCTAGTATAACGAATATTTTTACGAATTTAGACCATCTGTCCAATTCTTTTTCGAACAACTTTAACACATCTATGTGTGTTTATTAGAGTAGTCGGCAGTGTTAGGTTACATAGTTGTTCGATCTGATCGGACAAAATTGAAACACAAATGTGTTCAAAATCGATTGATGTGCACATGGATCCCAAACACATGCAAGTGAGTTCCGCACTCTTTGACGACTACGAGTGCATCTATGTCCGAACATATGTGTTATATCTTTCTTTTTTTAATCATGGCGAGGGCCAACTTGGAACCCGTTCAACTTTCTTTTAAAACCTTCATTTTTTAAAAAGAATGTAATTTTAAGCTCAAAAATCATGTGTTTAGGCAAATAATTTTCTTACCAATATAGATCTTGTTTGATAGATCTCATTGAAATCATTTAAACGGTGCAAAAAAAATCAAAAAATTATTTTTCATTTTCGTTATATTTGAGTTTGAAATTATCTTATTTTTGAAAAAGAAGATTTACGAAGAAAGCTGAACGGAGCCTTACTATTTCTTACAAACAGTATCATTTAAAAATCCAGTGATAAGAACCCACTAATTTTGGCATGTGGAGGAATAAGAAACTACGCAAATAACACGAGCAATAATTTAAATGAAGTTTTAACAAACTTTGAGTGTACAGAGTAGAAAAAGAAGAAGCGGTAAAACTATCCTTAAATGTATTATTAGTAGAATGGTAAAATTATTGGAAGCAAAATTAAATTGAGCAACAAGTTAAATTAGAGTGTGTTCCACCAAGTAAAGTAAGTATTTATTTAAAATAAGTACTTATTTTTTGAATTACAGTAAAAATGATGTACTGTAAGAGAATTTTAGCGAGAAATAAGTATTTAAAAAAAAATTGTAAGAACTTTAGCGGAACGGAGACTCCTATGGTTTGGAAGACAGAATTTAGATGAAATACTCCGCAATACATTGATGAGGAAAAAAATTCCTGGTAACAAATGTAATAAGCATAAAACCAACTATTTTTGTCTGAATATTGTGGTCAAACAAGAGCATATTTAAATGAAAATTGAAAAGGAAAGTAAAGGAAGGGAAAATTGGAGCACATTCTAGAAGTTATTAAATACTCCATATTCGTTCCGTAAGATTGTTCATTGCTCGGAACCATAACTTAAAACGAATGATTTTCTTAAAAAAACATAACACTATAGCCCACAAATTAATACATATCAAACAGTTCTTTTAATTTGTGAAAAATATTTAACAAATACAGAATGCATTATCCGTTTTGGATAGTGGGCAATATATTGTAGATGGTATATGAGTGGGTCAAAAAAAAAAATTAGAGGGAAAAATGAAGATGAAAAAGTTAAGACTAGTGCTAATGCCACAACCGTTTCCTTTAGTGCCATGACTTGTTATAGTTACTGCCTATTCTACCCTTGGTTGGTAAATGAGGAATCTTTCTCGTTCTCTGTCCCAATTCGTTTCAGCAGATCTAAAACAACTCAATCGTGGCTTCACTTCAATTCAACGCTATCAGCACCCGTTTCTTCCTTTCTTCCACCACAACCGTAATCAAATTCGTCTCATCCTCCTCTGTTCTCTCATTAGAAACCCAAATCCCCATCTAATCTCCATTGATTCCTCCGTACATGAATCTGTACCCAAAATCCCTTCGTATACCCAAATGTATGCATAACATGCCTATTATTCAAAGACCACTGGTAAGTTTTGTGATTTAACACAAAGTGTAACATTTTCGCAAATTCTCTCTCTCTACACATCAAAATTGGCATGAAATCCAACGCCCTATGTGGTGGTGTTTAGGAATCTGCCCATAAAGATATTAGAAATTGAATTAGAGTGTACCAACAAGGAGGAAATGGAAAGATTGATAGCAAATGAAAGAAAAGTGGGTTTGCAGGAACATGAGACAAGTCAAGTCGTCAGAGAGAGAGAGAGAGAGAGAGAGAGAGAGAGAGAGAGAGAGAGAGAGAGAGAGAGAGAGAGAGAGAGAGAGAGAGAGAGAGAGAGAGAGAGAGAGAGTTAAGGGTATTTTTGAAAGACTAGATGAAAATTTGTAAAGTTTCGTGGCATTAAAGGAAATAATCGTGGCGTTAGCACTGGCAGGTGTTAAGATTCGGGCCCGTTCCGATTTCTAAAAAGAAAGAACTTTTAGATAAAGGAAGGTAATTTCAAATTTAAAAACTATGTATTTATGCAAATAATTTTCCTACCAATATGGATCTTGTTTGATAGATCTCATATAGATCTTTTAAATAGTGCTAAAAAAATTAAAAATCTATTTTTCATTTTAATTATATTTGAGCTTGAAATTATTTTCTTTTAAAAAACGAAGGTTTAAAAAGAAAGCAGAACGACAATTTAAATGTGAACAGGGCCCTTCTAATAATGGCGCCCTTAGACTAATAAGTTGCGGACTTTGTCTTTCCAGATCGAATTTTGATAATCCGAGCTGCTCAATATGATTAGAACGTGATTTTAAGGATTCTCGCTAGAAATCAGCAAAAAGAAAAGAAAAGAAGAAGACTGTGAAGGGCTTCATTTGAGTAATTTTCATTGAACGATTCAAATAAAAACTCCTCGAATCAAGTCATTTTCGGTCATTTTTTTTACTAATTTCTTGAAAGGTGCCCTTAAAATCACATTCTGCACACATTGAGCGGCTCGGATTATTGAAATTCGATTGGGAAAGGCAAAGTCCGCAACTTATTAGTCTGAGGACGCCCTTATTAGAAAGGCCCTATTAATTAGAATAACATGACGAAATGCAATAATTTGTAATTAAAAAATTTCAGTGGAAACACCATCTATATTCTATTGCAGTAGTAGCATATGTTAGGCCAGAAATAAAGTTTCATGGCATGTTACTGAAAAGTATGTTTAGGACGTTATGAAAACTATATAAAGTCAATTATTGACCGATTATTAATCCAATGACCCGTTGAATTTGTCGTAACATTGTAAATGACATTTTGGGCGTGTTTTCGATAGTTCTAGATAAAAAATTTTAAATTTAGCTTCAGATTCTATTACAATTTTATACCAACAATGTAAACAGTTGGATTAAACGTAAAATTAGTCAAAATACATATAAACTGACCGATCTAAAGCTTGATCTCTTTATGTTCATCTGATAGAGATCTGGCCCAGTCAGCATCATAAAGGAAAGAGACATTAAGGTGGTCTTTGGGTGCATAGAAAGATCCCACGGCTAGGGGTGGATTTTATTTTTTAGGTACCTAAAAATCAGAAAGACGAACACCCACGGCCCAATTGGATTGAGTTATTTGATGAAAAAGAAAAAGATTAATTAGTACTCCTTCCGTCTCTTATTAGGTGTTCTACTTCGTAATTCTAATTTATTAAAAAGACATCATCATTACACATTTTACATCAATTTTTTCCTCCACTTTCCCTACTTACCCATCATCATTACACTTTTACTCATTAACTTTTCAAAATAAAATCTTTTTTTAGGGACAAAATAGACAATACACCAACTTTTACCCTCCTAACTTTACAAAATGGTCACTTATTAAGGGACAGTCCAAAATGAAATACTGGACAAAAAAAAGGGATGGAGAGAATATGATTTTTCACCAAATTTCGTCTTTTTCGTGAGAAACATAAGTTGACCTTACATTTGCATACATTCCTCGTCATTTTTCACTTATTTATCAAATCAAGTGGTAAAATTATCCTTTCTATTCCGATTTTTTCTCATGAAATCCCTCCCTCAATCCATAGGGCAGCTATCATTTGCCTTTTTGGTGCTACGCTCACCGTTCAATATTTTACTGTTCAACAAACTCTTTTTTGGAAGAATTTTTGAAAATTCAAACTGTTCTATACAACAATAAAATTGAGAGCAATAAAAGTAGCGAGTAAAAATTGAGCCGTGGGCGTATGTATTATGCCTCACTGATGTTTCGTAACCCACCGTGAACATACCGTAAAACCCAGCAACTGATACATATCGCTTCACTGAGTGGCCCGAAACCTTCCATGGCGTCCCTCTCCACTCCCGCCAATCCATTCCCCCCTTCGGTCCACCGCCGGCCGGACTTCAAGCCTCCAACCGCTTGGACACGACGGAAACCTAATTCCAGACAGGCAACAGTATCGGAGCAAACAAACGCACCGACGGTAAGCGATAGAGCCCCGAGCAGAATTGACGCGTCGAAGCTGAAGGAGAGAGAGGAGAGAGAGAGGAAAGAGGGAGTGAACAGGAAGATAGGGTCGCAGAAGGCTATTTCGATTATACTGAGACGCGAGGCCACGAAGGCCGTTCTTGAGAAGAAGGGAGGGCCCAATAATTCTAAGAAGCTGTTGCCTCGGACTGTTCTTGAAGCCCTTCACGAGCGTGTTACGGCCTTGCGTTGGGAGTCTGCTTTGAAGGTCAGTTGTTTGTCAGTTCTCTTCAATTTTGTTTCGGTTAAGTACGTAAAACAACATGAACATTCACTTCAGCAGTTCAATTGCATAGGTTTGTATGTAATGCGTCCGGAATTGGGTTTTGTTCCGGTTAGGGCTGCAAACGAACTGAGCTGTGCCTGAGCAGCTCGAGGCGTGGCGCGCTACGGGCTTGGCTCTGCTCGAGCTCGTTAGCAAACGAGTCAAGCTTGAGCTCGTGTTTTAAACTCGACTAGTAAACGAACCAAGCTTGAGTTAGATGTAACTCGGCTCATTTATAAAAGCTTGGCTCGTTTGTGGAGGCTTTGCTCGTTCAGTAAATGAAACAAGGTCGAACACCACGGTACTAAACGAGCCATTATTTGGGCTCTACTCGAGCTTGAGCTAGAATAGTTTCGAACGAGCCGAGCTCGGACACTCGAAAGCTCGGCTCGGCTTGTTTGCAGCCCTAGTTCTGGCTAAAGGATCAATTAGGTCACAGGCTAGGAGGAGTTTCAAATTCAGAGGGGCTACGAAATGGCGGGAGAGAGTTTAAGTGTGCAGTGTTGAGCTCCAATCTAAAATTGGAGTTGTTTACAATCTTTAGCGTTTAACGGGATTGGAGAGGGTAACGTTCTGGTTTGTTTTATAGTGCATTTGTCATGGAGGGTTTGGAGTTCAAGAGGTAGTTTGATATGGCTGCCGCTGGCTGACCATTCTTTGTGGGAAGATGGTTGAACAGTGAAGAAGTCTAAAGAAACATCATTGTTCATGATATGAATCAATATTGGTGAAACGAATTTCGATGTTGAGATTACTGGATGGATGTACTTTTTGCAAAGGAAAGAGGAAGCAAGATTGGAAGGGTTTACGCAGGGGTGAGATTAGAGGAATTTGACTTGAGATTTTTCCTAGATGCAGTAAATGCGAATGAATGCGCTCGAAGGAGGAACACGAGAATTACTGAAGTGAGATGGAAAAGGCAGCAGTTTGTAGTTGAACCCAAAATTGTATGGATCAGCATATGGTTCTTTATTGTGAATTTTGGTTCAGTTTCCTTTCTAACGATATGTCTAGTAAAAGAATGAGTGTTCAGTTAGGATGTTGTCTTCAAGGCCATACATTTGTTCTTTCAGGTTTTTGAACTACTGCGTGAACAACTATGGTACAGGCCCAACTCTGGTATGTACATCAAATTGATTGTCATGCTTGGAAAATGCAAGCAACCGGAGAAAGCCCATTCCCTTTTTCAAGCTATGATTGATGAAGGTTGTGGCGTGAATCATGAATCCTACACTGCTCTTTTGTCTGCCTATAGTAGGAGTGGCCTTTTTGACAAAGCATTTTCTCTCCTTGAGGAGATGAAGAACAGCCCGGATTGCAAGCCTGATGTGTACACATACTCAATCCTGATTAAATCATGTGTACAGGTCTATGCCTTTGACAAGGTGGATAGTTTGCTTTCCGACATGGCATCTCAAGGAATCAAGCCCAGCACAATTACATACAATACCCTCATCGATGCCTATGGAAAAGCAAGAAAGTTGGTATCACTATTCCTCTTTCTTTAAAAGTTTCTGCAATTGAAGGACATGTTCAACTGTTCAAGCTTCTTCTTTTTTTCCTTAAATTGGTTTGGTCATGAAAAAAGGGGGAAATCAATAGATTACAGAATAGTCTAGCTCTTCTTTCTGGTTGATTTTGTTCCATAAAATGAGCAGCGGAAGGTAGAGAATGACTTGACAGCCATTACTTCCGTTATTCCTGATTGCCACCACTGCTTCCCCTTCGTGGCCACCTCTGCCACCAAAATTTCATTTCAGCATTGTTGCTCTCTTTTGCCACTAGTAGCAGCAGAACCTTTTCCTTCTTTAAAAGTATTTTTTTAAAGAATTGCTCCTCAATTAAGGTTAAGCTTCCCATTTTGGCTAATCAAAGAAAGTTTCCCATTTTGGGTCTTACCGCCTCAACTGAATTTGTCTGCGGCATTCCTCCATTTCTTTCACCAACCTTGATGTGGTGCCAAATAGCCCCTTACTGCAGAAGCATTATTGGCTATGATGCACTTTGGAAGTCGGATTACTAAATTTGAGAATGAAATCTATTGTTCATTCTTAAATAAAATTCATTGTAGTCGTTCCATGATGTTATAACCATCTCTGATCCATTGTTCCATTTTCCACTAGGTTTGCCAAGATGGAATCAACACTTGTGGAAATGCTCCGTGAGGGGCAATGCGAGCCTGATGTCTGGACCATGAACTCCACTATCAGAGCTTTTGGCGGCAGCGGACAGATAGAAACAATGGAGAAATGTTACGATAAGTTTCAGCGCGCTGGAATCCAAGCTGACATCAAGACCTTCAATGTTCTCTTGGATTCCTATGGGAAATCCGGGAATTATGAGAAAATGAGTTCCGTGATGGAATACATGCAAAAGTACCACTTCTCATGGACACTAGTAACATACAACATCGTAATAGACGCATTTGGAAGGGCTGGAGATTTGAAACAGGTGGAGTTCTTGTTTAGGTTGATGCAGTCAGAGAGGATAAAACCAAACTGTGTTACTCTTTGCTCCCTTGTAAGGGCTTACGGGCAAGCTGGGAGAGCTGAAAAAATTACTGGTGTTCTGCGTTTCATTGAGGATACAGATGTGACACTGGATGTCATATTTTTCAATTGCCTTGTGGATGCTTATGGGATGATGGGATGCTTTGCAGAGATGAAAGGAGTGCTGGAAATGATGGAGAGGAAACATTGTAAGCCTGATCGGATCACATATAGAACCATGATTAACGCATACACTACCGCCGGAATGACTAGCCATGCACAGGAGCTCAAGGATTTTATGAATAACTCTGTGCAGAAGACTTCACACCAGAGGTACAATCATTGGCAAGAGGCTTAAAGGCTTGGCAGCAATCCTGCGTATAATGTGTAGTATCTTATCAATTGCTGTAACTCTTGCTTCACATTTCATTTGTGAAGAAGTAAATGGGAAAAGAATGCTTTCCATCATCAAAGTGGGCTCATGAAGGACCCCTAAATGAACATCAAAAGAAAAAAGAGACCCAAATTGGATGGTGCAATCATTGTACGATCTGTCTCGACTCTCCTATGAGTTATAGTCAACCATTTGTATTTTTAATGAAGGAAGTGGATCCTCTCCAATTCATGTTTTGGACCGGAGGAGACAGTCGAAATCTAAACTGTCTAATACTACAAATTTGCAATCAATGTTTCGGATCTGCTCAAAGACTCTCCCTTGAAAGAATTGAATTCTTAGCATGAAAAGTTCTTGAGTAGATCTGAGTCATTATTTTCTCAATTTATGGTCTAGATTTGGACTGTTTCTTCCCGTCCATTCCTTTAAGGAAAGTAAGCTAAAATAAAATAAATAATAAAGTATGGACTTTAGTATTGTTCTTAAATTAAAATAATTTTTTTTGGTTAAGGAACCAAACGGTGCCTGAGTGCTTGTCTGTCCACGGGATATTAAAAACACAATAGTACTGTTGACGGTATATGAATTCGATATTGAAGTGAATGTGAAATGAGCCCTCCAAATCCCTTTTGACGTAGACGACATGGAAAATCCTGGTGGTCCAATATCTCATTTACTCTACTATTTTGTTTCCATTAGTTACACAGACTTATGTCTCTTTCTAGAGGCCTCGTTTGATAAAAGTATTTTGTTTTCATTAGTTACACAGACATGTCTCTTCCCAAAAAATATACTGCACACATGTCATGGGATTGTTGAGGATAAATCGGTAAATTCACCCATGTAATGTGTTTTTCGTCGCACTCCCACGCTCCACCCCCACATTCCGGAGAATAACATGGCAGTTCTTCTTGACAACTGCTCCCCCTCATTTGTTTTCGCAAATAAAGTGTTCATACACGGTCGGGGCCTTTACAATGGTGTTTTGGGTGAAATTTGTTTTCATTTATGGTTTTCACGTTGCTTTGTTCGCTTTCTTTTTTCTTCGGTTGGTTTCGTTTTAAACATGAGGGAATTTATTTTTTAAGATTGCACACGCATCGCATGTGCCCAAACGCTAGTAGGTGTTAAGGAATGCCAAGTGTGTCGACCCACTACAAAAGTTTAATGTGTGAACCCGACTCTTTGATTGTCTGTTCGCCGTATAAAGCATTGAGTTGCAATAGCCAGACATGTAAAATCTTTAAATAGCTGTACATCTGTACGTAGTTTTGGTATAGATAAGGTGTGATGTTTACCAGAACAAAAAACAAAAAGTATTTTTGGAGTTCAAAACAATCTGGATTCTTGCCCGTCTACAAAACGAACCAGAGGGTCTAGTGCATGCAGTTTTTATTGTACATATCATTGGACTTTTCTGGGGGCCATAGTCAAATCGGGACCGTTATTTTTCAGAAAATGCCATAAAATTTAACCTTGTCGACATTTTATTTGCAAGATAATGTGTGTTCTGAAATCGTATCAAACAATATTCGATTTACGTGATTTTGGTGTCGGTGATGCCCTCAAATTACCTCTAAAAACTGAACAGAAACACTCCATTCAGCAAAACCAGGGCAGGCTTGCAACGACAAAGACAAGGTGCTTTAAGTAACTGCAACACCTACCTACAGCTGTCAACCACAACTTGTCAGAATCAAATCTTCACGAAAGGATCAAGTCCTTAAAGCGACTTGCAACATTGTAATTAAAGAACGTGATACAAAGCTCAAATACAAGTATCATCAGTAGCCAAGTTTGTAGTGGGCCGAAATATCCGAGGGATAGACGAGACCGAATGGGTCGCGCTTGGCTGAGCTCACCACTTAGTTGTCTCAGTTCATCTGTGGATTTACACGTGAGTTGGCATGGTGGATGTGACCATTTCCCGAAGGATAAGGAGGTCCTTGTAATCTTCGCCGAACGAGGAATTATCCGAGGATATGAAGATTTGGTCTCTTTCGGTAATTTGTTCGAACGTTCGGTTATCACTTTGTTCGGATAAGAGTTCCTGTTGTTCGGTAGATAATGAGTTCAATCGAATTGGTTTAATTCACTCAGGAGTAAGTTTGTTCGGATATCGTTTCAGTAGAATCTTCTAGAAGCTTCCACTGATATTTAGGTTGTTATCTTTGACAATTGAAATGACATCTCTGTATGATGTGACTTCTCTGACACTGACAAACGCGGGTCTGCAATCTACAGAGAAGTGATGCCTAGTAAATACGCTGACATGTGACGTCATCCGAACGTAACACACCACGTGAGATGCAGAACCAGCCTGTGCAGCACACGACATCTGTGACTATAAATACAAGACCATTCATTCATGGGAAGGGGTCTAAAGAAAAAAGGAAGGAAAAACATTTCTCTCTCTCTCTTACTCTATCTTTCCATAGCCTTCTTGCTAAACTTCTCCTTTCTCCACTTACTGACTAATCCGTCGGAGATTCTCCCCGGAGGAACACCCCCCCTCTGGTTCTGCAGGTACACGAAGATTTCAACAGTCCCACAAATTCGAGAAGGAAAGGCACGGTGAAATCAGCCCCCCACAAAGTTCACTTCAAAATAGGTGCTTAATACTGTTCATTCTATAGCAATTAAAAGATCCTACCCCGTGCCAAAAGAAGCTTGAGAATGTAGCTATCACTCGTTCATAGCAGGCTTATTTTCACTAGCTTTTGGCCTCTGTTCCTTTGGTTTCTGCTCCTCAGTTATCCTAGATTTTCAACAATTAAGATAAAAGTGTTACACAATCTGAGTGCATAAAAGTGGTGGTTATGACAGCCTTGGTCAACATTGCAGATAAATTCCATCAAAGATGGAATCAAAATCAATGCATGAATTTGTAGGTGGATGTTGTCGATTTTCCAAACTAACCTCCGGCAGTGGAGAAATACAGTAACAAAGCATGCATATATACCCAAGAAGTCTACATAGAAGATGATACCATAGGTTGCCACCTAAAATGAATTTAATTTTCTTCACCCTCCCTAAAAGGAGGTGAACATTACCCTCTTCCTAATTGGCTAAAATGGTGTGAATCCCACCACAAAAAGATGTTATGCTTATCAAAAAGTGTATGCATAACATCACTTTGTGGTGAAACCTACATCATTTCAACTAATAAAAGGGATGATGATGTTCACCCTCTTTTAAGGAGGGTGAACAACACCAAAAACAAGTATGCCCAGTCAGTACCCGATAATGGATACGGGAACAATAAATTGGGTTTTTTTCTAACCGTAGGCATCAAATGCACAAAGTGGTTCCCTTCATTTTCGAAACCTCAACACAAAGGTTAGTATACTGAGTTTTTGCCACCTCACGTTACATGATAAAATAGGTAATGAATCCAACCCAACAAGAAGTTTGTAACTACAGTTGAAGCAATATGCAGCCCTAACTTCTCTAGCAAGTTAGCAACTACGAGCAACCAAGAAAGTTGACCTAGGCAGGGGAAAAAGAGAGAAAGAAAGAAAATTTTACCAGTGAAAATGGCTTGCCTTAACATGCTAAACTAAATAAACATCATGATGATGGCAATGCTAACTATTTCAATTGATAGGAGTATGTTAGAGTTTGGCCCATTCAAAGTCTCACACCTTAGCTTTCAGAATTTCAATAACCAATTCATAAAATTAGTCTTTCTAACCATCAAATTACTTCTTCTTTTTTGTCCATTGCAATAATGTAGTAAACAATAGCATCTGTGGCAATGCAACCGTTCTATCAAAAATCTCCCTCAGTCTTGAAGGTATCCATCCATTGCATAACATGCCAGAAGCACCCCACAAAAGCATTTTCATCTTCCATCCACCCAAGAACAATACTAATATGTAACACCAGCTTAATCATACCTAGATGCAATCCCGACAACAGGCACTTCTAGATGATATCTTAAATCCCTGAACCGTCCGTTGTAGAATCGAAAAAAAAGTATGAAAATCTTAAACTAAAATGCCTTTTTCCTTCAGTAAACAAAATGCACTGCACTACTTAAGTGATGCCTATGTGGTCATTATGAGACCATATGACCACATTAAGATTTGCCAGATGTAACGGCCATTATACAAGCGATTGGTCCACATGCAAGACATTAAGGTAAGTTTGACAGTGATTTCTTTTGAGAAACAAAATACTATGAATGTTGAAACTTGTGAGCTATAAACAAAAGCACATAACTCCACACCAAGTCATTCTTAACAGGCATATTTTCACTAGCCTATAGCCTCTATACCTTTGGTTTCTGTTCCTCAGTTCTCCTAGATTTTCAACAATTAAAATAGGACAAATTTTCGTACTCGTCCCTGTAGTTTTACGGTTGTCTCACTTTCGTCCCTCTAGTTTCAAAGTGCTCTAATTTCGTCCTTGTAGTATGTTTTAAGTTTCAAATTGGTAAAATCGTTAACACCGTTAACGAAACTAACGGAAAAAAAAAAGTGTTCCAATTTTCAATATGTTTGAACCGGTGCGAAGATCTTATTTTTTTATCATTTTATCCTAAATGGTCGTAATGAATTTTTGGCTCTAAGGCCTTTCAACGAGCACCCGAAGACTCCTTATTTAGTTTCAGGGCTCTCTTAGGGTGCTCATTGAAAGGCCTTAGAGCCAAAAATCCATTATGACCATTTAAGATAAAATAATCAGAAAAATAAGATATTTGTACCGGTTCAAAAGGATTGAAAATTAGAACACTTATTTTTTTTTTCCGTTAGTTTCGTTAACGGTGTTAACGATTTTACCAATTTGGAACGTAAAACAAACTACAGGGACGAAATTAGAGCACTTTGAAACTAGAGGGACGAAAGTGAGACAATCGTAAAACTACAGGGATAACTACAAAAATTTGCCCATTAAAATATAATGTTAGAACTCACTTAAAAACCAGCAATACACAATCTGGTTTTACTTTTTTGCTAAGCAATTATCAATGCTTTTTCTCATGAGAAATGAGTGCATAAAAGTGGTGGTTATGACAGCCTTGGTAACATTGCAGATAAATTCCATCAATGCATGAATTTGTAGGTGGATGTTGTCGATTTTCCAAACTAACCCCCAGCAGTGGAGAAATATAGTAACAAAGCATGCATATACCCAAGAAAGATCATAAAATGAGAATGTGTAGAAGATTCTACGTAGAAGATGATACCATAATTTGCCACCTAAAATAGGTAAGTCAGTACCCGATAATGGGTCTGGGAACAATAAATTACTTAAATTTATTCATCTCTACTCTAAGATTGAGATTATTATCAAGCATAAAAATGCTTTTGGTGCTAATTGTCTCTCCTAGTCTAATCAAACACCCATCTTAATCTCACGTCATCTACACCCATCTGATACATAGCATCTGTGCCAATGCAATCCTTCTATCAAAAATCTCCCTCAATCTTAAAGGTATCCATCCATTGCATAACATGACAGAAGCACCCCACAAAGCATTTGCATCTTCCATCCACCCAAGAACAATACTAATAAGTAACACCTGATTCGGATAAAAATAAAAAATAAAAAATAACCCCTGCTTAATCAAACCTAGATGCAATCCCGACAACAGGCACTTCTGGATGATATCTTAAATCCCTAAACCGTAAGCTGTAGAGTCGATAAAGAGTATGAAAAGCTTCAAGTAAAATGCCTTTTTCCATCAGTGAACAAAATGCACTGCAATAATGAAGTGATGTCTACGCGTCGTTTATCAGGTTTTGAGATCATACAACCACATGGAGATTTGTCAGTTGTCACGGTCATTATACAAGCGATTAGTCCACATACAAGTCATTAACACAAGTTTGATGAACTAAGGGACAAGATTTCTTTTGAGAAACAAATTAAGAATGTTGAAACTTGTGAAATATATAATAAAGCAAATAACACACATAAATCCACACCAAATATAATACCATCGACAGGTTGTTAAAAATCTGCGATACACAATATGTATCTTACGATTTATATCGTCTCATTCGGAGAAGGATACGTATCCTATCATGTATCCTTTTTTATATAAAAATCCTACGATATGATCGCGTATCCTACGATTTATACGCAAATCCTAATTCTATACGTATATTTATTCGAAAAAGTCAGACCTTATTTCAAGAAGCAGAACCCCAAATGCATTAATCTAAACCGTTTAATCTAATTATGCCATCTTTCAAACCCTTTGATAGAAATTCAACCTCAATGTAGGTTTTGTATAAAAGAAAGAACTATACTTCTTACTTTTCTTTTCCTAACAAAGGGAACATAAAGCCTTAATGTAATAGGTCCCAGTTGAGAGATTTGAAATTTTGCATCTTAAATTTTTTTTTTTAAATGTAAGCATAGTTTGTCAGTGTTATTAGGTGTATCTACTTCTTAATTATATTTTAATTATGATTAATGGTATTGAAGCATAAACTAAATTTAGTATTTTGCCAAACTTCTAATTGACAAAACCCAAATATGACAGATATTATTGAAAAAGATATAAATATCTAGTTTTAGAAACTCTAAAATATCTAGCTCTAAAAACTTTAGAATATCCTTGTGAAATATCTAGAGTTTTTTTGTGAGAATTAGTCTCATGTGTAATTATAGAATTACTCTAAAGTTTATCTTGTATGAAAATATCTTTGTACTAGAGTCTTCCATGAAGTAGTATAAATAGGGATGGGTTCTAACCATTTTGTACCAAGCCAAAAAAAAGTTTGAGTTCAAGTGCAATAAAATACTATCATTCTCCATACTTGTTTTTAGTATTCTCCATCTTCCAGAAAATATTGTCTAACTACACAATAGAAACTCCTACTTTTCCTACTTTTCCAACAAACATATCTCAAGATACATGTATACGAACATGAATAAAATGGGATATTCATACTTGGGGTGGTGTGGTGACGGGGCTGCGGAAAGGGGTAGGTTGGCGGAGTCGGCGATTCTCTTAATTTCAATGAGAAGTTTTTCCCTAAAAACCCCTTCCGACATCTCGCCTTTCTTGAATTCTTGATCTCGCTTCTTCTCATATTCCTTGATTTCTTCCCAAAGAAGAGTATTTGCTTTGATCACTTCTACGGCTTGTTTGTTGAAACGGAAATAACAGTTAATTCCTACCCGGTAGCCATTACTAGGAGTATACTACTCCTAGTGCACATAATTATGCGGCTCAAAGATTGCTCCCCCTCGACTGCTCTGGTTTCCGGGGTGGCCTAATGAGGGGTAGTCATCTAATGAAAATGGTGGTACACAGAGATAGAGATAGGTGGGCGTGGGTGGCAGTGGAGTTGGGGAGGGAGAGCGGGGTAGGGTGGGATAGGGTGGAGGATGGGGCAGAGGATGCGAAGGTGGGAAGGATGGAGCCACGGAGGTGGGGATGGTGAGGGCGGGATAGGCAGAGAATATTAGAAGGACATGGCTACTGGCTGCGTGAAAGGAAAAACCTAAGTGAGGGAGTACTCATACCGTATGGGTGTGTGTGACTAGGGGTCCAATTTGAATCATTTTTCGTATGGGTGTGTGACTAGGGGTCCAGTTTGAATTATTTTTGGGCCTTTACTGGCCCACAATAATGATAAAAACTGTTTATTTTTAGATCTCTCCGAAACTATACGTTTATCGAATATCGTTTGATATGATATTAAAATGCATCAAAATTTACATAATTGTGTACAAAACACTATTGTAAATAAAAAAATGTCGCATGCCTGCGTGCGGTTGCAACTTTTAAATGAAAATATTTCAATCAGACAATAAAAATTCATGTCATTTTTTGTTTATTTCAATGAACATGGTTAAAATATTAAACCCCTTACAAGGCTAGAAGCTGACATGTGTTCGTTCTAGCTAGATTCATACCTTTGTGCAAATTTTTACATCCTTTATAGTCGAGTCCTTGATTGTTCCTCATAGTCATGGCCGAATTAACATCTTGAAAGGTATACAGCACGTTTGTGTATGGAATTGCTTCAAAAAAGAAGAAGAAGAAGAAGAAACAGGTCAAAATATATTTGAACACGATGATCTACTAAATTGAGAGATGAGTTAAAAAACGTAGACAGAATCTCGAACGATGTAATTAAAATGCCATAGAAATAGGGTGAATAGGAAAGTAGATGCTCATCAAAACAAAATGAAATAAATGATAAGAGGCTGTTTGATAAAACTGAAAGCTGAAAAATTTTATGCTGAAAGGTGAATGCTGAATTTTTTAAGTTTAAAAGCTGTTTGATAAACATATTAAGTACTGAATTAAACAAATAATGAATTAATTTTAGTTCCGATTCTCTCTTAATTTACTAATGGTTACAATGTAGTTTGGGTAATTGTGGAGTGGTGATTGTGGTGGTAGTGGTTATGGAGCGAGGGTGGTGGTGGTAGAGTGGTGAGGGTGGGGATGGAGTGGGAGTGGGAGTGCTGATGGTGGTGGTGCAATTGGTGTTAGAGTGGTGGCAGTGGTGGTGGTGGTGGCGGCGGTGGAGTGGTGGCGGTGTAATAGCGACAGTGAATGATGATAGTGGAAAATGACGGAAAGAACATTAAAGAAGAATAGAATGGTAAATTAAACTTTTGTTAAATATACCTAATCATGAAAAAAAAAAAAAAAAAAGCCTGAACTATTTTATTCTTTTTCAAATACGCTGGGTTGGATATGGAGATATAGATTTCATTTGAATATATACATAGAAGACATGAAAACGAATGAGCTACATTAACTGATAAACATCACTTTTACAATAAAATAAACTACAATTGTCAAAATAAACGAAATTACTCTAGAGGGCTAGGTCAAATTTACCTCGCCTCTCCGCATTAATATTTAATTGGGTAAATTTCCCCGACACCCGCCGACATTTGCCGTGATAAAAGATATATCCCGTGCACGTTTGCGAAATGATAATAAGTCAGTATTCTAAAAGTAGGCCTAGGCGGCCGACTAGTTAGTGCTTGGGGTTTGATGTTTAGATTAAAATTAGCCCAAATGGCTCGACTAATCATCTGCTACGTGTTGGGTGCCTGACTAACGCCTAGCGATTTTTAGAACACTGTCATAAGCCTCATGTAGTTTTAAGGTTCATTTCACTGAGGCCTCGTTTGATAAAAGTATTAGAGGGGTGAGATTCGTAAGGAGATGTGATAGGTAATGAAAAGGGATTGATAATGAGTATATTTGTTTGGGATGAGATTATTAATATCATGTTTGTTTCACATGAGATATGATTGGATTGATAGTAAATATTTTCATTTTTACCCTTATGCAAAACTAAAGGATAACATATGATTAAAAAAAATTAGATGTTTTAATTTTCAATCCGTTTTGAACCGGTGCGAAAATGTTACTTTGTTGATTGTATTATTCTAAAGGGTCATAATTAAATTTTGTCTGTAGAGCTCGCATAATTAAGTATTTGTTTCTTTATTTAGTTCTATGTCTATCTAAAGGCTTGTACATGAGAACCCTAGAGCCAAAAATTAACTATGACTCTTTAGGATAAAATAATTAAAAAAATAAATCTTCGCACCGGTTTAAACGGATTAAAAATTGTAGTACTTAATTTTTTAATCATATTTTTAAATATATAAACAGTCTAAAAAATTTAAGTGCTTCAATTTTCAATCCGTTTGAACCGGTGCACAGATTTTATTTTTTTATCATTTTATTCTAAAAGATTATAATTAATTTTTAACTCTAGAACCTTCGTATATGAGCCCTAAGATAGTCTTAGAACCAAACAAAGAATAATTAGTTGAGAAAGTCATGGGTACTTTCGTCATTGTATTGGAGGGACTCCGGACTAGATAGATAATACCATGTCCCAGGAGGTATTAGTAATCCACCTTAATCCCAGAACTCATAGTCCTATGGGTATGCTAGTTCGGCCATTGAGAGTGAAAGCAAACAAAGAATTAGTAGCCCAATCCCATTAATAATCCAATCTCATGGCTGGAGCCAATTATCAAACGGGGCCTGAAACCCAACGAACAATTGTTCGGCTAAACAGATGATGAAATTAGCTAAAAGTGGCTTAACTAGATAAATTCCCCTTTTTGAAATTAGCTCTCAATTTTCATTTGGACACAAAAGAAATAATTTTGTCATTTCTGCCCAAAATGGTCAATTCAGCGAGTAGAAAATAGAGGGATATTCGTAAATAGTGCAGTTAATGATATGGTTGTGTCAAACTAATTGGAAGGGCAAATACATGCATCAGCTTGTAAAGTATGAGTTGGTCACTGAGATGTCCGTATTTGCTAGAAATATGAGGGGATGTTATAATGCAATTAACCACTTTTTTATATGCATTCAGTGAGACTCTTAAACAAAAGAGAAAATAAATCTTAAGGGTACCCATGAGAAATAAGGGGGGAAAAAAATGATCGAAAAGGGCTTTATTTGCTCAAATCAAACCCTTTTTGGTCATTTTTTTTGCTGATTTCACTCATGTACTCTTAAAATCATGTTCTAATCATATTGAGCGGCTCGGATCATTGAAATTCAATCGGAAAAGGAGAGGTGCGGATTGAAGCAAAATCCGAACGTCCGGACTTGAACAAAATCTGGATTGATCCCCACCTCCCCTTTCCCAATTTAATTTTGATGATCCGAGCCGCTCAATGTGATTAGAAAGGTGATTTTAAGGGTACTCGCGAGAAATAAAAACAATCGGGAAGAACATGATTTGAGTAGTTTTTTAATGAATTATTCAATAAAAAACTGTTCAGATGAAGTCCTTTTCGGTCATTTTTTTGCTGATTTCTCCCGGATACCTTGAAAATCATGTTTTGAACACATTGAACGGTTTGGATCATCGAAATTCGATCGGGACGCTATTTAACGGAGCCTTTAATGAAATCTATTAGTCATTCAGACAGAATGAGATGTTTTGATTTACAGAAGATAACGGCGGGAGTAAAATTGATATTTTTTAAAGGTTGAGAATCCAATTGAAATTTAAAGTAAAAATTGGGGGATATTTTGAAATTTTCCCTTATGAAAAGTAGGGGATAAATGTGCAAATGGCCCTACATATTTTCCCGATGCTGTGTTTAGGTCCAGTTCCGTTTTCTTTCTAAATTTTTTTTTTAAATGAAGATAATTTTAAATTTAAATATAACGAAAATAAAAAATCATATTTCAATTTTTTTGCACAATTTAAAAGATGTCAATGAGATCTATCAAACAAATCCATATTGGTATAAAAATTATTTACATAAACACATATTTTTAAGTTTGAAATTACTTTTTTTTTTTCAAGCTGAAAATCCTAAAATTTTGTTTATTAAGAAACTGAAACGGGTCCTTTACACTTTTCAGTTCCCAAGTGGCCCCAAAAGAGCAATGGCGTCCCTCTCCGTTCCCATTAATCCACTACCACCTCCGGTTAACCGTCGACCCGACGTTAAGCCGGAAATTTCACTAACAGCGAAGGAGAGAGATGAGGAAAAGAGGAGAGAGAAAGTGAACAGGAAGAGAGCGTCACAGAAGGCTACATCCATGAAATTGAGAAGTGAGGCCACCAAGGCCGTCATTGGGGACAAGAGTGGGCCCAGTAATTCCAAAGAGCCCTTGCCGCTCCTCGAAAACCTTCGAGCGCATATCGCCGCCTTGCGTTGGGAGTCAGCCCTAAATGTCAGTCATTTCCCACTTCCGTTCAATTTCTATTCAATTTTTTTTTTGCTCTGCAATTTCTATTCAATTGTGTGCGTGTAATAGCATTACTGTGTTTATATGAGCTTCCGATTTCTACACGATATGAATGTGGCAGCGAAACGGCATAATGAGAGATATAGTTCCTCAGCTATTGTTTGCTAGTTTATCTCAAGGCAATTTTGGGATTGGATAGAGGTCGTGGTTCTTTAAATTCCATTTGGCTATCTTCTAATGACGAAGAATTTGAATGTTTAAATAGTGAAACTGATCGGCATGCGCTTACTGTGGAATATGGAGCTGGAAATTATTCACTTTATTCCGAAGACATGTTTTCGAGCGCCTAAACGGCCTAATTCTGATTATGTGAACATTGTTTTTTTGATAAATAAGAAGATGCAAACATTATATGACATAATTTAACTTTTCATAGGATGTAGAAGATGGTTCCATGGAATTCGACTGGTTTTATGACTAGTGGAAATCATGTTGAGTTGTGAGTTAGTTGTTTGTTCCTTTTGCCTTTTGCCTTTGGGGGCCATAGTAATAAGGGGACTAGATGGTCTTCTCCGCCCATTTGTGGGCCCTGATCATACAGATTCCAGTTGCTTTTGCCTGGAATTGTGCAGACGCACTATCCGGTCGGGGATCAATGGAAAGGGGGATCATATTCCGGACGAATCATCATGATTTCCACTTTCATAAAACCTGTTGTTTTTTCTCTATTTTTTGCCTTTGCTTTGTAATGCCTTTTCTCTTTTCCATATATCATTGTTTTCCCCGTGTTCGTGTGTTTTGTTGTGAACATATTTAAATGCTACACACTATAATGGTTCTTTATAGTTAGAATTTGACGTAAAGGAATTGCTATTCAGTTGGTGTAAGACGTTTTGTTTCAGGTTTTTGATCAATTGCGCTGAGCAACTTTGGTACAGGCCCGACTCTGATATATACATCAAGTTGATTGTTGTGCTTGGAAAAGTGCAAGCAGCCGGAGAAAGCCCATTCCCTCTTCCAAGCTATGATTAGTGAAGGCTGTGGGGTGAATCGTGAATCCTACACTGCTCTGTTATCTGCCTATAGTAGGAATGGTCTTTTTGACAAAGCATTTTCCCTCCTTGAGGAGATGAAGAACAGCCTTGATTGCAAGCCTGATGTTCACACATACTCAATCCTAATCAAGTCATGCGTGCAGGTTTCTGCATTTGACAAAGTGGATAGTTTGCTTTCTGTCATGGCATCTCAGGGAATCAAGCCCAACACAGTTACATATAGTACCCTCATTGACGCCTATGGCAAAACAAGAAAGTTAGTGTCACTGGTCCCCTTTCTTAAATAGTATTTCAAATGCCATTCTGAGTGTTGAAACGATACTGGAACTACAAAATGTAGACCTGTCCTGTTTGGTCATGAAGAATGTGAAGAAACAAGAACTAAGGCCATACTGTACCCTCTTTATGGCGGGGCTTTGTTCCATTAAATGAGCAGATAGTGGGAGGTGGCAATGAGTAAAAATCATTGCGTCCACCTTGGTGGTGATTCACTGTTGCTTCCCCTCCCTCCCCATCATGACCACCAAAATCCCATTTTCCAGGTTGTTACTTCCTGTTTGCCACCAGTAGCAGCAGCACTTTACTTGTTTTTTAATAAGAACCTCAACTCAACAAATCTTTGTCACAATCACTTAGGTTGGCTGCATGGATCCATTACCTTGAATTGGTTTAATTGGGTCATATGCTCAATTAAGTTTAAGATAGTCTTGCCTACGTGTTCTCCTTGGCTTTCCTCTGTCTTTTACGTTCCTTCACCTAGAAAGTAAATGGTTATGCTATGCATTTCGATTACTCAATGCGTTAATGAATTTATGGCAAGAGTTACTCAAAAAGGATTTTATGACTGTCCCTGATCCATTGTTTCCATGTTCCAAAGGTTTGCCAAGATGGAAGCAACACTGGGGGAAATGCTTCGTGAGGGGCAATGTGAGCATGATGTTTGGACCATGAACTCCACACTGAGAGCGTTTGGCAGCAGCGGCCAGATAGAAACAATGGAGAAATATTACGATAAGTTCCAGTGTGCGGGAATCCAACCCACCATCGAAACTTTCAACGTACTCCTAGACTCCTATGGGAAAGCAGGGAGTTATGAGAAATTGTGTTCCGTGATGGAATACATGCAAAAATACTATTTTTCATGGACACTAGTAACATACAACATAGTACTTGAAGCATTTGGAAGGGCAGGAAATTTGAACCAAATGGAGTTGTTGTTCAGGTCGATGCGGTCAGACAGAATAAAACCCAACTGCGTTACACTTTGTTCACTTGTAAGGGCTTACGGGAAAGCTAGGAAAGCCGAAAAAATTCTTGGTGTTTTGCATTTTATTGAGAATGCAGATGTGATGCTTGATATTGTATTTTTCAACTGCCTTGTGCATGCTTATGGGAAGATGGGATGCTTTGTGGAGATGAAAGGAGTGCTAGAGATGATGGAGAGAAAAGGTTGTAAGGCTGATGGGATCACATATAGAACCATGATCAAGGCATACAAAAAAGGTGGAATGAATAGCCATGCAAAGGAACTCAAAGGTTCTTTTGCATCAATTCAGAAGTCCTCACCAGGGCTTGAGAGGCAAAATCTTCGACACTCAGTTTCCAGGTTTGACAGCAACCCTGCATCATAGCGTATAGCCTTTTTTTTTTGTTCAACTCTCACCTGTGTAGGTGCATTTTGAGGAAATAGATGAAAGGCGGGAATCTTGTTGAGTTCTTTGTAGTTTGTAGTTGACCAAGTAATCATGTAAAGTCTTCATTTTCCCCTCTTGAAAGATTCTTGTTTTCCCTCTTTCCATTGTTAGTTGCATTTTACACATTACGCAAAGGAGTTTCTGGAAGTCTTTGCATAATTCTTCCGCCCCCATATGTGCTGATAAAAATTCAGGGTGACCTCAAGTAGTATTGATTCTAGAATCAGACTGAAAGAACATCATGTCCTTTGTATTTTGAGATCTGCTTGCACTATGTGCTTTTTGAGTCTCTGCTTTTAGTGTGAAATTTTCATGTCTAGGTGTAGATGGTGTGATATCGCTTTGTATGTGCCATTTGGCTTCATGAATGAAATTTCCAATGTTCAAAAAAAAGAAAGAAAATGTCCTTGTGCCACTATGAGTTGAATAACTAGGAGCTACTAAAGAGATGGGTAACTTGATTATTATAGCATGAAAGAGCTGGCCATGACCCGCGCAATACACTAAGGATGAATCTCCGCCCTTCTGTTTTCTGGTTATTTTTCTGTAGTTTGGTTCTAGATACATCGACTTCTTGGAAAGATCATAATTAGGCAATACACATTTGCATTGATGTGAAAGGGGAACGAACTAGTTCAGAACAAGATAACATTCATTCACTGCCCATGAACCTACGGGCGGGCATCTCTCGCACCAAAAGCACCGTTGTTCGCCACCACTTGAAAAAAAAAAAGATTCGAGAGTTCAGGCTTAAAAGGCGGGGGAGATTTGCAATTTCGTTGTTTCTGGGTTGCGGTTACTGAAGAGAGAATTGGAAGAAAGTTTAATACGCTGAAATAGAACCTTGGCAAATGGCAGAGTAACTGAATTAACTAAACTTTTGGTATTGTGATCTATTGACCCTTTTTTTTTGGTTTCTCGTGAGAAAATATATTTGTTTTTTCTTTGAAGGGGAAGTTTTGGTATGATCTATCTTTGAGGATTTCAATATTTGATATATTTCCATTTGTTTTGTTAATTGGCAAGTGATAACTTGAAGATATTACGGGAGGTGCATCAATTTTCATAATAAAGTCTTATAAGTTACTCCTACAACACTTGCCTCTTGCATACAAAATATATAATAAAAAAAAAAAAACACAACAAATCCTCACATATGATTTGAGAGAGAGAGAGAGAGAGAGAGAGAGGGCGGCTCACCAGCCCTGAGGCTTGAATCAATAATCTCTTTAACTAAAATATGTGAGTAAGGGTGCGCTAAAGTTGGTTTGCATATGCAGTTGTCAAAAAAAAAAAGCTATGAACAAAAAAGAGGAACCAATGCTTATAAATTGAACCACACCGTCTATTGTGAATATTTCTCAGATTTATTATGCATCCTAACCTGTATTTTTAGTTCATACCCGAGTAATTATGCACATTCTAATCAGTATTTTCGTATTGCTCTTGTAAGGCTATAACCCATGAATTGATGGAATGTGCTTGAGAACTTATCTTGAAATTTTTTTAAAAAAATAAGTAAATATTTATTTTTAATTTGACGAGACATAACACTTTCTCGCGATATATCATCTTTAATTTAAAAAAAATATTCACATAAATATTTATTTTAGTCAGTAGAATGGAAAGTCATAGGAAAAAAATCTTGCCATTACGTATAATACCAATAACATAATTACGAAAAAACCTAATGGACCCAAGGCCTCTGCTTCGTTGCTTGCATGTCCAGCCCACGACTCGCAGAGGATGCATCGATTGCAGTTTTAGAGAGAGAAAAATTACACCAGGAGAGAGAAAAGAGAGTTGTAGGGAAGGAGCACGAAGACGAACCAGAATAGAAATACACGCAAACTATCCGTACGTATATCATGCAACTGATCGTAAGGGGGGGAAGAGTTTGAGAAGGGACTCAATGCTTCCATGGCTGACAATTCTAGGGCTAACTCGTGTGTTCTGAACTGAGGCTCGTTGCATCAAACCAAAACCCTAGAAGAGAGAGCAGGTTTCGAGGAGGTTTCGGTGTCAGCCCCAGCTGGCAATTTTGTTTGTACTTTTGGGATTCAGGTGATTTTTTGATCCATGGTGACACGAGCCCTAGAAATTTCTCCAAAAGTGCATTGCGTGCAAACCCTAGAATTTGGACTACGGACTTCGTACTGGATAAAATATGTTATTTTTGGTGCAATGGGTGCGGAGTTATGGCCAATTCGACAGTAGTATGTTTACAGTTTAATTGAGACTTGCATGCTAGTCGTGTTATTGCATGTATACTATTTGATTAGTGTGGAAGTAAATGTTGGACATTTGGGACCTTGCAAGTGACTAAAGTAGTGATTTTTAGTTGCATGCTTAGGTTTTTTGAACTTAGCTTGATCAGTTGAGTCGACCCATGTGAGTATTTGAAGGATTTAAGCGGCGGTGATGTAAAGAAAAGGGAAGAGCACAAGGGCGTAAATTGAGAAGTTCAAAATTGTACTGTTGTAACTATCCTGATGGCTTGGCATTGTTTTATGTTATTTGGCGTATTGATCTCTTATTTTTTGACTTGTCTGCGCTGAATTGATTTTGCTGCGGTTAGTTGATTGAGAATGTGTTTTGCGGGTAGTTTTGCCACTTGTACACTAGATCAACAATTAAACATTTATGTGCATCTACTACTATGTATGAGTTTTTTTTTTGCAACATTGTATATATCAACGGGGATTAGTGGGGGTGTTAGAGTTAGCACAGGAAGGTCCAGAGGCTATCCATAACCCTAGCTCCCAAATCCCCGCCCCCTAGGACTCGAATCCTGGTCACCACTGGGGGAGGGTGATGAACAACCAACTTCACTAGAAGTGATTCTCTACTATGTGAGTTAATCTTATTTGTTTTGTTTCATTGTTGCGTTTTGCCTACTTTTACCAAGTACTTGTCGCCCCATAATAAACAACTCAACTTTGTTCGGAAGCTAGTTTCCTAGTATTAAATTATATTAATTACTTTCCTCTATGCACAATTCAGTGGTTGGACCAATACATCGACATTTTGGCGCAGATCTTAGGAGACAACCTAGGTTCCTAGTTAACAGCTTAGGTAACCTCTAGAGGTGCCTTCTAGGGTCGTCTAGGTCTTTGTGAGTTGTCACTGCAGTGGCAGCTTGAAACCGAGCTTCCATTCTATAATGACCAATGTTCTAAAAGTCGCTCGGCGCTAGTCGGGCGGTCGGCCACCTTCGAGCGATTAATCGGCAATTAATCGGTGCATATTAATTAGTAATCGGCGATTAATCATTAATCGGACCTAATCGAATAGGCTCCGCCAACTATTAATCGGTGATTAATCGCCGATTAATTCCTTGTTTTAGAACACTGATAATGACATTTCCATTTATGAATCAACAACAAGGTGCAAACATTTTTTGAGGTTTAATCTAAATAAGCATGCGACACACCCGATGAAGATGGCCCTGTAAGCCTCGGATAATTTCTTTTGCTTGAGAACGTTCTCCTATTTTGCGGAATTAGCAAGATCTTTTTTTAGGTGACCTATTTTAGAATTTTTTGGGCTGACATCCATAGTGTTGAGAAGTTTAGATCGTGACATGGATACTGTCTTCATTGGATAGTCTATGCTTTTCAGATTATTGGCCCTTTACTCTTGCTCGTAATATATTTCTCATTTCTGTGTTCATGAGTGCTTTGTTCTTCTTGGAAATCTTTTCCTTTATTCTATACGAATTAACTGTATTGCCATACTTAGTTAAATATGCATGCTTTATGAATACTTGAATAGATAGAGCTGTTCTGATCTTATTTTACCAGTAGCTAATGGCACCTTAGGCACGTTACCATGGGTCCATGACAGCGTCGCATTAAAAGTTCTCCGTAATGTACTTTTTCCTTTTCATATTTTTGCTGGAGTATTATTCTGTCTCAGAATATTAAGCTTTTATGCTCACATAGCTTTGGATGCTCATGTGCATATGGTACTCCAAGGCTTAGTAGCAGGATCCTTCTAAAATGGGTGCGCTCCCAAGACAGGAGCTCGAATTGGCGCTTCCAAGATGGGAGCTTATTGGGCGGTTAAGGCAACTATTCTCATACTCTTAAGGGAGTTATGACATTGTGAAAATAAAAATATGAAAATCTTATCACTCAAGAAGTTCTGCAAATTGAAAATATCTAACTTCCTATTAGTACCCTTTAAGATCGTGAAAATTCTCATAAGTAATCACTTTTCCTTCAATGGTTAAGTATATAAAGATACTTTTTATAGGTGTTTATATGAAATCTATATACGCCCCTTAGGCGCTCCCAGTCTTAGGAGCTTCTAGGTGCCTCCGCTCCCCCGCACCCGCTCCCGCTTCGTGCTACTAAGCTCCAAGGAGAACTAGTACTTTAATGTCTTATGCGTTTTTCCGTTATCTATAGTCAAGGGTTGGTTGAGTAGAAATTTTCTATTGCCTTTTTAAATATTTCTGTACTTAAAAAAGTACACGTGTATGTATAGGTGTTAGATGAAGATGGGTGATCCTTTGCAGGACTCTACCCATTGCATGGGGGAACATTGCTAAATAGCCCGAGCATCAGGATGATTTGAATTTTCAACTGTGGACTGCTATGTTTTTTATCACGTTGTAATATTCCTGATGCACGTTGATTGGTTCATGGCAGCTGTAAGTGGTTGTTAGGCCTAAGCTCCGAATACCTTGCTAGCCCCTGAAAAGATTGCAGTTGGTTATATTTCAAGAAGTTTACTTTTATGTTTTTGTACTATTGTTGGTTTTGCATACATTTTCATTTTTGCACCTTGGGGTTTTTTTTAGAAAATAAGGCCTGTACGATGTTATGAGCATTTTACTGCTATTAGTCCTATCTCTGTGTTCAAACGTGCAGACTTTTGTTGTAGGCGAATCGATTTGTTCTCTGGATGTCATCATAATGAGATGTTCAATTCATTTGTCAATGCATTTTAAGGAAGGACAAATAGTAGCTTAGCCTTCAAATTTTAGTGGTAAATTGGCTTTGTTTGGTTATTAGCTTAGTTTTAGTTTTAGTTTTGTGTCCAATTATTACCCTACTTCTTTCTCCAATCATTACCCTATTTCTTCAATTATTATTTTTTTTATATCTCTCTATCTCTCTCCAATCATTACCCCTATTTTCAATCATTACTCTATTTCTCTCTCTATCCACTACCAAAACTAAATTAAACTAAACTCTCAACCAAACACTACCAATATCATTTTCTAGTGCTCTTATGATCTCATTTGTCTTGATCATCCTTCCTGTGTGAACTTGATAGTAGTCATGAAACAATGAGAGTGGGACATTTGTTTGGATCAAAAGGAAGGCACGCATGGATGCAGCTTAGAATCTCCTTTTCTAGTCAATGCTGAGGTTGTTTACATGGGAAGTTTTGTTGACTATGGAGTTGGAATTGGCACTACCTCTCCTCGGCGAGCAGCAATTGAAAAGGTTCAAGCGGAGCTTAGGTAATACTACTTTATACAACAACTATAGAACTGCTACTTTGTTTTTTGCTATTTGTTTACTTATTGTTGTCGATATAAATGAGCAAGTGCGGTGATTGTGGATAACAGGCAGGAGAATGATGTGATTGAGGAAAGGAGAAGAGAACTGGAATTTCTGGAGAAAGTATGGAAATTTACCCCTATTGTTTTGTGGTTTTCATGCGGATCTGGCACCATCTTAAAGATTTTCAAGTGATCAAATGTTTCTTTTCAACAGGGTGGCAATCCTTTGGACTTCAGATTGAGGAATGCTGCTTCTGTTAGGGTCAAATCTACTTCGTTGAACGATCAGCCTCCTGAACAGTTTGTGACTAGGTTTCCTCTTTTCCTTTGGTCGCTTTATTTGGTCACTGATGATCCTGTCAGTTCCATTGTTTCCCCTGTTATAGACTGGCTAATGTTCTATTTTGGTACCACAGTGAAGCCGAAGGTTGTTTTGCATTGGCTGCTTCACCACATGGGGACTCTCTTGAAAGTAGCGGTAGACCAGGGGCTCCTACAGTTTGTGAGCCCATTTGTGCTGATAATCTCCTGTTATTTGATCATGAAAGCGATTTTTTTGAAGGTGAAACAAACTCTTTGCATCCTACCCGGAGTAACATTCCTTCATCAGAAGAACAGTTGAATGAGAGTCAAGATGCTTGCCTCCCCAAAGGTCGAAAATATAAGCGAAGAAACATGTCACGACCAAATCGCCGTGCTGCTCGATCGGTTCCATCTCGAGGTGGTCCAAAGGATGGGAAGCGGTTATTGCTTTGTACGAACAACAAGGATCACCAGAATGATTCTTCGAATTGCAATTCGAATCCAAGCAGGAGTATAGCTCTTAAGGTCTTACCTTCTGATGGTCAGGTAGATGTGGTGTTGGATAATGTACCGGCCCGGGGATTGGCAATTGGACTTACCAAAGTTGGTCTGAGTGAACCCCCGTGTGACTTCAATTCTTCTAAAAGTATGCAGGGTAAGCTGCATAGTCAACACACACAAGTTGATGCTGAAGAAACTTCTACAGCAAAAACTGAAGATCAAACTACTTCTGCTCAACGAAATGGGTTTAGAGATGATAAGGGAGCTAGAGAAAGCATAACAGATAAAGGTGAAAAGAATAGTGCTGCATTCAGCACAAAGGGTTTAGACTCAGAGTCCTCATGCACCCAAACTAGCCATAGCTTAGATGCAAATAACGGTAGTGACCTGTTTAACCATTTAAGACATGTTGATTCTAATGGAAATACTAAGGAACAAACCTTCGTGTTTGAGGAGACACCACATATGGAAGGTGATGAAATGTTGAACGATTGTAATGAGAAAGAAGCAGATGGCATCGAAAGTTATGCCTCAATTAATGTTGAACATAGTTCTGTTAATCAGAGCCACCAAAGTAATCGTTCAATTATCAGAGCTGAGAAACAAGTACATGGAAATGGTTCTGACACGCAAAATGAGGTTAAATGCCAAATGAGTTTTGGGGGGATGGAAATAGATTGCAGCACTGCATCAGAGACAGACAGAAAACCTGGAAATTCATTGGGTGATAATTTAACTCCTGAAAAGGAAAATGATCGCTTGGGTAGATTTAAGAGCTCAATGGATTACTTTGTTCATGATAGTTTCAACACCCAGAAGGAAAAACCTTGTGATAGACATCAGAGTTCTATGAATCCCGGCATGCCTGAGTTAATGGAGACAACAGTGTCTCTAAGGGGTTCCGCTGATTCTTCTGAGCTACAAATTTGTGCTGAAACCCAGTCAAAGTTGGCAAACAAGGCACATGAAGACTCTATTTTAGAGGAAGCTCAGATCATAGAGGTCATTTTCTTGATTTTCTTTGTGATATTAATTCTTCAACCGTGAAGCAACTTTGGTTGCTGTCATCATTAGGCTCCTAAAGCCTTACACAATTTGCTATATAGGCAAATCGCAAAAGGATTGCTGAGTTATCTGCTGGTACCTTGGTCTCGAAAAATCATCGGACATCTCAGTGGGAAATTGTACTTGAAGAAATGGCATGGCTAGCAAATGATTTTGCGCAGGTTTGTTTTCTCAACCTACCGTAGAGTTTTTGCCACCGGATTTGACATAATTGTTTCCTTGGTTGTTTATTTGAATACGATTTCTGTTTCGTACCTGATACATTAATCCATACTTGTCACAGAACTCAGTTTTTTTGGGCAAACTATTTTGGTTACTATTGTCCTGCCTTTCTAATTAGCAATAATATATCTTGTAACAGGAGCGTCTATGGAAGATTACTGCTGCTGCTCAACTAGGTCATCAAATTGCTTCAACATCTCAATTAAGATTTGAAGAACAAAATTTAGATTGGAAGCAAAAAAAAGTGGCTCACTCCTTAGCAAAAGCTATCATAGAATTTTGGCATTCAGCACAGGTACTTCTGAATAGTAATGTCCTGGTACTTGTCCTTAAAACTTGCAAGCATTTTTTGCATGATTAAGCAGGGTCGGTGGGAATGATTTCGCTGAGAAAATGATCATAAAATCTACACGGTACTGGCCCTTTACTATGCCATTATTCTGTGGTTGATGGTTTGTTTGATTTCATACCAGGATCATAGCGTTTCTTGGTTGCTTTTATCACACAAGTTCATCTGATTCAGTTACTGATACTGGAAGTGGTATAATGTTTGTAATCTTACCCTTCACGATTTACGTTTGGGTTTATCATAACAGGTACCTTCTCATTGGCTGAGTTGTCTTAAATTTATGGGGCAATTTTCTGCCAACCAAGCCAATCATTCAAAATGTAATTGGTACTCAATGATTACAACATAAAGTATTGGAGAAGATAGAGTAGTCATCCTGCGGGAAGAATGATACGCAGATGTATTATTTTCACCAGAAGTTGTTTTCTGTGAACCCTTTTTTCCTTTGATCCATCTAGTTTTAATATGTTCGGATTTCTGATCCCATGTAGACTTTTTTAAACCTGCTCCACATCTGCATAAAACAGTACCGTTTTGAGGTCTTGATAAAATTTAGACATCATCCTGCTATCCTTTGTCTAACAATTGCTACTGCTTTCCTATGAACCAAATACTCGAAAGTTTAATTTGCCAACATCGGGATAAGGCAACATTGCACTAGCACGCCTTTGCAGCTCTGCCTTTTCAGTTATTGCTAATCATTGTTCCACTGACCTAAAATATCTCAGGGGTGGTTGGTGAAGCATTTTTAAGGTATTGCATGAAGTGGTAGATGCGACACTATTCTTTAGGCAACACATGATATTTCTAAATCAAAGTTCTTCCATTCTAGTAACTGGAAAATGCTCTGGGATATTTGAGTTCGTTATTATAGTGTCCTATACTCCTTTGTATATGGATAGCCACTTACCAGGGACTCGTCTTCTAAACTTGATCTGGGTGTTCATTTGATGTGTCAGCGGCTGCTGTGTTCTGGAGAAATTGCCCCCTTTTGTGGCTAATTTAAATTATTAGTTTGGTAATTATTTTGTCTCGCCGTGAACCATAGTTTTCTTCTTATGGGAAGGAGATTTGTATTTTGAAGATGGTGTAAATTTCTGGGTCATTTTTATAACTAAAATGCTGTATGTGGTGGTGGTGGCCAGGAGATGAGCAAAGAGGTAGAGCTGCAATGTCAAGGAATAGATTTTACTTGTGCTGTTCAAGGATATGCAGTAAGGTTTCTGAGGTACAATAACTCTCTTATCCTGATTGGCCTAGCTGAAGCACCACCGACGCCTGACAGGGCATCTGATTTGGGAATTAAGGAAATGTCATCGGAGGATCACTTTACAGAAGTATGGACCGACACTTTCTACTTTTGCCTACTTGGTTAAATCATCAAATTTCTGTCTCTCTGCCTCTCATGAGTTGATTAACTGCTTCACAATGTCTGGATTTGATACATTGAATACAATTTTGTGCACCTTTTTCTATACCTGTCTTTTTCGTTTTGTAGTTGGACATTGAAGTTTGTTCTTTCAGGAAAACCTCTTTTACGTGGTGCCCTCTGGTGCAATGGAAACTTATAGAAAATTGATAGAATTCCAGTTAGCAGAAGTTGAGGTAACATGTTTCTCACTGCTTTGTTGGTTAGAGAATAAGTATTATACACAAAGTGATGAAACTATCATCTTATGTATATTTCCGTTGGTCCTAAATACTTATTAATTCTCTCCCTACCTCCATGTCAAGGTAGGGTTCTGTGATATAGCTTTTCAATTGTGACATCCCTTTTTTTGTGCAAGTCGTACCACCATAGTGTGTTTGACTTTTTCATGAACAACTTTGATTTGTGGAGAAGCAACTCAAGTCTTTGAGGGTTAAATGTGGGATTTTTTTTTCTGTACTCTGTTCCTTTTCAGTAGCTCCCTTTGCTCATTGTTGAACGCAATAATGCTCTCTCTCTCTCTCTCTCTCTCTCTCTCTCTCTCTCTCTCTCTGTTCCCATAATTGAATCTTAATCCTCCCTAATCTCTCTTGAAAAAGTGGAGTTGGTGCAGAATGCTCCTAGGGGGGGTGAATAGGCAAATCGCAAAACATTATTGGAATTGAAAATTGTTATTGTTTATGGAGTCCAGTATCAGGTACAATGGTGATTAACAATTCAATAGTCCACGAAAAAACATACCGGGACAAATGCGTTGGGTTTTCTGTGGAAACCCCATGAGACAATATCTGAAGGGATGAAAAACAGATAATGTATTACGAACCTCTCATATATCCAACGTCCACCACAAAGGCTCCTGAGCTTGATCACCACTCCTCGTGGCTGTGGCTACATTAGCCCCTTAATTCAACAAGGCTGGTAGGGAGGCAAAAGTGTCTTTGAAGGCTTTTTGGAAACTCAATAAAATTCTAGCTCATAATAATGTTCATGTACATCACTTGGCTAGATCGCACATGAATGTAATGGATTCATGAACAAAAGTTCTTTGGTTCCGAGTAGGTAAGAAAACGCTGTAGGTTTCTCGTCCCTCATTTTTCTCTTCTTTAAAACCCCATGCCATTCAATATTTATCCAAAAAAAAAAAAAAACCCCCATGCCATTCAAAAACATAACCATGATTCTATAAGTAAAACCTAGAAATGCAAAAAGGTTCTCTGTTTATGCAAAAAAAAAAACTATTTCTGCTGGTTGCTTTTTGTTTATGGAATCTTTTGAACTTTTAGTATTCTTCCCCTCATTGCTTTACGTACATATAAGAAATTTTTCTCCTTCCCTCTCTTTTCCTTAGAAAACTGGAGGTAGCGTCCATGAGGAAGCAGATACTTCCTATGTTGCTGCAGAAGGTATTGATCAGATCTGTATGGCAACCTTGAGCTTTATTCCAACTTCCTTGTATCTAATATTTTTAGCTACACCATTTTGGATCACAAGATAATGCATACGACGAGGATGAAGGTGAAACAAGAAACTATTATTTGCCCGGAGGCTTTGAGGGTAAAAAGCCATCAAAGTTTGCCGAGAAGAAAAGAAAAAACTTGACAAAATCATGTGCTGGGAGATCATACGATCTGGGAACTGATCCGCCATTCACCCAATGCATGGAAACTAACGTTGGGTCTCAACACTTACTAATGGGAAAACAGCCTGCCAACGGTCTTACTGTTGGTTCAATTCCAACAAAACGTATGCGGACTCCTTCCAGGCTGAGGGTTTTATGTCCTTTTAGCACTGGCACTTCTGGGGGTGCTCAGGGTCCAAACAAGACAGATGCTTCCAGTGGTGATACTAATTTTTTTCAGGATGACCCGGAAATCTTGCATTGTTGGTCCCAGAACCAAAATGATCTGGAAGTTGAGTCTGGGGGTGACTTCAAAACGGAATCACCATTTCACTCCACGGAAGTATCAAAACCTAAAAAAAAGAAGGCAAAGCATCTGGTATTGGCTTTCATTTCCAACTAATGCTGACTTCCTTGTCCTTGGAAATTAATATTGACTTTCATCGGCATTTTATTTTCATCCTTGTTATTTTCCAGGGTTCCATATTTGAGCAGAGATGGAAGCTTGATAACGATTTCTTCCCTCATAACGATTTTAGAAATGAGCAGGTAATAATGTTATTTTTGTTATGGAACGTAGTATCTTAGTGTAACATTGCTTTAAATATTTGACTCGCTATTTAGATCTTCTGAACTAGATGAATTTAGCAAGGTGAAGAGTGATAGCTCTATAACTTGCTGCTTATTGGTCATGTGGCCCTAGAACCAAATTAACCTAGGTTTAGATTTGTTTCAGAGTTTCATCTTTTTTTTTTGGCAGCGCAATGCATTTTCAAAAGTTCATGGATAACAATCCTTTTAGTGTTGTTATTGTGGTTTGCTCCCTAGGCTTAAGATAACTAGCCTAATTGCGTACAATTTCCTTATTCTTTTTCCTAGATGTCTGTCATTTAGGTTCTCATTATTGCAATAGCTTGATTGGTGTTCTGTTCCACTATCATCAACTTCAGCAGCCAAACAGGGCTGTTATCCTTCAGCATTTATTCTGTAGAATTGTCATGAATGTTCTCATCTGTCCTTTTCCAATGCAGAGGGATCATTCAAAAAGTAGATTGGACAATTATCACCTTGAGTCTAATGGAAGCTATGGTAAAGATCTTTTCCATCAATATCTACTGTTGTCCAATGTCTTCCTTATTCCTTGTTCGTTGTCCTTTGTCACATATTTGTCCATGTTATTCGCAGGTTTATTTGGCCAACACATCACTAAGAAACCAAAGATGATGAGGCAACCACTAGAAAATTTGTTTGACAATAACAGCCTAATGTCTGGGTCAATTTCTTCTCCATTGGCTTCCCAGATGAGTAATGTGTCCGTTCCCAATAATCTCATTAAAGTCCTTGCTGGCAGGGGTCAGGGAAGGAAAGCAAAGGTTTTTAAGGTACATGTGAAAACGATTTAGTTGGCAATTCTGATTTCTTCTATTCCATCATCCCTGCTTACTGTGAAAAGTGAGTTTTTGACTTTTTTCATTGTTTGCAGATGCCTGCTGGGCAGCCAGGGCCGGGAAGTCCATGGTCACTTTTGGAAGACCAGGTCAATAGTTTCTTTTTCATCCCTTTATTCGTAATCCTTTCATGTTGCTTGAGATGTCTTGTCCTGAAATGTATTGGTTTTGGAAATGAAGGCCCTTGTTGTCCTTGTACATGATATGGGTCCATATTGGGAGCTTGTTAGTGATGCATTCAACGGTGCTTTGCTATTCAAGGTAATTCTACATGCACTTACTGTCTTTGATGCCGTCTTTTTGGGGCTGTAGACCAGCTTTAGGCCATGAGAAAATTGTTAATTGTAATTGCCTTTTTTTTTTCTTGGTATTCTTGTATCAGTTTTGCTAACCCCTCCGCCCGCTAGGCAGAGGATAATACACAAATAACTCCAAACAAGTTTGGATACAATACATATTTTACGGATATTAATACACTTTCACAAATATCAATGCATTTTTCACAGATATCAATACATTTTTTACCTATTATCCTCCACCCTAAGGGCGGAGGTTAGCAGTTTCCTTCTTGTATTACCTGTTTTTTCAACACTTGCAGTGTATATTCCGCAATCCCAAAGAATGCATGGAGCGCCATAAAATTTTAATGGACAGAACTGCTGGTGACTGGGCTGATAGTGCTGAGGATTCAATAGCTTCTCAACCTTATCCATCTACCTTACCTGGCATTCCTAAGGTAATATTCTTTACTTGTTCCTTTATTCTTGGTACAAGAACTCCCTCTCCCTTTCTATCAAATCAAACACTGAACCATTTATTGTTATATTTACTTTTTGGCAAAAATGTGCCATTCCTGTTTTTTCTGAGGTTCTTTTAACTGCTTTGTTGGCTGTTGGTGCTGCATGTCATACAGGGCAGTGCCAGACAGCTGTTCCAATGCTTGCAGGGTCCAATGGAAGCAGATATGATCAAAACCCATTTTCAGAAAATTATAACGATTTCACAAAAGCTGCTTTGCCGTATTGCAGAGGTGTATTTCTGTTCTAAAAGTTGGATATTTGAAGAAACAAATTGTGTCGTCACCTCAAAAGTGGTGTCTCAGCATTTTTCACACTTGCGCTAATTCTCAATTTTATCTTTAGATTGTTCATTATATAAGGTCTCAATCTACATTGCACCTCTGTCCATGTATTTTATCAAAGTTCTGTTATTTCTATATTCCATCTTCCCCTTTTTTGGGCCCATGTGATTAAATTTAGAGCTTACTATGCCCAGTTGTTGGCAGAATTGTGTTGTTTGCTACCTTAATAGCAGTTGATCAACTCTTTGATGTCGTTTTCTCTAACAACTAGCGAACCCTATATTTGTGGATGTTAATTGAATCCTTAATTTGGGCCTCAGCCCAAATTGGGTTACTAAATTATTGTCTTAGTTGTGTGCAAGGATTGATGTCTGAAGTAATGATGCCGATTTTAAGATGACTGGAACTGAAGTTGAATAAATTTTCATGCAACATACGTAAATTCTTCATAACTCTAAAAACGTCTAAGCTGTATGCTTCCATGCCAGGCATTTCAGTGGTGCAGTCATCCTGACCCTAACTTAGAGTCCCATTTATTTCCTTGGGCGGCATGTATTGTATTGAGATTAGCTATATTGAGAAGGTTCCTTCCATGGACATACAAAAGTTTTCAAAGGCTTGGGTAGAATATGTAGTATAAATAGAAGAAACAATATTAGGTCAACTTGTTAAAGATGTCACGACAGGGTGAAAATAATTGAATTAGAGTCAGAAAGCTACCTCTTAAGCTTTCTAGTGTCAATTTGTCATGCATCTGATTTGCAGGTTTCGAATTTATTCCTTATGCTAATACTCTCTTCTTTTTGTAATTTCCGCAGAATGATTACCAGGATGCAGAGCCTATACAGCCACACAACTCTCATACAGCTGCTCTTTCCCAAGTTTGTCCTAATAACCTGAACGGAGGGGCTCCACTCACGTAAGTTTTGGTGGTGCTGTGCTTTATAGTGCGTTCTATGAGCCCTAGGGGACAGCTCAGCAGCTTAGGTTGCGGTCCCTAGATAAAGTTAACTCAAGTTCAAGTCTTCTTAAATTACCAGTTAAAATGTTATCTTTACATAGTAAACCAAACCATTCATTCATTCTCACAAGGAATTCTTCAATTGATATTCATGTTTCCTTACATTTAAGTTTTTTTATCTTCCAAATGTTTCAATGAAGGCCTCTTGATCTCTGTGATACAACTGCATCAAGCCCCGATATTCTCTCCCTTGGATACCAAGGTTCTCAGGCTAGTGGTTTACCAATATCAAATCAGAGCACTGTTGCATCTGTGCTTCCTGCTTCTGGTGCAATTTACTCCTCACAAGGATCCTCAAACATGGTTGATGGTAGTAACTTTTCACCTCCTTATGGTCCGCTCAACGCCTTGGTTAGGTAATATGATTTTTTGTAGCTCAAGAGTTAAGATTATGGTATTATCCACATTATGAGGTTCTGATTTTGTTTTCAATCATGATTTGGCACTCTAACTCACTTAGGGATGGTAGATATGGCGTTCTTAGATCAGCGTCTTTTTCTATTGATGAGCATCGGGGAAAGGAGCAATATAATCACATGTCTGGTAGAAACATTCACCACTCTGGCCTGTCTGTTGATGGGGCTCCTCCTGGAACTGATTGTGGTATTCGCATGTTGTCTGGTGGAGATATTATGGGCATTGCAAGGCCTGGGTTTCAGGGAAATTTCCCATCGGCAATACTGAACTCTGGGAGAATGCTTTCTTCCAGTGCAGAAGCAATGCCGAGCCAAGTTAATTTGCACTCTGGAGTTGGTTCTGCTCAAGGGAACTTAATGTTGAGACCTCGGGATGCTCTAAATATGATGATGGTAAGTTATCGATTATTTTCCGTTTCTAGACCAGGCAAGTGCCACAGAAAGCCTTTTATTGTCACCGGTGATCAAATTTTCGTTTAGTTTCGCTCGAAATAGAGGATGTGTTTTGGTTTGTTGGCCTACTGAAGGGAATCAGGGGTTGGATCTCGAAATTCTGGTGCTTCTGTTGAAACAGTGTAGTTTGTGGTGATTTGTTCATAAGTGCAATTTCCTTCGAGGACAATCACTATGTTGGCACATGCTACCGCCTGTTGAAACTTGGAATATTACTTGTTATGCTGTGGAATGATGCTTCTATTGAATTAAGTGTGGTAATCAAACCCAATATCTCTAGTTCTATGAACTAGTGCCTTATGCATTGGGTCATTGCTCATGTATTATCAAATATGCATTTGCATAGGCATGAAACCAGAGATGCATGTCCAGTTTATATGTAAGCCTAACACACACGCACATCATAGTTTATGTTCCCACATGTTTTCTCCGTCTCCATCTTGTTTCCAGTCGTTTCTGTCTTTGGTCTGACCCAAATGACCCATTGAAATGAAATTTTGAGCCTTGATTGTCACCTTTAAGTTCTATATGGTTTTGAATTCAGATGTCGGGCCAGTAAAGTATGTTGATTGGCTGGCTTGCAGTGCTTTGATTGGTAGAAGCCACTCACTTTTCCCTGAATACTTGTACTTTTTTAGGTTTCGGAAGCATAATATTCTTATATCTAAAGCCTTTGAGTATTCTAAGTTCCTAAAAGAGCTAAGTAGAGATCTACTGAACGGGCCCATGTCACAGACTCACAAGCCAGAATCAATCGTGAAAGTCTCATCAACTGTCGGGGCTGGGGTTTTCTTATGTTAATACTGACTTTTGTCATTTGGAAATAAGCACCGACTTGAAAACATTGATTTAGCTTTTTGAGTTTTTGCGACAAGATGATTTCTCACGACGAGAAACATTGTGCATATGAGCATTCAGGCCCATCTCCAACAACAAACATTGAGAAGATCAACATTTTCCCGCTTCGTGTTTACCCTTTCGTGGTTAACTGTATGACACAAACCATAACTGTGGAATAAGCCTCGTAGTTCAGACAAATTCTGAGGTTCACTTCATAGAGTCCCATTCATTCGAATATGGGAGCGACTCTCTGTCATATCCAGTTCCTCATTCTCCGCCACAAGCCTTGTCATCAAGTTCTTAGCCAGCATAAGAATAGCCGTTTCCATCCGATGAAATGTCTTTAATTCCCCACCCTAGGAGCTGATTGACTCTGTTCGACCAATAACTTGATGACCCGGCTTGTGGCAGAGAATGAGGGGCTGGATATGAATGAGAGTTGCTCCCATATTCGAATGAATGGGACTTGCTTTTTGGATTACACTCACCTTTTGGTACCGGACAACATGGTTAAAGACGACGGTCAGTTTGTATGTATTGGCAAGTGAGTGGGAGAGAATTGGCCTTCATAATAGATTACTGGGGGAATATTTATTTTAGATGCCATTTATTCTGGTGGACTAACAAGCGCTACAAATTGTAATGCATTCAACTGGATGGAGATTCAAATTATTCCCATTTTGTGTTCTGGAAGGAAAAGGGTTACAGATGATAGGATATTTTTCCAGACTTTTGCCTGGTTAATGTTCTACTTTAGTGAAGTGGTTGTTGTGCGTGATAAAAATGCGTAATGAGGATGAGTGGATGATATTGGATGTGCTTCTTGGGATGGTTATGTTCCACAACTCCAGACCATTCTTTCCACTCATAGCTACTGCTATACTTTGATTGTTTGCTTGTAACTCCAATACCTTATTTTCATCGAGTAAGTGAATTTTCTTAACGTTGACTAGTTTCTTAAATAATTGTCTAGGTGAGAAAAAAATGATTGTATATACATTATATTCCTTCTCTACATCTTGTTCACTCCCAAAACTGGTGACAACTTCATGCAAGATTAAGGATGTACTTCCAAAAAAATTGTACATATTCTGTACTTTACTTTCTTTGATAACATCATTTCATTTGGTTATATAGCCTGTCCAGAATCCAGAGCATATGGTATTGCCAGAGCTTCAGATGCAGGCCACAAAAGGAAACAGCCAAGGAGCAGTTCCTCCTTTTGGTGGGTTGAGTTCTGCTTTCTCCAATCAGACATCCTTTCCACCTGCACGGACATATCCAATCCATCAGCAGCAGCAACATCAAACCTCCCCACCACAGTCCCATGTGATCAGTAATCCTCATCTTCAAGCACTAAATCACGCCAGCACCCAGCATCAAGCATATGCAATTCACCTTGCAACGGAGAGGCAATTGCAGCAGCAGCGTTTACTCCAGCAACATCAACAGTTTACCGCATCCAATGCTCTGATGCCACATGCACATCCACCACAGCCCCAACTGCAAGGTAGTTACCAGGGTCAACCTCAAACTACTTCTGCAACCATATCACTGCCTCTGGCTCAAACTTCCTCAACGAGTCCCATGTCACAGCAAAAGCTTCACATGACGCCGCATGGGCTGAACAAGAACCCTCGAACTGGTGGTAATGGGTTGACCAAGTACATGGGGAAGCAAAGGCAACCTCAGCAGCAGTCGTTTCAACAATCTCGAAGGAACCACCCCCGGCACCAGCACCAGCAACAGTCACAGTCTCAACAGCAAGCTAAAATTTTGAAGGGTGTAGGAAGAGGGAACACGGTAATGCATCAGAACCTCCCAAATGATTTCTCGTCTCCGGATGGCTTTTCTGCCACTCCTTATGGCCAATCAGCTGAGAAAGCAGAACAAGTCCTACATTTGGTGCAAAGTCAGGGATTATACCCGGGGTCACGAGTACATCCTGTTCAACCATCTAAACCTTTAGGGCCACCTCATTTTTCAAACCTGTCCCGACCACAGCAAAAAATGCATTCTGGCCAAGCAATCAGCAAACCACCAGAAGCTACAGCCACACCAAAAGTCAATGAATCAAACTCAACCAATTGTTGAACAAGCACTTCAACAAAATTACGAAGTGAATTCTGACCCACCAAGCAAGTTGCTGGCAGATCAAGCTGACCAACTGTTGAGCAACTTATCTGAGATGAGTAAAACAACACAAAAGCCTCAGGACACGATAGATAAAGCTACTGTAATTCCAGTTGTTTCGTCTTCGGATGCTCAATGGCGATCACCGGATCAAATGTATGGTTGTGGTGTGTCAGATCCAGCAGTGCATTTAGCTTCTGTTAGGGGTCCGCCTTTGACAAATTGTGTTGGGACTGAAGGACTACTGTCAGCCAAGGGCAAGAGTAGGAGCAGCCATCACATAGTTTTCCCCGGCAACAACAGAAGCAGCAGCAGCAGCAACAATCAGTGCAACAAAAGCTGCCACCGCAGCAGCAGACACAGCAGCTTCAATTAGGGCAATAGCAGTTTGTACATTAACATCCACTAACTCTAAGCTGGAATAAAGCACTTACCATGCAGCTATTCCTGGGAAGCTAATCCTGCCCAGATTGGGTCGGCATGCCCATGTAATTGCTGTTGTGTACAGGTAACTTTATGGTCCCACACCCACCCTACTTACGCACAGATTTCATCACATTGATTTTGCTGTTGTGATGGGGACAGGTTTTATTGGTTCCAAGTCATAGCACAGACCTTTTCAATATTTACATTTGCTTTTTGTACATATATGCGGAAATGATTTTTGCATTTCACTTATAGACACACTACAAAATTTGCCGTGCTTTGAAAGATGTTTTGTTTGCTATTTTAAGCACTACAAGTCTACAAGGCAGATTTCGTTGCGCATCTATAAGAAAGTGGAGTGCAAAAATCATCTCTATTCATGGTATCATCTAAGATTCTAAACCATATTAGAGCTTCTTGCTTGGGCAAAAGAAGAGAGACTTTTGGAACTTGCAAATTATTCCTTGACAATGGGATTTTGGCATGTGTATTATTGCTTTGTTGAAGCTCCTGTGGCATCATGGTTGTTTTGTCGCACTTACTATGCTAGCTTTGTAATTATCAGACAACGTTCGCAAATCTCTTTTTTTTTTCTTTTTTTCTTTCTCTCTTTCTAAGAAGAGATGCATTTTTTGGTATCACTGCATGTACTTGTCTCTTTAGGGTTGGCATATTTCTTTCTTATGCATTGCAGTGAAGTGGCTAATTTTGAATGGCTGTTCTGTGCAGATGAAATTATATCACCCTCCATGGAATTGTAAGATGAAAGAGGCCGTGATATTGCAAGTAGTTATAATTTCTTGCAGGAATGCTACCGGCAGGGTATGAGGTTTTTTGGTATTATGTATATTACTGTGACCTAGAACCTCAGGAAGATAGATACCGAACATAGGTACATGTACAGACGACTGTCATTTTGTGTGACCCTTTATCTTATTTCTTTTTAGACTTTTCTGTAGTGGGTATCGTTGCTCAGAGTGGAGAGGCCTTATTTCTTGGTGCCTCTATAGATTAGCTCCGGTATTATTTTTCCTTGGGATTTAAGGTGTAACAATCATCGTTATCGAAAGAGCCTTTGGGTAGTTTTTTTTTTTTTGATCGGCCCTTTGGCTAATTCTGTGAATTCAAGTTTTCTGGTGTTTACCTTTTGTCCATGTAAAACAATTTTCATTCGCCAGTGCCGTGGCCGCCTGGGCATTTCTTGTGATTCATTTCTGTTATGCGTGAGCCTTAATATTAGAAGTGACATTTATATATCCGTCACCCTGATCATTTTTAGCATTAGTTTAGCAACTACATGGCTCATGTCTGAATCACTGTTCAATAGACACTCAACAAGATGAAGATGGGCAGATCTATGGGCACCAAGCCTTGATAGGAACCAGTTATTCCTCCAGTATAAGACATACTTATGAAATAGAGAGAATGTTCACAGCCCCCGGGTCACCGTCACATGGTTTTCTTGGCCTTTTTTGGAGTTTGCACACTTGTGTTGAGCCTCATACGAATTGTGTGGTGGAAAAGAATCGTCACATATTGGGTGGAGTTTGCACACTTGTCTTGAGCCTCATACGAATTGTGTGGTGGAAAAGAGGCTTAGGGCACTACATGACTGTGCTCAAAGTCGTCGAATAATTTTCATGAGATATGACGTCCCGATGCAAGTCTAAACAAAACCCAAAGGATATAGACATCGAGACAAAGGAATAATGCCATTAATCATCATAAGTTAAAAGGACGCATTATCCCATACAAAACAAGAGCAAACATTAGAAGTGAAGTAGAAGTGATAAAATTCAGAATATGGGTGTCCTTTGTCACTTTTCTAATTGCTCAATTCGGAGGAAAGAATTCCCTTCTGCCGAGAGATAAAATTTGAGAAGGGAAGAATCACTTTATGAAGCGCACTACAAAAGCTTCAACAAATTTATTCGTGACAACAATTTTATGACAAAAACTGAGATTTTAAGACATCAGTAAGTCTACGCCCACCACCACTCACGGTCACTGCTTGCTGACATGGCAGTGGGCTGCACGTTTAACACTTCCAAAAAAAAAAAAAAACCTAGACCCTCTCTCCTATCAAACACTTTACTTGAGACATTCACAAGCCACACTTTACTTAGTTTCCCTTTGAATTATCCCTTTGGCGTTGAAGAATCCATCAGTGCATAGCGGGGGAAAAAAGCAGTACTATGGAAGAACCGAAGAAGTAGAAAGGCCGAACAGAACAAACTGGACAGTGGACAAATTAGAGTATCTCCAATGTGAAGCCATTTTGGAAGCCGAAGTCATATATTTTGACTTCAAGACCAAAATTCTCTCCTCTAACGGGGAATCATAGGGCAATTCCATAAGGACCATAACTATGATATGTGTGTGTGATCTAACAACTGCAAAGTGGAGCGCTCAAATAATTACTTTAGCACCATCGGAGCACTTCCATCAAATTTTGACCAAATAACACTTGGCAAGCCAAAAAATTCAGAACCATCGGAGATGCTCTTAGACCCCTTAAAATAGCTCAAAACATAAGCCTGTAAGAAGTGAGGATTGGATGAAGATGGATTAGTGGTGTTGATAACATGAGAAGGTTAAAAACCAATTCGAGAACCAATGGTTTTTCTTGTTTCTCGAAAATAGGGAATTTAAAGCAGCATTTACACAAACCAAGAGGCCCAAGCCTAACAAACAAAGATGCGTTTAGCGCATAAAGACACAAATATGTCACCGTCGCAAAGATCTGTTGTTTGAGGATGTAGTTTGTGGATACCTCTCATTACAAAAAGACACACTCGAAGCACCATCCTAAAATCAGCACTAGCAGGAGAAGCTATTTGTACATGAAGTACCAAAAAGATGGTCGTTGGAGAAAGAACATTGTTGCAGGAGGGAGAAATCGTAAGTCATACCACTGATTGTGGTTCACAAGAAGAAACTACGGGAGGCATCACTTAGTATAGCAGAGAAATCAGAAAGAAAAGTATCCAACATTAGGCACATCTTTCTTTCGCTCTAGAGAGTAATACGTAGTCCAATTAATCACTAACTAGTAAAATGGAATCTGGCAAGTGGCTAAGGTCTCAGATACCTCAGCTCATAAAGAGGTATGCAACTCCAAGCGCAGATAGGAGGTTTGGTACGGAATCTACATCCTGTTGGGCTATGGTCGTCAAAAAAAAGTACCTTCCTCATGTGTTGCAGACTTGCAGTGGCAACACAAATTGACAGAAAGGTTAAATGACATTCAACAGCAACAGGCTTCTATTGTTCAGTTATTCAAAGTTCAAACAAGGATTTCCTGCCAACGAAATGGTAGAATCCTTATGTAGGTCTATGGGGATAACAAAAACAAGTGGAAGAAACAACAGTTGAAGCATAACGTACACACATACATCATGATCAAAGAATAAAAGGCTAACCAGTGGCCTCGTTCCAAATAACAATAAGTCAATAACCAAGCAAAATTTCCAGCAAAATCAGTACACATTCGGTTCAAATACATATTATTCCGATGCCAACATATGCCAAACTTGGCTTAGGTTACAGAAACTTGAACATCTCTAGGGAAGCTTTGATGTTCATGGACGCAGGAAAAATCCTAATGCCAATCTCTACTATTTCCTGCACTGTACTTCAATGCCTTAAACCAATTGGTAAAAGAACAATGTTTCAGAAATATCAACCCAAAGAACTGATCTCAGTGAATTCTTGAACCGAATAACATTATTTGAGAAAAAGTTACTTCTAATCTTCACTATACAACCCTATAGCAAACCCATCTAAAACCAATACTAAAACAAAAATCAAAACACTCTTTGCTGCAATTATTTAGGGGGAAAACAAAATCAATTGCTGCAAAACAATTAGAAGTGAGTCAAAAGAGCAACCTTCAACTGTCTTGTGCCATCTTAAACTTCTTATTATGAGAGCCAAAGGCCCTGCCAATGGTATCCACAATCTTCCTCTGTGATTCCAGTATCATCTCCATCCTCTTATTCTCCATCTCCATTCTGTACCTCTCTGTTTCCCTCATCATCTCCATCTTCTTATGCTCCATTCTAATTAATCTCTCTGCAAATACCTTTATCTCAGCCGCCAATTCCCCCACCCCTCCTCCCACCGCCACCAGCTCCTCCTCCTCCCTGTCCTCGTCGTCGTCGTCGTCCTCCGCCTCGGCCTCGCTCTCGTACCTCTCAATCCTCTCCTTATGCTTAGGAATCACCGGCTTCTCCAAATACCCCGAAACTTTGCCACCACCACCACTCAATTTTCGCTTTCGCTTATTCGACTCATTCCTAGGCCTCCTATCACTATACCTAACTTCACTGACCTCCTCTTCCTCTTCCTCCTCCTCGTCCTCCCACGCATCTTGGCTTCTCGGAACAGAATTATGGTACTGGACCACGGCCATAGGCCGCGCCGAGACGGGAAAGGGGCCATGCTCCAACCGGTTCATGAGATCGAAAAACTCCCAGGCAGCACGGGGGTTGGGCCGTTGCTTCTCAGCCCGGTATCGCTTGCGGAGCTTCTCGATCTTGTGGCGGCACTGGACCGCAGTCTTGGAGGGGTCGTCGTAGCCGCAGCGGGCGGCGACAGTGACCGCGATCTCCTCCCATTGGCTGGCCTTAAGCGGGCCCCGCTTGAGGGCGTACCATCTCTCCTGGTAGGACTCGATTAGGTGGACCGTTTCTTGGTGGGACCAGAGCGAGGGCTGGGGTTTTTTATTGGACGAAGGAGTAGTAGAGGTGGGTTGGAGCAGTCGGTTTTGGGAGCTGCTAGGGTTTGATGAAGGGGATTGTGAGGGAGAGGAGTGGTGGTGGTTAGGGTTAGGATTTTGGTGCGGGTCTTGTGGTGATGTTGGTGGCGAGGAGGAGGGGGTGGCCATTGATGCCAGTGGGTTGGGAAGGAGAGAGAGAGAGAGAGAGAAGGGAGAGATGTATAGGATTAATAGGGTTTGGTGGAGGGCGTGGGAGGTGGCGGTGGATATGGGCGGTGGGCGGTGGGCGGTGGTTGGGGTCTGGTGGTGGTGGGTTTTGGGGGACAAGGAAGTGGTGGACCAATTTTACGAATTCTCAGGCTCATACCAAGAAGGCCTAGGCTTACCATGGGCCTACGGTTGAATTTGGGGAGGCTTCCCCTCCGGTATAAGTGTCCAGTCTACTGTCCAGTTTGGGCCTTTGTGAGCCCATACCGGGCACATAACAATGATCAAAATCGTTCATTTTGTTGAGTTCATTAAGTTTGTCATCTATTTTAAAATTTAGCTTGATTGAATATCGTTGAGTGCATGATTGAAACAGATTTGCACAAGAAAAATGGTATGAGAAAAATAATTCGACACTTAAAATTTCTATGTAGTGTTTGGATATCAGATTTGTAGTTTTTAAAAAAAGTTATAAAAATATGGGGAAAATATAAGGGAGCTGATAATGCCAAAACCCTTTTTATTTCTACCAAAACTCTTTTTGTTCCTGTTAAAACTCATTTATTACATGATTTAATTACCTTTCACTACATCACTTGCTTTAAAAAATGCCCCTTAAAATCTATAGGATTATTTTATGTTCCTTTTTGTTTTCTTGCACACATCAAAAGCTTCACAGCTTATTCAATGGAGAGATGGATGAGTTGAGGTAAATTAATTATTCCTTTTTCATAACTTCGATAACTCTATCTTATGTTCTCTTTTTTATTTTCAGGTAGTAATACTCTACTTCCAAGTCCGTCCAACATATGCGTAACGGAGTTTTTATGTGGAGACTAAAGTAATACAACTGAAATTATTATTATTTTTGTTTTGATTCTCTATTTCATCAAAAAAAAAAAAATTTCAGGTTGTGGTGAGGAAGGTGTGAGAAGACTAGAGTATGCATAATGGAGTTTTTGTGCAAAGAGTAGAGTATTATCATTTTTTATGTTTAATGCTTTGTTCTCTTCACAACTTAAAAACCATTTTTTAAAAAATTCTCCCTAGATTCCTCCTACTTCCAACATTTCTCTTTATCTCTCTCTACTTATTATCCCTACTATTTTTCAAAAAAAATTTCAAATCTCAATCCAAACATAGCATAATATTCTTCTAAAATTAGCTCATGTTTGTTAGATGGGTTGCTCGTGAATTAATGAAAACATGGAATAGGAAAACATTGATGTTTAAGTTTTGTTTGCTTGTCTTCTAAATTTAGCTCTTGGGTTGCTCGTGAATTGATGGAATTTGCATTTTTGCTTGAGACGTGGAACTAGAAAACAGGCCTTGCACTTATGCGATTTCAAGGGGTATTTTTGTAAAGTGGTGTAGTGGAGGGCAATCAAGTCATGCAACAAAAGAGTTTTGACAAGAACAAAAAGGGTTTTGGCATTATCAATTCCCAAATATAATTATTAAAAGAGGCTACATTCTGATTCTGTGGTGGGCCGAACCCGACACTATGTGGGGTTGGACCCGTATTGGGCTAGAGACTAGACAGGCAAACGGATTGAACCCACAGGACAAACGAGATGGGCCGTGCCGAACAGCCCACCTATTGGGCGGTCCAGGTATAAGCCCATGGCCCATCCTACTATGGGTCGGTCAACCCAACCCGAAGTGCCGACCCGCGATGTGATCCTTCCAGACAGTTTCGGATATTTCTAGAGGCTTTGGGTGCTTCTGGAAGCATCTCGAATCGGTGTAGGTGGAGGCCATGTGGTGGCCGGACATCACCATGCCGTCACTAACCGAGTTGGCGACGTGTGTCGTCATGCGCATGTGACAGGTGCGCGCCTAACTTGGGGAACAAGTACACGTTACCTGTAAAAGCCAAAGGATAAACCCCAGAAGGGGTACGCATTGCCTCCTAGCTTACAAACGATACTTTCCCTACTCGTCCACTTACTAACTTGACCGAGGCTGGTCTCAGCCCACACGCCTTGTTTTGCAGATCACTCAGTGGAGGGAGAAGGCGGAAGGATGCGCGCGACCTAAGAAAACTTTCCGGAAACCACCACCACCCACGTATTCTTTTGTTTGCCGGATGGGAGAAGGTTTTATGAAGTAAATGGAGTAGATGACATGCTTTAGTAGAAGTTTCAGTGGTTTTATTTTTGGTTTTGTTGACAAACATGATACAACGCACGCCTAATTTTGATTCTATAAAGATTTTCCTAGTCCTTTTCTCCTTTTAATCCCTCCTTTCATTTTCCCGTTTTCCATCTTTTTTCTTTCTCATTTCTCTTATATAAATCCAAGATCTAATCACAAACAAAACACATTAGACCCTTCCATAATCACTGAGCACAATAGAAAAGCACACACTGGTTCAAACTGAGAAATTGAGCATTATTGACAATAATTGCTCTCATATCAAATAGTTTATCTTCTTCTTTTTTGGAACAGCTAGCCGTATCTCATCAGATAGTTAAAAATCCACATCCTCTGCCATGTAAATTGTGTCTTGATTATCAGAAACAAGTGAGGGTTAAGTAAGTATCAGTCTATGTACAGAAGAACAAGCCAACCAAACTTGCTGTTGTGGACTCTCTGAGTTCACACCCCACCAGCCAGCATCTGCAACCACCATCTTCCTGCAATGAGAAAATAAAATATATATATATGAGAGAGAGAGAGAGAGAGAGAGAGAGAGAGAGAGAGAGAGAGAGAGAGAGAGCATTCTTTCTTGCATACCTTGAATGCATAGAAAACGACTATATCTTACCTATACAGTTTACAGGAAGCCTGCGGAGGGTACTTTTATTGACATCCTTCAGGAACTTCGGCAAAAAAATTGGGTAAATTATCAAAAAAGAGGCCAAGCAAAACTTGAATCCAAATAAACAGCCGTCATCTTCTGACGGGGAAAGGCTTGCAACTTCCTCGGAAACAAGAGTTTGGTGCCTGTTATCAGCAAGCGAAATCATTACAATCGGCATCTAAGGTGGTTCTGTTAGCTCTGACACGTTCTCGATTGTGAAGAAATAAATCGTTTCATTAGAAAATTGAGTACTCACCCAAAAAAAAAAAAAAGGCGATTCATTGTGTGTAACATGAAAAGTCAAAAGTTCGGACTGAAATGAAAATAGAAGCAGCTCAAGTAGGAGTAGAGTCTCTAAAAGTTCAACAACGACCATGGTTGGGAACTGTTGATGAGACTGAGTGTGTGACACTGTGAATCAAGATTCTATGAGACATACACCCCCGGGAGAGGAGGTTGACGAAAGCAAGATGGTTTTCTAGTCACTCACCCAGTATATGATAACCCCCTGCTCATATAATCACATACAATTGGAACATTTACTCCAGGCAAGAAGACCAAAAAGGAGAATATGAAAAAAAGATTTGAACCAACGGTAATGGCGGTGGCATGAAAATATAAATTGATAACAACTAACTGACTTGCATATTTAACAAAATCCAGACCCAAGAAATTGAAAAATAATGGAGTTTTTAATCTACGACTTTTCTAATGGCAATGGGAACTTACATTCATGCTGTTCTCCCTTAAAGTTTCCAGTGACTCAGCAAGCTCCACTTGTTTTGATGCAGTTGCAAATAGTGCCTACAAAATAAAACAAGAACAATTTATTTCCCACCTATCAGTGACACAAGTTAAAACACGGCATTTAGGGAAGATAAAAGAAGCCATCTTACTTTTTTGGTCTTCTGCAAGTCATACTCAATAGATTTTATGCGATTCAAGGACTCAACAAGGATGTCCTCTTTCTCTCGGGGAATGTTAGCAGGCTTATTAAGCAGTGCAGTTACCGATGCCTCCAAATGTTGCAACCTCTTCCAACAAGGATCGAGCACATCCTCTTCATTAGCACAGGAAACGTGTTGCTCTTCAGAACTTGAATGTCCTAGATCAGGTTTAGGCTGCTGCTTTTCCGCGTTGCTCCCCGCAAAAAGCTTCCTCAACCCAGGAACTACTAGATACATACATGCTAATAATCTGAATGTGTACTTGACCACTAAACCTGCTATGAATTTCTTCAGCTGCCTTCTTTGTGTCATCTCACGGGTTAAATCATCTGCTGCATGGGTCAAAATCACGAACATGTAAAGTCTCTGCCTTTAATGTCCGACTTAAACAATACACGAACATGTAAATTCTCTGCCTTTAATGTCTGACTTAAACAATACTGAGTCGTGACAAATTGTGATTGAGTATCGTAACAAATTCTTTTGGGCCTTAGTTCTGAAGGAAAGGTTTAACTACCCTGGAAGCAAGCTAAGGAAGATCAAGTGAGAAAAAATTCATAAGCCTTGCAATGCCACATTGGTCTCATGACCAATATAGCAGTCAACCAGGCCTTTATTTTGACTAGAAAACCAACCAAACCCAGACAGATTTCCAAGCCACCATGCAAGATGTCACTGTCAGATGGATCGTTTGATATGTGAAACATAGAAGGAATACAAGTGATCACTTCCTCTTCATGTTTTCTTTTGATAAGCATACAGGCAATTACTTACTTGTTGAACCAGGATATTCAACTCGAACGCCACTGCCAACTGGTTCACCTTGGCCGGAGATAGAAATAAGCTCCACCCTTTCCTGAAAAATGGAGCAAAGAGCCAGATAAGAGAATGAAGAATAACAAAAGGCCACACAGACTACATAGAGAGCACATATCTTATCCTGAATTGGCTAACAAAAGGCCATTTGAAAAGCCAATAATACATACTCGGTCTTGAGGTGGCATTGGTTGCATCACACCATAGGTAGAAAATGCTACATCCATTCCTGAATCACTAGAAACTATTTCTGTATTTCGAACCTGCAGAAAGAGATAGTGTTCATCTAATGGACGACAAAATGGCATAAGGTGATTGAAAGCAAGCTGTGTGTAGTTAAACTATCCAGGCCACCTTAGGAGAAAAAGACTTGACTTCTAAATCATCAGCGTCAGAAAAACTCGAAGCTTTTCTCCAATATATAGCTTCTCCGATATGTACCAACTGATTATAAAATCAGATAAACCATAAGTGGTTGGGAATATGAACTTTGGTGGGTTATAATCCAAACAGGAAATTAGTAGGATTTATGTTCCATGACATTATAGTGCTTCGAAGTGAAAAAGACCTTACCTTCATCAGTTCTGGATCCTTCCAAGGTCCTTTGTCAGATCTAAGACACCCATCTTCGCCCGGGCATACACAGGTTCCGCCAAGAAAATCTGGCAATTGGCTGTTCAAAACAACAGGTACACAAATACAAATTGAAATGAGAGTCCCAAAACTACCGACTTCTAACCATGTAGAACCAAAAAAAAAAAAAACAGGGAGAGAAAACCAACCTTGAGTCTATGACTTCCAACAGCCTATTCTGAAATTTATTGCCCAAAACCTGTGGGATCAGTGAACAAACATTCATGAACAGTTTGAGGACCTTTGAAGTCTAAAAGGTGTAGAATTTAAAAAAGAAAAGAAAAGGAAAGAGATTGCATACATGTATCTTTGCTGTCGTCCTTGGATCAAGAAAGCTTCTTGCTGTGTTCCATACCAGCTTAAATCCACCACCAGCATTAACAATGTACATCTGATTCAATGTCTGCAGTGAATGAACCAATATCAGATAAAGGATCAGCAAACAGTATTTACCGGAAACAGGACTGAAAAGAAAAACATCTTCAAATCAGTTTCTTATAGTCTCTGAGGCACCTCAGGATAGTTGTCACCGTCAATTTTTTGCATGCGCATAACTAGATCATGTGCAACCTTGCTAAAAGTC
>CM033793.1:29442649-29467649 GCA_019656835.1 Rhododendron ovatum
ATCCAATTCTGCACAATTAAAAACATATAGGCATGAGTATTTTACAAAGCCATAATATAACTTATAATCAAAGGGATATCTTGGCATTGTCAGAACTGACCACCCCGTGCACATCAATTATTGTTGTTGTAGAATCTATATGCCTCTTGGCTGCAATTGAACATGCTGGGAACTTCTCGGTAAAAGTCTTCTCAAACCCCTGGATATGATACTTTAAGAATCTTTCCACTGTGGTTACTCTCATGAGTTTACTTGGTTCAACTTTACCGAGTCTTTCGATATAAACAGGACGCCCCCCTTTGTCCACGCCATGGTAGCCATGAGGATAATAACGCTGAACCTCTTCATGTTCATTATATACAAAGTCCTGCAAATTTATCATAGTGTCATGGCATCTTTAGAAGGTCGGGAAAAAATTAGTGAAATAACAAGAAGAATATGGACAATCCTTCCTGTCAATCAGCAAAATTGTAAAGTGTCAGTAAGAAAGAGTCTAATTACACAACATAGGCTAATTGCATTAGATGTTGGTACTCAGAGATGGAATGGAAAAGTAGGGGAAGCAGGTACCCACAATTTACATGGTGAATTATGAAGTGACGACCAAAGAACCAGATAAAACTATGACACTAATAAGTGACACAAGCGTAGCACATACAATGATAGAAATAGACATTATAGCCGAATTTGGCATTAGCTTGTTTATCTGAAGCCAAAACAGATGCGTTTTTAACCCAGAACTTATGGCTAGGGTTAGGAAGTAGCTGCATGCAGCATTAATATCCTAAGCAAGGATTCATGCCTCATTTTCCCATCCTCGATGCTCATCCAAAATAGGATATGGTCTTGTACACTGAATTTAGTGATTTTAAAGTGACAATAGAGTCCAGATTACAGCTATTACCTGTAGAATAGAGTCTACTCCATGCTCCTTCCTCCAGTTGAGCATATCTTCCCACATATGAACAGCCTTATCAAGATCAAACTTCCTTGCCTTCAAAAATCTGCAACAAATGCGAGTTTGCTAAGGAAAAAGTGTAAAAACAACAGAAGAGGAAAAATAAGTTTCAAAAGAAGATCACAAGAGAAAGTTTTACAATTTAAACAACGGCGGCAATCAATCAAGAAAGTTTTGTCCAAAAGCCTAGCTTTGATACCATATGAAAGCATCCAACTCAAAACCAATTGGCAATGCATGGATAGGTTGTCCAGACTCATATACTAGTTTTGGAGGTTATAATTAATCTATGTGGGACCAGCTCTAACACAAACTAAGAAAAGACAGATTGCCAATCAGTGTGGAAACATTTCGTGAAGTTACGCAAACTACCTCGAACTTACTTCTTTCATTCTCTATCAAGCTTCAGAATAGGACACAAGAAGCTAATATCTATAATTTGCAGCCTCTGGCAATAGTTTTCCCAAATAAAGAGAAAAACTAGGTGATCACTTTCTTCAATTTTTTAGCGAGCACCTTCAACTTGATCCTATATGCTCTTTCCTCTCAGTTTCTGATTTAAAATCTAGCAAATCCCATCTAGGCCTTGATCTTTACCATATTATCCTCTGGAGTTGCAAAGGGAATAGGTAAATAGATCAACATATTTATGAAGCCTCCTAAAGGGAGTCGAACCATTCTAAGGCCTCCTTTGTTCTGAAAATCTGCAATCCTTCGGAGATGCTATTTAGAACTTCTTTAGTTGGTTGTAACTTGTAAACCAGTATTGCCAACAAAGCCCAGTACATCAAATCCAATCCATCATGTTTTCTGTAAATAAGTTCCTTCCATGCAAACACCACCAACAGCTCTTTCAAATGATAATCTTTCTGCTGGTAAAAAAATGGTACCTAACCCTTCTTCTTCTTTTTGTCTTTTTATTGATCACCAGTACCTAACCCTTCAGTCCTCCCAACTTGCCCACAGCCCGTGGCTGTACAATCATAATTACTAACCGCTTAAATTAAGAGGTAGATGAGCACCTGTAGTCAAACACCTCCGCTGTTCAAGAGATATACTGAACAAAATTGACAAAGTGTTGGTGACTTCACTGAATTCTGGTTGCAAGCATGGCTGTGGCTCATAGCTTTGAAGGGACTCACAATTTCCGAGAGAAATATCAAAGAAAGCAAGACAATTCAGATAATCCCATTGCCAATAATTGGTCGTAAATAACTCACCAGAAAATCATTCTCAATTAGTACTCCAATTAGGTGGAAAGACACCTTGAGTGGTTATCAAGTTTGAAACTTTTCACCAAGTTGGGATTTCTAACCTTCATCTAGCATATAAATCCATCGACCCATGTACAGGACAAGGTTATCGTGATCGTGACGGTCTCAATATTTGTGTCATTATGTCATTATCTAAGTTGCCTTATTCTGTTTCCTACCACTAGAGGGCCAAAATGGAGATGGGGAGCAATGGTCTGTAAGCTTTAATGTGAGCTGGATGCATTTACAAAGTCCGCAATGATAAGGTCACTAGCAAAAGTTGAACAAAGGAAATCACCTTTAATTACATACTGCACATCTGATATTTTTCCATTTCCCTGATCTATGTCATAACAATTAATTAACAGGGTTTTTGTGCATTGTTCGTAGAAAGATAAACGTAATTTAAAAGATATACACTAGACCTCAGCATGGTATGGTAGTCATCGTGATGATCCGGAAGCAGATCTCTCTCAATCACGACCTGTCGAAAAGCATTCACCGCCTCCTCTTCCTTCTCATCTCTAACATCTCCAACAGATATTGCTGAAAATCGACAAGGGGCAACACGTTTACTGCTGCGTTTCCTGATAAATTTCGACGAAGCACTCATTGCCTTCTTTTTCAAAGATCTGATCCGTGCCCTCCTCTTCTCGTCCTCAGATGTCTCCAGATCAGATCTCTTTCCTCTTTCATCTTCCTCAACAAGTAAACTTTCTAAGACTATAAGGGTAAAAGAAAAAAACACATATGTAAAGTTTCTCCTGAAGCTGAACAATCGCATATGGAAATTCACTAGAAATGTAACACTTCATAATCGATTGATCCAAAACTACTCAAACCAATCTAAAGTACCTGGCATTGGATTACGGACAAGAACAAGTCGAATCCGTTAGGATATCTATCTCTGCAACAAGAAATGACAAGGCCTGTGATTGATCGAAAACATGGTGAATTGGTACAGTGTATGTTTCAGATCTACCAAAAGATTCTCAGATTGAAACTTGACGACAAAATGAACCAGTCAAACTAAATCAAATATATACACTTCAGGACAAAACTCAGCATATTCTCCTTGGAAACGAATAGCAACCATCTTAGACTAATCAGTGTTAGATATTTAACCACTCGGAAGCTCAGAGAAATGACAAATCGAGATCGATGAAAACACCTTACGAGAACTCAGATTCGCTGCAGGGCAGATGAACAGAGCTACAGACAACGAATATGTTCTCTCTCTGATCTCTCTTTCTCTGTTTGTGTTTGTTGTACGACTCCTGCAAAGCGGGGGCGTAATTGAGGCTCCTCTCTCTCTCTGTCTGTTAGTTTCTCTCTCTAGAAATGGAATGCCCGTGAGGTGCAGCTGATTCAGTTTTGGGATTGCGAGTCACACTGCATCTGGGGTGCAATCTCTCTCTCTGAATTCTCTCTCTCTCTCTAGAAAGGAATAAAAATATATACCCAAGGGAAGAAGGTGGCTTAGGTGGGGTATCTTTCTGGTAACCTGGGCATTGTCACTCTCAAGAGACGTTAAAAGCAGATTTTATACATTGATATTATATTTATATATATATATATATATAGAGAGAGAGAGAGAGAGAGAGAGAGAGAGAGAGAGAGAGAGAGAGAGAGCGCGTGAAACGGCCGGAGGAGTTCAGTCCGGGTTGCGTAACGGCGAGTGATCGGTCCACCTGCTTTTTGCTCGTTTCGCACTAAAACTTTCGCTGACCTTTTTCAGGGTCGGTTGGGCGTTACCGTGTATTGACGGAGAGGCCAGCAGTGGGTTGAAGTCGCCACGTGGGGGAATTTTACCTGACTGTCCAGTTGCTTTACGCCACGTGGACTGATGCTTCCCATGCACTTGCGCCAATCTGAAAATTGAGAATGGAAAAAAAAAAACTCGCATAGAGTAAACAATTTTTTCATTCGATTAGAATAGAACGATCGGCAAACAAATTGGGAGATAGTGAGTACCGACGTAAACAAAGCGGGAGTTGATATTTCTTCGGCAGAGGTGCAAACATACAATTGTTTCCACTTTTTTTCTTATTAAATGAGACAGAATTTGTAGGACCCGCATCAACAAATTTATGTAACTTGAGACTAAAATGAGTGTAATAGACGGGTGGGTGTGCAATATTAAACTTAAAATGAAATATTGAATCGTGTATAATGATATTGGATAAAAGAAATATAATTTGATGGTCACCGTAGAGAAACCGATGAAAGAAATCGAGACTGATAATGAAGAAGATTAAAAACAATAAATAACGAGTCCTCCGGTCCTGTGGGATCTAACTTTTGAATATGGATATAAAGTGAAGATTTATATAGCGGCAACTGTGATGGAAAAACTGGAGCGCCTAAAATATTTGTTAGGTTTATGAGTAAAAAAAATAGGGCCTAGAAAATATGGCAATAATGATGTAGGTCGTTGACGTTCATGAAATCAACCATTAACCAACAAAAATAATAATAACATTGTTGGAAAAACCATATTTGCATCAAAATTAACACTACTTAAAAATAGTAGTAGTAACAAATATTGAGCACATGGAGAGCACGTGCCCCGCACTAGTACGAAAGAAGCCGCGGGCAAACAATTTGGGAAATATTTTTTTGCATTCTTTTTGCAAATGTATTTAATAATTCATCTTTTGGTAGATTTTCAAGTAAATACAATGGGTAATTCTAACACTAAAAAGACAAAATTTAAAGTGCATTTATAAAAAAGAAAACTACACAGTTATTTTACCAAATGAGTTTTACAAAGGAGAAAAGGGTTTCTCCCCCTAAAAAAAGAGAGGGGAAATGGTTTCAAGTTTCAACCCATAGGAGCACCGACAACCCGTTTTCGCAGTTTTAGGCTGCTCCCATTTCGTTCGCCGACAATAAAAATAGCAACCCGATATATCTCTAGTAATCCTCTTTTTTCTTTTTTTTTGGTCAAACGGAATAGAATCTCTAGTAATCCACGGATAAACTCGAGTTGGCAATCCATTGCCAAAATCAGAATCTTTGTCAGCCCAGCCGAGTTACCCCTCGAATTTAAATTACAGTCTGTACCTTGCATATCTGTATTATGTTTTCTTTTGGTCTCTTTTCCTATTTAATTAATGAGAAAATCTTTTTCAGAATAGTTGTTGACGGAGTTAATTGCAGCCCTCCGAAAAGTGTTTTGAACGGTTCGAAAAAGTTTTATTAAAATTCAAACTGTCCAAAACACTTTTGGACTATTGTCATTGATTACTGCTATAAAGAAATTGTTCACGACTGAACCGTAAATAAGTTTCTCTCTTAATTATGGTCAAACTTCAACTCCAAATTAATCCCTCTATTACATTCTTTTAAAAGCATTCACACACTCAACTTTATATGCTTGACTTTTAGTTCACGTGCACACATAGTCAGATATGATAAACGAATATTAGTATGATAATCATAGCCCCATAATATTGTGATATTCATTTTTTTAGAAACTATAAAAACCATCTAGTTTCAAAATCTTTGTTGGTTGCTCAATTTTGTAAGGCATACACAATGAAGCCGCGTCACTATGTACATCGAACGAATTAGAATGACGTCATTATTACTAAGTTGAAACCAGGGACCCAAGACGTATCAGGCTACTTAGACCACTAAATGAGTCTCATTACAAGCCTGAAAACGTGTTCCGGACTGTCTACTCTGTAAATGTCACGCATCTAACCGGGCCCTTCCGGTTCCGCTAAGACTTCTTTTTTCTTTTTTTTTTTAATCCCAAGGTTCCCATTAGACTTACCTTACTTTTTTCCAGTCACAAACTTGTTATTCAAAATGCCTATATCCTGTATAACTTTATGCATCTTTGAAGCAAAGATTCCTAAATAATTATCATCCATATATCTTCCATGGGGACATTGTTTTAAAATGGTAGATAAATGAATGGATTGATGGATTCATTTATTTTCATATCTAAATTGCTATAAGGTCAATGAATTTTTTTATTTTTTTTTCAGTATATAAGCCGAAAGTGGGCGGTTTTCCCCTACTTATATTTTACTGTATGGAGCCATGGAATTTGTTGAATACTGGCAGAACCCTTTGGACTTTACATATTCATCAAATAATATTATTGGCATAGCAAATATTATCCCTTGCACTAGAGGCAATTATTCACACTCTATAAACAAGTAACTTCAAAGTTTCCTCGACCGTCATGTATTACAATTTTGCTCACGCATATGTTAAAAATTAACTTTGGGCGGCCGGGCTTTCAGGGGTGTTCTGCAGCTGAGAGTTTGGTTGTGGTCTGTTGCAGTTTCAGCGTGGGTGGTGGCGGCGGTGCACGGAGGTGCTGGTGGTGGGTGGCTAGGGTTAGGGTTTGGTTTTGGGGCTTTAGGTGTTGGGCTTGGCCCATTCCGGTGTATTTAGGTTTATGTTGGTTTCTTACCAACCTTGGATTGTTAGGTGTTTTGTTTCCTTATGGTTTGAACTCAGTCTGTTGGGCCTAAATCAATACCTTCATGTGGTTAGGAGAAGAGGGTCTCGGGTGGTCAGGCCGGTATATCCAAGACCCTATTTGCTCTGTACTTCATGTTATGAGGAAATGTATCTTTATTTTTGCCGATCAAAAAAAAAAAATTATCTTCCGATTCTTTATAGAGCGGAGAAATCGTTTGTAGCGCGCATGCTGCACTAAATAAATAATTTGGGGAGGAATTTACATTAGGCTCATTTATATTGAACTTATGCTCCTTGGGGAAGACGCTCATTTCGCTTATTAGGCTTTGTTTGGGTACATTGATTTTTTTTTTAAGAAATTGCAAGAAATAACGTTAATAAAGAAATTTCGCAACATTATACCACCCTAATACGTCTACTAGGACAATAAGACCAAAAAGATATCATCATAGACAGATTTCAGAGTGTACAGAATACAGATAATTAAAAACGCTTAAATAGACATTCATGAACTCAACATTTTTTTGGAATAAATTACAGCCTTAAACACTGCTGGAACCAACTTGTTTTTGACATACTTCAAGGGAAAACCTTGCACAAAACACAGACACAGGAAATACTCATATGTTGGTATTGGCAGAGTTTCAATGCAAATGCGCAGAAGAAGCAAGAAAGGAAAGCTGAATGCTGTAGGCTTCTTTCAGCTCTCGCAATACCTCTGCAATACAAGGCCTCTGGGGTGCATCTCTCTCCACAGACCTCGAGGCGACAATCGCCACCTTCCTCATGCTCTCGACGTCGAATGTTCCATTCAAGCTCTCATCCACAATTTGGAAAGCACCAGCCTGCAAGTATGGCTTGGCCTGCATGCAGTCGACAAAACATCAGTCTAAATGTCGAACAAAATGATTGTGTTGTTCCAGGCAGTTGTATAGTCAATAGGCATGAGCTTCAACAACCATACAGTTTGATGTTATTCGCTAGAGATGTTGCATATATCAAAACTGAAATGTTTCTATCCTTGCGAATATATTGTAGTTCTGATACAGAAAATCACATAATGAATTTTAATTTTACTTTAGGAAACGGATCATTTCCAGACGGTCGCAGATAGTTGTTGAAGCTATCTCATAAGTTTGGATTCCACAGGAAATTCTGACCTGTGAGAGTCTCCTTCACTGTGAGCAAAATTGTTGAACTGCTTATGTCCGGAACAGTTAATGGAGAGAGTTTGAACAGTTAATGGAGAGAGAGTTTGAACAGTTAATGGAGAGAGCAAAAATTAGTGAGGGTTTCTGCCGTAGAATTATTCATTTGAAAATAATGCCTATTGACTATTGAGATAGAGCTGGGAGAAAACTGAAAGAGTTTGATTAAGTCAATAAAGCCACAAATTAAGCCAGGATTTACAAAAGAGAATGTCTATATATTCCTGACAAAACTTCATACGGTCACACGAGTGAATAATATGCTCTCTCCGTCCCATTTTGTTGGGCCCCCATGTACTTGAATAACTTTCCAACTTCGTCCCTTGATGAAATGTTTTTGAAATCCTAACACATTTAAGGTAAGAGAATTGGAGGGGTGAAATGGGAATGATGCATTACTTTTTCGGAAACTTTTCGAAATGGGCTATCTTTATGGGACATCCCAAAACGGAATATTTGACCATCTTTGCAGGAGGAATGGAGTTGAAGTTAACGGGGCCTTACCCACAGAACCAAATTGAAGGAATCTGGATTTCCAGAGCGACGCAACGGTTCTCGACCGCAAATGAGCTCCAATAGAACAACTCCGAAACTATAGACGTCACTTTTCTCAGTTAGCTGTTGGGTAGAATAATACCTGTTTATGTGTAGTTATTATATACGTGAAAGGGTGAGAATGTAGTTGAGTCATAATAAGAAAGCTGTGGGAAAAAAACTTTTAGATAGACTTACTCAGGATCAAGGTACCCAGCAGTGCCCTTGACAACAGTGGTTACGTGAGTCGCATCGGCCCGAGTTACTCGCTTAGAGAGGCCAAAGTCACAGACCTTGGCATTCATATCTGCGTCCAAAAGTATATTGCTGGATTTCACATCGCGGTGTATTATTCTTGGATCACTCCCATTATGCAAGTAATCCAGCCCTTCCAAAGAAACGAGGCGTTTTAGTTTCTCGTCTTGTAACAGAAAATGATGCCATTGTCATCGCAAATGACACAATAGTTTGAGGAGTGCTAACATGTTATATATAATCAGTAAAGAAGAAAGATGAATCTGTCGGTTCACATGGAAAGCGTACAAAAATGGAAGCGAATCATCAGCAAAAACCAATGTTTGTGATCATGATTAGCAAGCATTTTAAGTATGTTAGGTACCATGAAATTCACCTCCTAAATTGAGCACAAGATATTCAGGTTTTATTACATATGTTTCCAAGTGTTTTCCTATGTAACCTTAGGTTAGAAGTCAAATAGAGAACAATATGTGTACCTTTCGCAGCATCAACAGCGATTTTCAGTCTGCGAACCCAACTTAATGTCACTCTTTTACTGCTTGCACCTGAAGAAAGCAACTTATGCTAATCATCAAGAAACTTGAAGAGGATATGCAGGAAGAATGAAATAATTAACTGAGTTTGAATAAGCGACTTCTGGTCATGCGTTACACGTACCATACAGGTTATCAGCCAAGGATCCCCCAGGTAGATACTCATAAACCAATATTTGTTGTTTTGACTCGTGATAAAACCCTTCCAGTGATACGAGATTTTGATGACGAATTTGCGACAAAAGAGAAACCTGCAAAGGAAACCATAGATGAAAAACAAAGGAATTCTGCTATTTGTTCTTTCCCACGGGATATAAGTTCCACAAAAACGTCCGTAAAGGTTAGATGATGAACCTCATTCATAAAAGAATCAGCTCCAAGTTGGGAGTTATCAAATCGTACTTTCACAGCTACTAGTTTACCATCTGGAAGTTTCCCGAGGTAAACAGTTCCAAAGCTACCGCGGCCTATGACTTCGTTGAATTTGTTTGTAGCTGCTCTGATTTCTTTGTGCGAATAGAGTTTTGCCGCAATATTCCAGTTTCTCATCTCACTTTGCGCTCCTACCATAATTGCAACAAACTCCTCGTAAGGACAAGGCAACAATCTGACACGGTGAAAAAGATGCTGGAAATTTCTTACTTGCTGTATAAGTGACTTCAGGTCTCTTTCTCCTTGTATAAAAGAACACAGAAAGAGAAACAACGAGAAGAATGAGTATAGCTCCCCCAACTGCACTGAGTACAATTGCCAAATGATTATGGACATTGTGCTTCTTCTTTGTAACGATGGTAAATTCTGGAGTCTCGATAGACCGATTTTTTGGAAGACCGTTGCATGTCAATGAGGAGAAAGAAAGGCACAAATTTCCAGATGTCCTGTATAGAACTAAAGGATGAAAAACGCGAATAATGATTACATACTGAACTAGATAAAAAATAAAAAAATAAAAAAAAAGATTACATACCGAACTTCCAAACTCTCTCTGTTTAGAGACAGTGGTAGAGTTCCCTGCAATTGATTGTTCTCCATATTCCTGAATATAGTGGAGTAGAGAAAGACATCATTATGCATCAATTGTAGATGCAGTTATGCTCAAACTTTCCGCGAATTTCTCAAACAAGTTTCTAAGAACGAAATTCCTTCTATGTGATCAAAAGATCAGATTGTTCTCACTTACAACAAGTGAAGGTCCTTTAACTCCCCCAGGCTGTCAGGAACTATTCCCTGTAATCTGTTACTTTGCAAGTCCCTAGGCACAAAAGACATTATTAGAATCGCCTCGGTTCACATACTGAACTCGAGCAAAAGTCCATTCCGCTTTGGAACCATGTCCTGAACAATCAACAATGTGTTGAAGCAAAACAAAATCAGACTAAGTTTCTCTCGGGATGTGAGAGAAGTGAAACTTAAACTCACAAGATTTGAAGGTTAATCAAGTCTTCCAGATCAAAACCGAAGGATGTCAGCTGATTGAAACTCAGGTTCCTGCAGTTTTCAGTAATGCAGTAATGATATACAGTACAAAAGAACAGAAGTTCTATATAGTACTTGAGTAAGTAGGGAGGGATTACAGTTTTTCAAGAAGTTGCAAGCTACCCAAGTTTTGTATCTCCCCGGCAAGTGAAGTATTATGCAAATCCCTGATGGCCCCGGAAAACATTAGACTAAGTAACAGGTTATGAAGTACAAAAGAAACCTACATATGACGAAAGTGGTTCCATTTTTTGAAGAGCTTACAATGATTTAATATCCAATAAATCACCAAATGTAGGGCTGATGGACCTCAAGTTGATATCAGAAAGCTCCCTAAGATGTAGTGGAAAAGCCGACATAAATGACAGTTGGGGAAAAAAGAGAGATAAGAAAAGACGACAAATTGTATTCACGATACTGGCATACAATGAAACAACAGAATTTCCTTCACATCCAATGTGATCCCATGGCATTGGTGAGCATGGATCATCATCCCATCCCAGATCTAATCCAGTGGATTGCTGAAAAACCTGAAGGGCTGAGACTGAAGTAATACCAACTGTCAGGAATAAAATGGATGGATTGATTAACAAGTCAAGCATGACAAAGAAAAATGGCAATGGCACCTGTAGTTGAAGAGGATTCTAAGGGAATGTCAACAATCTCATACACCTCAATCGCATTGATTTGAGGGTAGCGGCTAGTACTCTTCATTGTGATATCCAAGCTCTTGATTCCTTTCCTTGCAATGAACAAAGCAGTCACTTCCGACCTCTTAACGGTATAGTTTGATTGAATGACATCCCCATTGATTAGCACGTCAAATGATGGGGAAATGGGAAGAATCCCAGCAAAATAGAGAACAACATAATAGTCGCCTAGAGTATCAAGGGGTAAATTATATGTCAAGACCTCCGTCCGTGAAATCCTTGCAGTTTGAAGAACAGGAGCAGGAGGAGTCTCCTTCAAACTTGACGAATTGAAGGTACTACTTCGTATTTCGAAACCAGGTGAAATATGAAAAGGTGAAAAGTCCAGATCAGCATCCCATATCCTGTCGTACTGATCCATAGGGTACCTGTTTTGAAAATACAAATCCATCACCATTTTTTACGCAGGTATCAGAATTTTTGTTTGAACTAATGAGAATGGTAAAAGTTTTACCGTAGTGACACATTGTTGCAGCCACAACTGATTCGATAGCTCTTCCGAAGGAACTTGTCGGAGAAATCTTCCATTCCAGTTCTATAAGCTCCTTGAGGAAGTGGTCGTACTTCAAGTGTAGATATAACAGGAAAACCAGCATCAGGAAGTGATTGCAAGCATAAAGGAAGAATGTCTTTATTAACCAGCCATATAAACTCTTCGGTCCATGGATCAGTTCTACTAAGGTTTATGGTAGCGCTAATAGCTGTCCCAAGGGAAACGGAGAATGCTGGGGGTTTTGAGAGTCCATCGTAGTTCTTGTACACGAACTGGGTCCTAACAAGAATAGAGGACGAGATATTCCTCACTGGTAGCCTGTAACACTTTCGACCTGGTGAATTTGGGAAGAACCGGATAGGGAGTTGAGAGGATGATGTCCCCTCAACAAAGCTGGCAGTGGCAGTGTTGCCTATACTGACATAGTTACCATCTGAGACCCATGTCAAGTTAGAAGAATCAACAAAACTCGTCATTCCACCACAAGATAAACTCAAGAAACCTGTTGCCATTGCCATTATGTAAGCACAAAGTGAGGCTGACATTGGACACAAGGTAATACATTGCTACATAAACAAAGAAAGTTTATTTGAACAAGCATCAGTCTATTTCAAGTATCAAACATACAAATATAAGAAGCTATAGAAGCACAATTCAATGACTATCAAGCATGTTTATGGGAGAGGGCTAACTGATGATGCTAAACAGAAGTTAACCGATAAATAATTTGCTATTCAGAAGCAATAATGCAGAAATCGAAGAGGATTGCATCATATCAGTCCTCAATTCAACTAGTAGAGGTCCACGATATCTTGACTACAAGGGACCAGAAATGCAATAAGTTTGAAAGGGAACCACACACACAAATGGAAAAATCAATGCCATACCATCTTGATCGCTGAAAACGACTTTACTGGAGACACAGAATAGAATAAATCCTAACCAGAAACCCCGGCCCAAACCCATTGGGTAGTCAATTAACTTGAGCAGGTGGGGTGCTTCAGGTGTTGGGAAAAGGAGGGACCACTCAAACTCATCCAATCTGACGCAGAATTGTATGAAGCTTTGGACTGGACTGATTCATACCCATAACAAGAAAAAACAAAAAGGTGAAGTTTAATAAATAGAAGAATGAGAGAGAATGGGACAAATGCTGTGGAACACTTTGATGATTCCAGGGGAGTGAAAAGTTGAAGAGGGTAGTGCCAGTGAGAATTGAGGGTTGCATTTTGAGCTTTAAAATAGAATTGCAATTGAGTGTTTGATAATGACGATGATGATGATGATTACTGTTGCCGTTAGGAGAAAGCATTGTGGTAGAAAAAGCTGGAGTGGTAATAGAAGAAAAATGGCAACTTGCTGATAATGCTAGAACACCACCATCGTAGTTAGTTCTTCATGTGATGTGTGGGGTAAACACATTATGAGAGATTACGGAATAACTAATCAGTTAATAATGCAGACAATGCTTATAAGCCCAGCATCCAAGAAATGATTCATTTTTTGACCCAAAAAAGAGAAAATGGTTCATTCTAATTTCTCTTTTAAGCTTAGCTTTGCTTGCAAATCCATTAACCACTTTGCTTATCTTTCTTGTGAAGGGAGATCAATTGGATTGAAATAGGCAAGAATCAAAGCATCCCACCACTTACAGAAACATGAAGATAATCATGTGCCGTTCACCAATTGAGAGCATAACCATTTTTTTTCATCAAATTGACCATAACCATTATGAACATTTGTTTGCTTTTGGGCTTAGGAAGATTTAAAAGTTTAACCCTTGCCTCTAACCAAATGGTTCTATGACAGCTCAATTTGACTCTGATTTGGAGAGAAAATAAATGAACAAAATTTCGCCGAAATGGTGAAAAACCATGCCCCTAGGGAGAATTGGACCAGAAATACTTGGCAATTTCCAATGTCCATCCCAAATCTTCACTTCTCTATATTCTCAATACAAGTGAGTGATCTTGCTCTCTATTCAATCATCTAAGTAGGAAAAAAGGATATCACTCCACTTCCTCATCTATTGTATTCTCTAACTGCTTTTTCATCTCTACAATTTTCGCCAGAACAGATTGTTAAGGGCCAGTATCATTCAAAATTACAAACGGCTGGAACTAAATCTCTTTTAGTTAATATGATCCGAAAAAATCCACAAATGTAACCAAAGAAATGCACAACGCAGTCATAACTTGACCACATTTTGTCCACGAGCCCAACTCCAGAGAAGGTTCATCATCTGAACCTTTTCATGAACACATAGCACAAATTACTGCAAAAGCATCATATCCCACATGCAGTTTAAACAAATCAAAGAGAACTGTTTTTGGTCGGGCCGGATGACTACCCTCATATTTCTTCAGCTTTGGGCATTGCTTCGGCACCAGATACTTACAAGATAAAAACCAAGTGTGTATTTGCGCAAGAAACATTCAAGCCGTTCCCCCAGAGCAAATGAAAATAGTGATGTATATCCCAATGGGTTGAGATAAGCGTATGAAAGTTCTCAAGACTGAACTAATGAAATTTATAGAAACCATACAAAAACCACATGCATTATCAAGACAACTGCTCGAAGTCATAAGTTTTATGGTAAATCCACAAGCACAAAAAATGAACTTGACAACAAACCAAGTCTGAAGAAACCAAGTACTACTTGCCGGGAGCAAGGAAGTCTAACTGGGAACTACGCTTCTTCTCAGCAAATAAAGCTCAAAAAATTCTTGACTAAGAGTCTGCCAACAAAATTAGTACTTAACAGGAGCAAGTATCTCTAATTGGGAACCAAGCTTCTCCTCTGCCGCCTTCTCAGCCTTGATTCTTAGTTTCGTCAGCTGCTTCTTCCTTTCATACACGACCTGGGATTTCTGTTTCCTCTTCTCCTCCAGCTCCTGAGTAGTAGAGAACAAAATATGTAAGTACTGGACACAATACAACAAATGGCAGTATTCATACCATAACCAATGGTACTCAGAGAGGCAATAGCATACAACTATCGATTATACAGCTGGAAAAGGATGTAATAACCTAGGAGGCAACAAAGCTCAAGTATTCCTTGAGAACACGTTGAGAAATCATATACTGAAACAAAGAAACTGAATATCCACCAGACCATGATCTGGGGAAAAGTTTCCAAATTAAGGTAACAACAATTAAGAAAGCATAGCAATTGGACCGAACAATTGTTTACGGAATCTGGCAAGATTTTGAAGAACATGGTGACGAGATATGATTTCCAATGTAAGTCCATTATTTTCTAATGTATGACTTGTTTACAAGGTGCCATATTTCATGAGTGGATTTGAATACTAAATACAATCCAAATGCGAATTCCCAACAAAAAAACCCAGTGCACAACTCTCATAACCTCATTCAACTGTCCGACAAGGGTAACTTCCTGAAGACTCCATGTAACATAGACATCCAGAAATATACAGAATCCCCTAGGATATTTCGACCTTAGTAGGACGGAGGACCCAAGAAAGAGAGAACTTTTCAAAACAAAACAAAAAAAACGTTGAGTTTGAAGTCCTCTCCACCAGGACACGAGGCCACAACTGTTGATGTCTAATGTCAACAGACAACAAATCAACATAGATTGTAAGTTCAGGAAAAACAAGCTAAAAGCATATCAAATTGTGCTTCTAGAGCGTATTTGCCACAACTGGAACACTACAGGAGGAAACAATCTATGTTCTATTCAACGCCATTCAGAACAAGGTTTAGCAATGCCACCTATACATCAAAAACCTAACATTATGAAGAAAATATGATAGCTTAAGTTCCTTCCCATTGCAGTTCCTGTGTCTAACAATATCATTTTTTTTTAACGGCATCTAACAATATCATTTCACCGTTCAATCAGAACCGATAATAAAGCAAAAAGGCAAGGTATGCACCACCATGCTGTAATATAAGTCAATGCAATAAAGGAAATCAAGGTGCTACCGGACTATACAGCAAAGCAAGATAGGATTTCTTCAAACTTGGCCTACCGAAAAATCACAACACAATGCCATCCAATCTGATAAGTATCATAACCGTAGGAATCAAATATATCTAGAGACCAAGGGCAGAGATAGTTTGATGGCAACTAGCATTTGAGCAAATATGACAGAAAGCCACAACTAGAACTATGAACCAACTACTACTATTGCAATACCATTACACAGTATCATCTAGGGTGGGCATGGTGTTGGGTCATGTACTCAAGTCAATTTGGGTTCATGCCAAAAACCCTTAATCTGAGCACCACCTGATTAACTTGTAGTATCATGTATATAGGAACTAAAACTACGAGTCAACAACCATGTCAACCTGACTATGACCCAGTTGAACTTAACCGTCACCATGTCAAGGAAGCATATATAAAATGTCTTGACACAAATATGTAAAAAAACTCAAATCTCACCCTGATGGTGTCATAATGGTTCCATCCCACTTCTGATGAAAGCCTTCCCAACAAGCAGTACTTGTGTCCAGCCTGAAGCCTCAGAACCCTGATTCAATGCCGAAAGCCCAAAACCACGATAATTAAAACCCGTTACAGATCAAATCAGTTTACTCAAGACATAATTACAAGGAGAAACATGAACCGTCCAAATATCTTCAAAACAATAAAACAAAACCCAACAAAAAAACAAAACAGAGCAGAAAGACTGCGTTAAAGTCAGTATAGATCCCAAACAAAAGAAAAATGCCGAAAGAACTCTTCAATTTTTCCCGTCATGCTAGCTTAGTCAGCCCAAATCTACTTTTGGGCTTATTTTGAACTGATCTCATAATCATAAACAAACATAAATAATAGACCACTTACTCTTAAATTTTGAGCTTATTTTAAACTAGTTATCCAAATCACAAAACCGCAATAATTAAAACCCATCACATATAACTAATAAGCGTATTCAAACCCTAATCACAAGAAGAAATATGAAACTTTCCATACATCTTCAAAACAATGTAATTAGAAATCAGAGCAGAAATGCTGCGTTAAAATCAACATAGCTCCCAAACAATGGTGAAGTGCGGTAAAATGCTGCGTTAAAATCAACAGAGATCCCTAACAATGGTAAGTGCAGTAAAACCCTTCATTTTCGCTTCTTTCCACCTAGTTCTCAAAAACAGACACAAGTAACAAACCAATTACTTACTTAAGAGCATCAGGAATAACCATCCTCTTGATCTTGTCGTACGGCGTCGGAATACCCTCGTACGCCTTCAACCTCGCCAACGCCGCCGCTCCTCGCTTAGTCTTATGCGGAATCATCCTATCCACCACAAAACAACAAAATCCAATCAAACACAACATCCACATAATACACATAGAAACATACATACATATATAGAGAGAGAGAGAGGGTGGGACCCGCGGATGGTGCGCCAGAGGATCTTGGCGGGGGCGCGGAAGTGGATGGGGCCGTGGGAGGGCTTGGTGTTCATGCGCTTGCGGAGGAAGCGGAGGTACTTCATCTTCTGACGTACGAGGCCGCCCGAGAGGCATATCTCCTCGCAGCGAACCACCACCACTTTCTGGCCGTTGAGGAGTTCTTTGGCCAGGATCGACGCGAGCCGACCCAGCATGTGGTGGCGGGCGTCCACCACCACCCGCCGCGCGCAGATTCCTGAGCCTGACACCATTGTTTTCTCTGCTGCTGCGGCTCTCTCTTTCGCTCTCTCTCTCTTTTGAAGGGAAGTGTAGCTGAGATAGTGGGATTTTATGTAGCTAGGGTTTCTTTGGTTGTGTGCGGAACAAATGTGGGTTAGGGTTGGGCTGGTGCTACTAGGTTAGATGGGCCTAAAGATGTTAACTGGATTGAACTCTGAAGCCCAAACCAAGGTGCTTGCCTAAAGAAGTTAACTGGATTGAACTCTCAAAGCCGCCAATGGGCTCCAGCCCAGTTGTCACTTGGGAGGCTAGGGTTTGGGCCACACTGTGGGTGCTTAGTATTCAAGGCTAGAAATAGTCTCAGAAATTTTTGTGAACTAACCTTATCTATACAATGTTGACCAAAAAAAAAAAAAGAACTTTGAAGCCCAAACCAAGGTGTTTTTTTGCTGTTTTTTTATTGGTTTTAGTTTTTGGTTGTAACTTTTAAAATAAATTATTCGTCTTGATGAGAGGACCAAAAAGTAAGGAAAATGTGTATCGTAGTTGAAAGAAGTTCATATATGACGACATTATAAACAAAAATACCAGCATTGATAGATTTTGTAAGGTTTTTTGGATCAGGATAGTATGGCTTACATGGGGAAAATGTTGCTCCTATTTCCAAGTAAACAGATACTAGTATATATATAGCACAACAAAAAGAGCAGCATCGTTTAGCCCAGCCCAACAGAGCTGCGAACTTCTCTTTCTTTTTTCTCTAAAAATCCGCAGTTACATAATCCTTTAGTGAAGTTATTGTATAGCGCTCTTAAACGTACTCTCAATTCTCACTCTTATGGATTTTAGTACTTCGAGATATTTTTAGAAGACACTTACATGATGGTGGCGCCTGTGCTCTCGTTCACGCACACGCGTTGTGTGACTTAGCTCGACACTATTATTGTGCTCCAAATCGACCAAAATCAACACTCCTTACTTTTTTGTATTCTCACATTGTTCTTGTAACGTGTTAAAAGCTTCCGCAAGTCCTGGAATTGTGAAGTTAATGATCAAGCATGCCTTCACTGGCTCAAAACGTAAAATCTGTTGGTAACACCCGGGAGGTTAAAATCATAAAATCTTAGGTGAGAACAAATTCTCAAGTCTCGGGTATTGACCACTAGGCTAACCCATTAGGTTCTGTTCAATTGCATGGGAAGGATGAAAAAAAAAAAACTTTTCGGTAACTTCCTGTGTGTTCAGTTATCAGCAAAATTGTACTCCATAGCTTTAACTTTTCCACCGGAAACACTTTTCTGCAAAATAGGTATTGTTAAAAGAAAGAAATTTCTGTTTTCCTGCAAGATTTCTTGTCAAGAAAACACACACAGAAAAACAAATTTCATTTTCCTTTATCACCTCACTTCATTTTTTCTAAGAACGAATTTTTCACACAACATTTCAGACAACTGAACAGAATTTTAAGATTAGGGTACGGCCATTCAAACCACCACTGTCCAGTAACGAGCATAGACCACGGCCAACAGATTAACGTGATGAATACCCAGAATTGAATACTCGAGCCCCACCCTACTGTACCAGTCTGGCTAACTTTTCTAACTCATGCACCTACCACACCTATCTTCGCCAAACTTTTCAGCATTCTTTCGTTGAAATCTTGGTTTGAAGACATTGATCCTAAGTTGGCTTTTCCATGGCTCTGGTGGTTGAAATATTGGATGGACCAACCAACCATCTATTTATTTATTTCCCGCGCTTAGAAAAATGAATTTGGGGTGAAACGCGATCGAACGCTTTAATTAATTGGAAGGCATATATTTTTAACCTATGCTTTGGAGTCAATCAACATTTTCCATCAAACGCTACCAAAACTACCATTGTCATGAACACAAGTACTACTAAAGCAAGGCTTCACAAATAAACCACGACGAATTCTCCACCTTTTAGTTCTCTGTTTTTCGCGTGGCTTTGCATGAAGAAAAAAAAAGGGCTTAAATTTAGACTATGGTATACGGTAAATTATTTTGAAAGAATAAAAAAATTTCCATCATTTCAGACAAGGCTTTAGCTGTACTGTAGATTGAAGGGAAATTGTACCTCAAAAAAAACTTGAACATCCAAAAATCATGTAAATAAAGAATCACATATCAATGTTTAGTAAAAAACTTTTATAATCCGAAGTAGATACAAATTAATTATACCCTTTAAATACATGATGACATACATCGCCAAGTTGTGATTTCATAAATATTTTTTTTGCTATTTTTCGGTATCAGACTAACCCACGCACAGTTTTGGAGTATCGATCCCACGGTCCCTCCACATATCTTATAATATTATGCTAGTAGTACTATACCTACGCACACTCCTACCGATTGCTTTTTGACCATTATTTTCTCACATAGTATTTGAGAGATGAGTGGTTGAAAAGTGATTGATTATCGTGTCCTAGCATTATTATATATTTTTTCACATCGTACACCAAAAGTGACCAAAAAAATCGTTTTCTTTTTTTCGGTCAACCGGAATTTCACCAAAAAAATCGGTTTGGTTGACAAAGCCCATCACTCGCTCACCACTCAACAATTATTTACACAATAATTCAAACACAATAATTTACACAATTTTTCACATACATGTAGGTTCCACACATACTACTGGGACCACACATAGTAATATGTGCGGAGCCTATATATATGTGAGAGATTGTATAAGTTATTGTGTTTGAATTGTTGTGTTAGTATCATTTTTGCTCTCCACTCTCCCACCTACCCCGCATCAGATTGATGAATCTATTGTCTTAAATAATCGACTCACCAACCGTTTCGTACTATTGCAACGCCCCCCAACCCTTCTCTTTCTCCGTCCCCAGCTCTCCACAGCCTTTCGATACCCAACCCCTCACAGATCTCTCTCTCTCTCTCTCCATAGATGGGTGGCGACGGCAAGGTCTTTACTCTGGCCGAGGTCGCCGAGCACAACAACGCCAAGGACTGTTGGCTCATCATCAGTGACAAGGTAATACTCCTGATTCTTGTCTGATTTATTCAGTTGATGTGTTTACCATGTTGGGTTCACACCCATTTGATGAGTGGATTCCAATTGTGACCCTTTTTTTGACGGAGATCCGAGAGTATACTCAGTAGTCAGATTTCAGGGTTAACTCGCATGCTTTAATGGGCGTTTCTGTTTCTTCGTATTTCACTTTTGTTTTCCTTCTCGATATGTAACCCATTTTCCCCTGCGATATGTTTTAGCATTAGGCTTATGCGTCAGTGTATTAGTTGATGATGGAGACTATGCATCAATTGCCTGATATAGAAGCGAGATTTTCTTGTTTTTCCTTTTTGTGGTTTTTAGTCGATGGCATATAGGACAGGAGGTACCATTTGCTTCTCACTTTACTCTATTCTAAGTTATGCTGCATGATTTAAGGATGTAGGATTTGCAGGTTTAGATTTCGGTTTCCCTCCCCCTTTCTTCTTTCATTGTAAGGAACGCCTACTCCTGTAAGAATTTGATGAGTTTATATTCAAGATTATTTCTTGAGTTTATGTGTAGGATTATTTCTTGATGGTGCAATATCACAACTACCCACGCGTTACTCTGAGGTTTAGATGCTAGATTCTGTATTTAGCGGTTTAAATGTTGGAATACCGAATACCCAATTGGGGGTTTAAGGGTCTGATGAGATCATGAAAGTCCCCACCTTCAATTAGGTAAATATAGGGCATAGCCACGCGGCCCTTGTTTAGGATCGTCTTTTATTATCTGGAAATGCCGACATTGTTTTTGACGTTTAGCTCTATTCTGTTTTTTGGTATGTTCATAATCTTCTGAGTTTCGATGCTTATGTCCCGCTTGATGTTTGGATAATGGGAAATTGCTCTGGTGTTTGTTATGAAACTGCTGCTTGTTGTCCTCAATGGATCTGTGGTGCTCTTTACTGATTCCCATTGTACTGCCATATTTTTCATTTCCATCTTCTACCTCCGGTTTGACATTTACCCTTGCTAGTACAAAATTTACGAATATTTGCCAATTATGAGCTCAGTTGGTTTTGTTAATTTTCACTTTCACTAGTATCCTCTTTTGGATACGTCCTATTTCAAGAATACAGACTCATATGCTTCTCGTCCTTTTTAATTAAACTTCCATTAGGAGAAATCATCATTTTCTATGTTCTTTCTTTCTATTGTACCTGTATAGATTGTTGAAAACATACTCGGAGTGTTATTGTCTCATCTTGCTTTTTTGTTATGTCAAGATTATGGTTTACTGGGACTTGGGAAGTTGATGTTTTTCAATATTGATCTGATTTGTTTAACAACTTCATGTGGATTCTGGAGATACTGGGGAATACGTGGTGGATGGAATAAGGTAAATCAGGACATATCTAAAGTACGAGGGCTAACATCATACCTACTGGTGAATGATATACGGTGGGGTTAAATCCAGTTTATCCCCTTGTGGTTTCCTCGCTGACATTACAAAATAAGTACATAAATACTCTATTAATTACTCCTACCAAACATTGATATTTGCAAGCGTGCTGGATCTTCCTCCTCGTTGGGGATATTTATACTTGAGTTGAATGAACCATTTCCATATCCCTTGTAGACCCCTTTGGTTTATTATATCCTAGTTTAGTGAAACAGTCATTTTAGCTCGTAATGAACTCCCTCCAATAGTATGGTTTTGAGTTTTGTTATTTTGTTGTCAAATTATTTGCAAACTTCTTAACTTTCATGCTCGACTTTTTGTTCTGACAGGTATACAATGTGACAAACTTTTTGGAGGATCATCCCGGTGGTGATGAGGTTTTGTTGTCTGCAACAGGTATAGTGAACAGATGCAATGCGTTCCACATTTGAAGCTACATTTTGTACATGATGGGTAGTTGTCAATATTTAGGTTTGAAATATCAACGAAGTTCTGACGGGTGTGTTTCGAACTTGTGACCATATTGTTCTTGATTAGAATAGGTATCACAGCCATTTGTGGCAAAAAAAAAAAAAAAAACCCTTTTGGTGATCCTAATGCTATGTCCTTCACAGGGAAGGATGCAACGGATGATTTTGAGGATGTTGGGCACAGTACAAGTGCTAGAGCCATGATGGATGAGTTCTATGTTGGGGACATTGATTCGTCAAGCATTCCCTCCAAGACAAAGTACACTCCTCCCAAGCAGCCTCACTACAACCAGGACAAGACATCAGAGTTCATCATCAAGCTACTTCAATTCTTAGTCCCCCTCATCATCTTGGGCGTGGCTGTTGGAATCCGTTTCTATACGAAATCGTCTTGAATTGAGCGTGCTGTGGAATTTAAATTCCACCCATAATAAGTTCGCGTTAGCAATCGAAGCTCCAAAAATCGTAGATTGTTTGATTGTCATGAGGTTTCGGATTTGAGATTGTCTTTCTCATGAATGGATTTATTAAGATACATTGGGTCTTGATGTTCTAGTATTGAATGGTGCTGGTGAAATTTATACAGACATGGTTGGTGACCGAACTTGCTACCTTATAATTAACCTCTTAATTTAGTTATTTTTTTGGATAAGCACATATAAACCAGCAACTCCGCCCTTGATTATCTCCAAGGTGGTAGCGTCACTGGCAAAAGTACGGGTGAAACTCCCTCCATGTCTAAGCAATCGCGAGTTTGAATCTGTTTGTGATAATAGCACTCCTGCCTTGTAAGAGGACATGCACCTATGTTGTAGGATACCAAATTTCTCTGCTTTATGTGCATCTTCTCACGAACCAAACTAAGTATTTGCATATTCGCCGATTTGACAGTCACAGGAACTTTAATGCTGTCTCAAACTGTAAATTAGAAGGAGAACACAGTTCTATGATGGCTCTTCCCTTACACAGGATAAAAGAAAGAGAGTTCCACAACATAAAGAAAAGAAGCTGACGACTGAAATAAGGTCGCTAATGACCTTAAACGCGTAATTACACAAGAGTAGCAGCAGAAAAAATTCCAAGTGATGTGAATTAGTAGTACCTACAATGCTTGTTCACGTTCTTTCAGTTATCTTCGACTCTGTCCTTCGTGAATACCTTGATGGAGAAACCGATCCCCTCGAAAAAGTACGACCAAAAAAGTTCAACTTCCCAATACTCTTTGAAAAAGAGCTCATGAACCTACGAGAGTTGGACTTCAGCAGATCCCTCTTCATACAAACATGATCTTTCTCTAGATCGTTGAGCCTCATCCTTAACCGAGCTAGCTCAAGTTTTAGCTCTCGGTTCTCTCTTCTGAGCGATGCATAGTTGTCCCGGGGAGACAACGAAGCACTGAGAGCACCGCTGCTGATCCGCCAGGAGTGGTGTATTGGCTTGTGATTATCATCAGGGTAAGAGCATGACAACGAATTTCGGAGCCTTAACTGCTCGAAGTAAAGCACCTGGACTACCGATTGGAGAGGAAGGCGTTCGTTTTGTGCAGCATGTGCACCAGCTTCTTGGGAGAGCTTTTGCAAGTCGATCAGTTTGCAGACCTTTTTCTTGTCCGCGTCTGATAAACCCTGATGACCCTGCCATATTTCATCCGAAACGAATAAGGCTCCGAAGCTATAGAAAAAAGAAGTCCTAGATAGATAGATGCCTCTTATGAGAGGAGATAGAAGTACGTACTTTGAGATAAACATCGATTGCCCGATACAACCCATCATGAGTAGTGCGTGCATGCTCCGGCAAGACATCTGCGATTGCAACGAACTTGTTGAGCTTGAGGTTTGCATCGGGCGCGATTTCAGCAAGGTAATTGTCCACTAATTTCGAAACTTTGAACAATGCAGATTGCGATGGGGAATGAGGACTATCACACTCAAACACCGAGGCATCTTCCATCTCGTCTTCGCTGTCATCTCGCTGGGAGAAGTTAACCAAGATTCTGTGGACCGTGTCGACATCAAACAAAGTGTCAGCAGCGTGGCGGAACGAGGGGATCAAAAGATCATCGAGAGTAGCCATATCCAACTGGGACCCGATCCGCCTTTCAAGATCAAGCCTTGAAGAAACCATGCAATCGAGCATCACAGCACTTCGCAAAAGCCCGAATAGAAAACTGATTGGAATGGAAAGCTTCTCAACGGGCAAAAGGCTTACAATCGTTTCGACTACAAGTCTTTCGTTTCCGTTCGGATCCTCAACTCCATCAACTTTTGGCTGTCTGGATGTATTCCACAAGCTGGATTTCTTGGACAACTCTTTTTGTGCATAACTCATGAGAGACGCCCCTATACTCTCGGGCCGGACCCCACGGCATTTCATAGCCGTTATGACTCTTTGGTACAAGTCAATACGCAGGACAGAGAGATCTTCTATCCACCAGTCCCCATCGCATTTGGCTTGACGATTCATGTGGAGTCTACCCGAGCTACTATATTCTAGGCGCGAAAAACTTGAAGCGATTTGCTCTACGCAAGCTTTTGAAGCAATCGCATCAATGCATCGACATACTATTTTTAGCTCATCGGCAAGTGGGAGCAGATTTTCGCATTGTTGCAA
>CM033793.1:30161318-30178891 GCA_019656835.1 Rhododendron ovatum
GAATGCATGACATTTTGAAAAATTTTACGATAATTAACAAATAATGCTCCAGTGAGGGACGCTTTGCACGTCGTCTAATCCAAAAGAAGGTGAAGTAAGGCTCTGTTTGGAGGAAATTTTGGCTAGAAGGAAGAAGAGAACTAGACGCACGAGCCAGCCATAGCAGTGTGCGATACAGAACCAGACGCACGAGCCACGGCAAAACGTTACTCGCAGCCTACTACACACATTCTCTCTCTGTCAGCGTACTTCCACCTCTCTCTCTCTCTCTCTCTCTCTCTCTCTCTCACGAGCCAGCCATAGCAGTGTGCGATACAGAACCAGACGCACGAGCCACAGCAAAACGTTACTCGCAGCCTACTACACACATTCTCTCTCTGTCAGCGCACTTCCACCTCTCTCTCTCTCTCTCTCTCTCTCAGAGACTATTGCTACATGTAACTAACGGGCTGTGGCTCAGTTGGCTGCCATGAATTTCTCCCCAAGTTGGAGGTCATGAGTTCTATTACGAGTGGAATTTGTGGAACACTAGTCCCCTGTTTATAGTGCCTTGGTGTGGGTTTGTGCATGCTGCACTCCACATGTTCGATACTTTGCCAAAGCCAAAACTTCTTTTATTTTTATTTTTATATTTATGTGTATACAGTATCAGTTTTTGGCTCATTGCTCGCCATAATTGACATGTTCTTCTACTCGCCAAATTTTTTTTCCTGTTTCCAGATGCCTCAGCAATTAATGGTTCCTTTTGTTATTGGTGTTTGCTTCAATCCATTGCGTCTTTAGTAATCTCGTGCTCCGTTTGGTAACTTAATTCTCACCATCTGTATCTTGGAATTCAGGATTCTATGTTTGAACTGATTTCTCTGCACCAGGAAGTTTCGGGACTTCCAGCTTCTCCTTCGCTCTGAACTGTAGAAAGATAATGCTATTTTAAGAGTGTGATCAATGGCAAATATCTTGCTTTCTGTTGTAAATCCCAACCTTGATTTTCACCTTTTCTCTCCATTCATTCCCCACAATCGAGCCCTTCACCCTTACCGGAACCATAACCCTTGTTCACGTCTGGAATTTCATTTATCCTCTCATGTGAGCACCAATCACTGTGTAAGACCTCTATCTTGCATTGCCAGTTCAAAGAAATCCAAATCCGAATCTAACTCTGATCCTAGCCCCGACCCTAAATCGCAACGTAAAACAAGAACTCAGCGTCAGAAACCCAAAGTTCCCCAAAAGGATGATGAAAGAATTTTCCCAACTATGACCCCAAAAAAGCCCCGGCGTGGTCGCAAAAGTGAAGCGGCTGCAGTTGAGGATTTCGTACGCGGTACGCTTGAACGAACATTTGCATCAATCAGGGAGCAGAATCCAGGAGTTTTGGAGAACAAGGAGAATATTTTCAAGGAAAGAGTTGATGTGGTGAATGATTCTGATGGAAGTAGTAGTGATGATGATGATGATGACGGCGATGGTGATGTGGGTGAAAGTGGCAACGGAAGAAAGAAGAAGATGGTGGTTGAGGAGGAGAGTCAGGATTGGCCACTGGATGCTGATGTAGGGTGGGGAATTAGAGCATCAGACTACTTTAAGCAGTACCCAATTGAGAATGTTGTTGGGGAAGATGGTGTTGTGATTGATTGGGAGGGGGAGATCGACGATAATTGGGTGAAGGAGATAAATTGTCTGGAGTGGGAGAGCTTTGCCTTCCACCCAAGCCCACTGATTGTTCTTGTTTTCGAAAGATATAAAAGGTAATTCTGTTGTCAATTAACTTGTTTGTTATGTTTGTCTTTCTTTATATACGACGGGCTTAGCATGCAAAGTAAATCTTTTGAATTTGAAAAAATGGGGCATCCTGACAACAGCTTTCGTTTACCTGCATGCCTCTGAAATTGGTGACCAAGAAATGCTCATTTGAACTTTTGAAAATTGGGTTTTTGACTATGAATTCCTATTGTTTGAATTTTATGTACCTTGTTTTCTTTCAGCAATTGGTTGGCAGTAGTATTTACATGCTCTTTGAATATACTCCCAAGAAAATAAAAAGGAAGATCATACTACCAAGGGAATGTTGTTCGTTTTCTAGTCTGAAAAGTTGTTTGTAACTTTTGAGTCATGTTGAAATGCATAAGATGTTTGGAAGGCAGCTACAATAGTGATAATGATGTTATTGTACTTGAACTCATCATCTTGTCTGTAGGGCAACTGATAATTGGAAGGTTTTGAAGGAGCTTGAGAAAGCAGTCAAGGTTTATTTGGGTGCCAAAGACCGATTGCCTCCTCGGGTACTTTAAATTTCTTGTGTTCTTTCACAAGTGGTTGGAATTCTGTCAGTTTTCTGCATTCCATTGCTTACTACATAGGCATGCTGACCTTGGTTTCCCTCCACTGTGTCTTCCTGTAGTTATTTATTTGCTCTAACTACCTTGTGTCTCCTTAAACTAGACTGTTAAGATAGATATCAACATTGAGAGGGATTTGGCCTATGCACTTAAAGTTAGAGAGTGTCCACAAATTTTGTTTTTGTGGGGCAACAAGATCCTTTACAGGGAAAAAGGTATTCCTGGTTTTCCGCTTTGGAATTTTCTGAACATGGCTTGTTCTTTGGTATTGTTTACTTATTAGAGTGGTCTCATTTGCAGAGATTCGAACAGCAGATGAGTTGGTTCACATGATTGCGCATTTTTACTACAAAGCAAAAAAGCCATCATGGATTAGTGGGTGAAGCTTCATCACCACCATAGTTTTTCAAACCTAGGTCTGCCAATTTTTCCCATTTCATCTGTATTTGAGCTATGTTTTTGCTTTTGCTACCCATCCTACATTTACAGATCCTTTAAATGCAGGTGAGAGGTATAGGTGGTGAACTAGAAGACCTTGAACACATGTTTGAAGCAGTTGATCTGTGACATGGTTACATTTCCCGTTGTCGTTTACAGCAACCCTTTAAATTAGCCATTGCAGAAAATCGGGAACCAGCGTTGAAGAGGTCAGTACCAGTTCTTGCAAGTGATGTTTGCGTGCTGCTTGCGTTTCAGATGACAAGGAAGGTGTCACGAAGGGTATGTCACGGACAATCAAACCAGATTGGGGAAAATAACTCAATAGTTAGTTCCTTCTCTTTTTTGTAGTACTTTATGATCGCATGTATTTATAGATCTGTATGATTTATCCGACTGTTTTCTATACCCTTCTCACTTGGATGGTAGCGATTCTGGTTCCGTACCAAGTGGGGATTCAGCTTGCTTTCTTGTTACTGGTTCTGGCATTTCAGCTCTCTTCCTTTGATTCCGTTGGACTTTTGATTTTTGGATCAGCCTTTGAGTCTGGGCCGAACCTCTCAAGTTAGAAGTAGTACCCTTCTTATTTCTTGGTTTGGTAATGACATAATCATACTTCGGTAAGTCCATTATAAAATCATCCATGGATTGATCTTTGGCAAAAAGTTCCCAAACAATTGCTTGTTTAGTTCGTTGGATGAGCCACATAGTCGTACTAAGTGCTTCAAGCTTTGACTTAAAATATAAAGATCTTCCAATTCCAGCCAAATAATGTCATGTTCAACCTTCAATCCAAATATAAAGAGTTTCAACTTGATTCATTACAGAATGAGTTTGAGTCGGGTATATTTTGATACCGTAACAAAATACATTCAAACTTATCATGTTGCTCGATTCACTGAAAATAAACAATCTCTGAAAAGTTTTAGGATTTACTTTTCAAATTATGGCCTGCAAATACGCGTACACTTGCTATTGTTCAGAATTAGATAACGTTTAAACACAACGAGCTAGTTTAAAGGGGGTTTGTAAAAATCATAATCTGTGTTTAATTCCTTTTACAGCTACCATATGTAGCATTTGCCATGGTTCTAGAGTCTTTTTTTTTTTTTTTACAAAAAAAAAAAAATCTATGTTAAAGGATTGGAGATGGGCTTGTTGAAATTTGAACCTTTTTCGGAATGCAAAGGAGTACAAGGTATCTATCGTTATAGTTAAAATAAAAAAAAACGTACCTACTATTGGACTACCGCCTCACTTGCAAAATTTTGCAGTTTTGTTTGATTTTTTTGTGCATGATCAATTGATGAGATAGGACCTTAGAAGTATTTCATAAAATTAAGGTGTGCAATTCCAGAAATAACAAAAGTAAAGGGGATCAAAATAGAAAAAGAAAGGAGAAAAGAATAAAAAACCCACGGACTGCGTCTCTGCATATTCTATTTCCGGCGCGGCCTGTCTTTCCCTCCGGCACTCTCTTACGAACAACTAGGGTTCCGACGCTTCCTTCCTTTTTCCGACGTTCCTCGATCCAAAATCTTCTCCGAATACCAAACCTGCGTCATTCATCGAAGGATCTGAAAAAATGGTGAGAGGTTTGCTCAACAAGCTCGTCTCTCGCTCTATCTCCATCGCCGGAAAATCGCAGCAGCAGCAGCTCCGCCGCCTCAACATCCACGAATATCAGGTCCCACTATCCCCCCCCTTCTTAATCTCGTATTTACATCTCGTACTCTTAGACTTGCCGCAATTTTGATGAACTTGCTCTCAAGTTGGTTTGCCCCCTGTTTGGTTTCCCAGAAAACTGAAGCAAACGAAACGAAAATCGAGTTTTGTTTCTCGCGGTTAACACAGTTCTATTTTGCAGTCCATTTAAGCTTACGCCGACTGGAATTTGATTTAGAGATTGTAATCTGTATACTTTCTTTACTTGGGATCTAAATGTAGCAATAGGTCATGCGATGTGCGATTAGAACATTGCCTCTTTATTAGATATATTTATTTTACGAAACACAGTGTGGTGAAATGTTGTATTACGCTGTGTTATTTACGTTGTTGGTTTTATGTCATGTGATCAGGGAGCTGAGTTGATGAGCAAGTACGGTGTCAATGTACCAAAAGGTGTTGTTTGTTCCACGCCTGAAGACGTAAAAAAGGCAACCCAGTCCTTATTTGCCAACGAAAGTGAGGTAATAATCCTAAAGAGTTGTTGAACTCAGGGCGACAATCTTCTTCTCTTGGTCTGGATTAGTTTAATTTCTCTCGGGTACTAATTCAGAGCCACGGAAGATATTAGGAAAGTGAAGTTTGTCTCAAAAAATTTTTTTGGGTTAAACATGACGATGAACGACTCATGCGGGCCAAATGCCATTATTATGCCCAGTTGAGTGCTTATATAACATTGCTTTCAAATTAGTAATAAAGGTTCTGAGATCATGCATCAGACAGAAGAACATCTACAGGATCCACTCCTTATGCGTTTCTTTGTCTAACTCATGTCACCTGAGACACTTACTAGGAATTAATGTTTCTGAAATATCTCACTTAGATCGATGCGAAATGTTTCCCTACAAAGGTTAACTTATGTTATTTTCTTTCCTTTTTGTCTGCTAAACAACCGGACAAAGAAAGCTATATAACCAGTATTTACTGTCATTCTTGTGCAGTTGGTCGTTAAAAGTCAGATCCTTGCTGGTGGGCGAGGCTTGGGTACCTTCAAAAGTGGTCTACAGGGTGGTGTCCACATTGTGAAGGCTGATCGGGTTGAAGACATTGCTGGTATGAAAGAATGTCTGTTGTTGTGCCCTTGAATGGTGTATGGATATTTGATTACTTTGTTCGGATTTGTTATAATCGTTACGAATAACTCTATACTAACTTTTGTATGGTCCTGTCTGAGGTCTTTAGACCTTTTCAGGAACACTTAAAACTTTATTAGCTCGTTGTAGTCCTGCCTTGCCATTTATCCACTCTTTCGGAGAAATTGCAAAAAGCTCCAAACTTAGTACGTACTGTATTTAAGTAACCATAAGTGGTTAAGCTTGAAGCCTTAAAGTGATTCACGAGCTTGACTAGCTCCAAATCTTATTAGTTTACTTGAATAACCAGCTTGACTAGCTTTCTCAGCAAAAGGGCCAGTTTATGCGTTACTACCTAGTATTATTGTGGTATTGTTGAATCTCTTGGTGCCTGCTAGTTGAAGAAGTTCAAGTTTGCATTCACCTCTCACTCTTGTTGAAAGGTCTATAACATTTGTATTTATGCACGGTGAATGTAAATTTTTGTGGTCCTGTTCTTTATTTGCAGTATCATTCTGTCAGCCGAGTGTCTCTTTTGTAGTTTTAACTGTAGAAACATGCCAGATCTATATCTGTTTACTAAACTTTGATTATAACGAGTTTGACCCTCAATGCAACATAATTTTGCAAAAGCTTTGAGACTAGCATCAGCTTCAGCGTGAAACTCCTAATGTTAAGGCACCTGAGCATTGTCTAATGGATACTGTAAAAGTCACTTGAGTATTTGGAGGATTTTTTAAAAAGCATTGCTGGAGGTTAATCTTCTGAAAAATTATGCTTCAAACTGTAAGGAGATCTGGTTAGATAAGTTGATGCTTTAACTGTTGTTGCAGGGAAAATGCTTGGACAGATACTTGTTACAAAACAAACTGGGCCTCAGGGCAAAGTTGTCAGCAAGGTTTGTGTTTCTTCTGATCATAGCTTATGTTAACTGGTAGACTGAAGGTGTACATATGAATGTTGTTCTTGAGATTCATCCTCATAGTAGAGTGATACTCAGGTCTTTTGTATTTTTGTCTTTTAGTGGACTGCTTGTCCTTCTATTTTCTTGTACCCTTTTTGTTGTCTTCAACAATTAGGCTCCGTTTGTTTGGACGTAAAATATTTTTGCCGAGAACATTTTACGTAATTTCCGTTGTTTGGTTGTTCAAATGCACGAAAAATAAACTTTTTTGGAAAATATTTTACACCTTTGGCCGTAAAACAATTTACAGCCAAAAAACCAGTAAGTCAATTTCCTACGCTATGCACCCTTTGCACATTCGACCATCACCTCTATTGAACAACTGCTCGACAAAGGGATTCTCGTATTCCCTCATGCCACGTCAATATACATGGAAAAAGGTCCTCTCTCTCTCTCTCTAACTAACTTCAAGATGGGCCCATGGCCTTCATCTCTCTCTTGGACTTCCTCCAAACATCAACTACTTTCACTTTAATACTACTCCATGCAAATTAGATGAGTTATTATTTTGTGTAATAGTAAAATTACAATTCAACCAAACACCCGAAAACAATTGTAAAACTTGTATTTTCCTGTAGAATGTTTTACATGAAAAATATTTTCAGCTGTAAAATATTTTACGTCCAACCAAACGGAGCCTTAAAAAGAGCTGTTTGGCTTGACACATTTGGGATCCATTAGAAACTCCTGGAGTTGGTGGTTAATAACTTATATAGATATAATCGGAAAACTGTTTTTCACCGGATTGATTACCATACTGGTTGTTTATCATGTATTGAGAAGAGCTGCAAGCATCTTACTCATATTCATTAAACTTTGTCTTCTAAGTATTTTTGTTACTCACACTGTTGTATTGCAGATTTAAGGTTGTTATTGTTTGACAGTTAACAAGTTATTTATATTGCATTTGTTTAACAGCCAATAATTTCTCTTCCACAGGTTTACTTGTGTGAGAAAATGTCTCTGGTCAACGAGATGTACTTCGCTATCACTCTTGATCGTAAAACTGCTGGTCCTGTATGTCCCTTAACTGTGTTATGATCAGTTATTTATTTTTAACAGTCAGAAACTGTTCCAGCTACCCTACCTGGATACTTCATGGATCCTGAATTCTTGTCCATGAAGTTAGACATTTATTTTGATGCATCCTGTATGATTAGTTGCTCTAGGTTTTGATTACCGTCTGTGTTGTATTTTGTCATCCTATTGCCTACCATTGAATGTTCTGAAGTGTTAAGGTGCTTTGGGGCATGTTCTATTCTCCAGCTCATAATAGCTTGTCGAAAAGGAGGAACCAGTATCGAGGACCTTGCGGAGAAATTCCCCGACATGATTATAAAGGTTGTTATCTGTGCACTTGATCCATTTTCCCCTGGCATGCTTCCCTTTGCATCAATAACAAATATATTCCTTTGTACTTGCATTGGATGATTGTGGTATTTTTTCCCTACCCAGGTGCCTATTGATGTTTTCAAGGGAATTACGGATGAAGATGCTGCAAAGGTTGTAGATGGATTGGCTCCCAAGGTGGCTGATAGAAATGATTCGATAGAACAAGTGAAGAAGTTATACAAACTTTTCTGTGAATGTGACTGCACCATGTTGGAAGTGAGCATTAGCTAATATTTTCCCCTACTGCTGCTTTAGCATTAGACACTCGATGGGTGTCTTCTGTTTCTTTAGTTCGTATCCTTAATATGTATCTTAGCTTGTACCTTAATACATTTGGACAGATCAATCCCATTGCAGAAACGTCTGATAAACAGTTGGTGGCTGCTGATGCAAAGCTGAATTTTGATGATAATGCTGCTTACCGTCAGAAGGAGATATTTGCTCTTCGTGATCCAACACAGGAGGATCCTCGTGAGGTCTGAGTATGCAATTTTTTCACTTTGGCACGTGTGAAAAGTGTGACACTGTCACTTGGTTAAGGGCCAATTTTATTTTGGCCACCGATTTTGACTCATGACTAGTTAGCTTGAATGGTATGTCTTGCCATCCTCAATAGCCTAGGTGCAGGATTTGAGTCAAGGTTTGAATGAGGATATGCTTGTATGTCTGTCTTGTCAAACTCAGATTACTTTTTAAGAGTAAGGCTCAGCTTTTGTGGATAAGATCATGTTGACACATGAGAAAGCACTGCATGAGAAATAATGAAAATAGAAACTGCATGTTGCACCTAAGTAGAACTGGTTGGAACTCTTCAGCTCTACCAAGTTTTTCCGTGTGGAGTGTTTTACTGTTACTATTCGTTTGAATCATTTTTGCTGTTTTTGCTAATTCTGACAGGTTGCTGCTGCAAAAGCGGACTTGAATTATATTGGCCTGGATGGAGAAATTGGTTGCATGGTGAATGGTGCTGGATTGGCGATGGCTACAATGGACATAATAAAGTTGAGCGGGGGAACTCCCGCTAATTTTCTCGATGTTGGCGGGAATGCTTCTGAAGGACAGGTAATGCATTGCTTTTTGGGTCGCTTGCTTTTGTGTGTTCGCAGTTGTCTTTTCATGAAGAGCAGATTTTCTATTTCTGATGAAATTGTAACAAGCGTGCATGTGCTGCAGGTTGTGGAGGCTTTCAAAATTCTGACTTCTGATGATAAGGTGAAAGCAATTCTGGTGAACATATTTGGAGGGATAATGAAGTGTGACGTAATAGCAAGCGGAATTGTTAATGCTGCTAAACATGTAAGTTTTGCATCAGATTGGATTTAAGTCAGTATATCACAACTGCAATCGCCTTAAACTGCTTCCCTATGTTTCCAGTCAATTTTTGGTTGAAAATCCTTTTTTTTTTTGAACGGCAAAAAAAGTTTATATTTTTTGAACATTGAGCCAGAAAATCCTAGTTTACTTTTCTTGTAAAATTTATACTTGCTGTTTTATTCTTATAAGATAAACTTGTGTAAAATTATACTCATGTTCGAGCCCCTTAACTAACGTACCAAAATCACCTGATTTGATGAAATTTGGTGGTAGGAGAGATCAAAAGGGTTTTACGTTTCAGAAATTCTAGAATTCGGAAAAAGAGAATACCTTGAGTTCAATTGCAGTTTAGTTTGAATCCCTTGGGTTTCTTTTACCTGCCTTTTGGTACGGCAATATATACGTTGCTAACTTCTCTGAGGGCCTTTTTTGAAGGTTCAATTAAAAGTACCAGTTATCGTTCGTCTTGAAGGAACCAATGTTGATCAAGGGAAGAGCATTCTGAAGGTAAATCCAAAACTCAAATCTTACAGATAGAAAGGTCTATCTAGCCAAGAGTTATTAGTGTGAGAAAGATATAAAAAGATAGTAGATGCTGTTTTGACACCAAATCTGGTTGCAGGAAAGTAGTATGGCACTAATTACAGCAGAAGATCTTGATGATGCAGCTCAGAAAGCAGTTAAAGCAGCCTATAGCTAAGGATATCCAGTTGCCTTTGTAGTTTCTTTTGCTTCAGCTCGATTCCTTCATCTCTCTTTTTGAAGTTCCCCACACTATACTGGAGTTGTTTTCGGATATACGCAACTGTTATATCAGCTACATTTGAAGAGAGTAGCTATGGAGACTGCTTCGATGTCAAACATGTTTAATAAGTTGAAATTTGTATTATTGGACCAAGAATACATGTTATTGGAGGAAAAAATCTAAACATAGAAGCAAATGATCATTCATTTTGCCAAACTCTTTTGTTTCTTCAGGGATTCTGTTATTCTCTTTGAGATGCAATAAGCAGTGGACTGGATGGTGATCATGGGATTAACCCCAACAGCACTAGGTAAGACACTTGCATCACAAACAAATAACCCTTTAGCTTCCCAACTCTCCCCATTCTCATCAACTGCTCCATCTTCCTCAGTAGCACCCATTCTACAACTACCCATCTGATGAGCAGAGCTATAAAGGGTCCAGTACTCACCCCTCGACTTTGGCCCTCCAACCACGGTCACTCTGTCCAGAAACTCCTCCAAGTCCTCTTTCTCAGTTCCCTCACATTTCATCCTCTGCCCATCACTCCTATGCGTGCCCACTTCGACAGCTCCGGCTGCGATCAAAATCCTCAGCGCCCGTCTCAAACCTGTTTTGAGGTTTTCTTTGTCCACCTCATGTAACCGGTACTTTATCCTTTTCTCTCCCCTCACCTCCCCTGAGCTCTGGTCTTTGGCCAAAGCAAAAAGGTGAGCAGTTCTACTGTACTTCCTCATCCTATCCTTCATGTCAAACCCAGAAACCCAGGGAGTCAACACGCCGAAAGAACCCGGTCCTAATGCAGCGGCTTCTATGATTGCATGGCCTTCAGACTCCTCGGAAACCACCTTATGGATAGAGGTAATGATTCCTCCCTCGTAACATTTCCCTTTGATATCGGATACGGATTCTGGAAAGTATCCCCATGCCATTAGAACAGGGTGGAGATGGAGGTTTTTCCCAATATGTGAATTCTCCAAACCACTGGAAACCATAAGAGGGGGTGTCATGAGAGACCCACAAGCTGAAATTGTGACTCTTGACTCTATACAGAGCTTCTTGGTTATATTCTTGCTCATAGTCACAGCAGTGATACCCAAGCATCTCTTCTTTCTACAATGGTCGTCTTCTAATATGAATCTCTCTGCTTTACATCCTGTTAAGATCACAGCACCATCACCAACAGCATCAACTAGCCAAGTAGCATCAGTCCCTTTCTTATCCCCTGTTTGGCAACCATAAGCACAAGAACCACAGTAATGACTCTCGGCCGAGTTCCGTGGAACCGACTCAACCTCCAAACCTAGATTTTCGCATCCTCTTCTTAGAACTTGATTCTGAAACCCTTCCTCTGCACAACTTTCAGTGACCCCAATCCTCTTGCACACGACATCCATGGCCGATACATAATCCGAGCTCCCAAACAGTGGGATTCCTCGATCCACGGCCCACTCCTTTATAACAGAGTTTGGAGTTTTTATAGAAGCAGACCAGTTTACAGCAGACCCTCCCCCCACCGTTGACCCCGCCAAGATTATGAGTTTCCCGTCGAGAGTCGATATAAGCCCACCCGATTCGTAGAGTTCATTCATGGAGGGACCCTCCAAACCTGAATAATCTTCTGGAGCGAAATAATTCCCTTTTTCGACGATTAGGACTTTGTGGCCAGATCTTGCCAGAACTGCAGCTGCAACCCCTCCACCACAACCAGAACCCACTATTACAACGTCGCATTTGATCTTGAGAATTTTTTCATGTGGGTCTTCTGTGACTTCTAGGCCTTTCTGGGTGAGAGATTGGACTATAGTTGAGTCATTTTCAAGCATAGTTTCTATAATGCCCTTTTCAAGAGGTCTCTCCTTTCGGCGTTTGGTTTTGTTTTCTTGGGTGCGTACCTGGTATCCAATGGCTTCCCATGCTGGGTTTCTGGAATTTTCATCAGCCTACAGAAAGAGGAGCATAAACTCAATCCAAGATCAAAGTCTTCATGTGTTCAATATATCCTAGTGGAATCTGGGTTTTGTGAAGAATCATATCGTAACAAATGAGAACAGGTCAAATTTTATGTGCAAGGATGCATGGTTCTCTGCACAGTTCTCAATAAACTCAATTCACTTTATTTGGCTGAGAATTTTTTTTGATGTAATAAGTGGTAATGAGTGGAAAGAGATAGAAAAATTTATTAAGAACAAAGTAATTTTTTAAAAGAACAAAATGCTCCTTTTAGTGACGAGGAATCCCTCTAGGGCAAGGCACTTTCACCTAGCCTATAGAGGCTAAACCCCGAAATTTGAAACAGCCCACTACAGTAAGTCAATAACTCTCCGATAAAATTCGAAGGAGTTCACCTAGTGGTCAAAACATGAGATTTAGGAGATTTGCTCTCTCTTAAGTTTTAGGTTCGAAAATTCGTAGGTTCATATAGAACTTTTACTCGTTTTTAACGGGCCCCAACTAATAGATGACGGGATTGATTTCGCACAGAATAGTTAAGATATGCATAAGATAGCCCTAACACCAAGTTATAAAAGGGGAAAAAAATGACATACGCATCCCTTTCAATAATTGCCGTTACTGATGAAATACTACTGTAATTTTTAATCTACAATGAAATACTTAAAGCAAAGGAAAGGAAGGTCTTTTTCAGGGTTAAGTATTAGAGAATGCGTATGCTGCAGTAATTTGAACCCGTTGATTTTGTGGGGCCCACAAAGTAACATATCCACACAAAAAATCAGCTTAATCAGACATCAATAGCTATATTAAAAATTTGATTTTGGTGTATAAAACGGCCGGCCTAATTCTATCACTAGTTTTTTTCAAGTTAAATTGTCCATGACCGTCTATTTTGTAAATATAGCTATTGATGTCCGTTCAAATTTCAAATTGGTTTTTAATGTGAACGTCTGTTCATCTTTGCGGGCCCTACAAGATGAACAGTTCAAGTGAATTTTTTTCTTTTGGTCGTAATTTTAAATATTTTAGACTATTCTCGTCAAGGTAAATAAGTAATTAGTCCAAAAAAATTATGGACATCATAGAAATATTAGCTGTTATTTGAACCTTAATAATATGGAAGTTCATTTTATTTAAAAAAAAAAAAAAAAACCGTCCCCGGCCCGTTTTCGGGTGGTGTTGGTGTGCACATTTTTTGAATAACTAAACGATCGGCAACGAATATCTCAACTCTTGCATCGATAAAGAACATGTGAACGCTCGGTAAGGCTTGCAATGACCGGCAGAAAATCAGGAGGTTTCCACCCAATCCGGCAAGAATTTAATATCTAAGTATTACTATTGTACTAATACTAATACTAAATAGCATTAGTACAACTTTGATGGCAATGGCTGAATAATAGTATAATTGACCAATCAGAAAGAGAGGTTCTTCGCCTCCCTCGTCAAGTTGTGGGTTAGGTTGCCGTTTTCAAAGGTGGATGTAGGAAAAAGCCGCCATTGTAATAAATGACTTTATAAGCTTTGTTTGGAACCCATGGAAAAGAAAAGGAAAAAAAAATTAAAAAAAAATTCTTTCTATTGTTTGGTTTAGTTGAAAGAGAAATAGTGAATAAAATAAGAATTTCAAGTGTAGCAAATAATAAATTTTTTCTCCCATTTCGTCTCATTTTCCTTCTCTTTCCTTTCCTTTCTATGAATTCCAAACAGAGCCTAAATTATTCATGAAATTTTCTTAACCATGAAATGATACTAGTAATTTTTTATTCTTTGCGGACGTCTCCTGCATATTATGTTCTACATTATAGTATTAGATTATATGTGTCATCATTTCAGTGTCGTGTTACTCGTGTATTTGTCTGTACATGTCCATGGTTGCAACAAAATTGCATACCAAAAGCATGAATCAGTCTATGAGCCAAGACTAGGAAATTTCGTACAGTAACTTCTCTAGATAATTAAACCATATCAATATAATTAAACCATATAATTGATATTCCAGAGAGAGAGAGAGAGAGTACCAGGGAAAAGAAGGTGTAGATGCATAAGATTTTCATCAGAAAGAATGCTACTCTCAATATGGGAAAGTAACTCTGCCTTGACCATTTCTGGAGAACAATTTCCCTCTTCCCCAAAGAAAGTTGAGAGAAATTGTGAAGGAATGGCCATCTCCAATCAAGGCAAATAAATCCACAAAGCAACAATGTCCCCAATCTGGTTGAAAGAATCTTCAAAACTAGACTCCCTAACATCGTAGGTTCTGGCAAACACCTCTTCACCATTAGCTCTGCAACCTGTACATACATACATATTAGATCCATCAGTCCATATATTACTAACGGAGGATGATTATAATTGAAAACCCAGAAAAGATTTGGAGTTAGAGAGAGAAAATCTACCTCATCTGGGATTGGGGGATGAGACCCAGAGATTTGGTAGAAGGAATGAAGGGCTTGATCATCAGGTGGGTTTTCATTAGGGAGTGGAAGGGGAGGAATGAGAGCTTCACAGATGGCAGAGAGTGATTGGATCTGAGATGAAGAGAAGCCATGGCTATAGCTGCCACAGCTCTCTCTCTTTCCCCCTCTCAATAGTGGATGGTTCCCTCTCCTTTCCTCCATTCTCTCCCTCTCCCTCTCTCTCTCTCAGTCTCTATAAGTAGTGAAAAGTTTGTGTTAGCTGCACATTTCCTCACGGCAGCTCAAAACGTGATAGAGTCATACATACATAGGCTGTCCATATTTAACTACTGACAAATACTACTACTTTCTTATCAACCAAGTAAATTAATGGTACTCCATAATATAAAATTTATTTATTCTATTTATCTTATAAAACACAAATAGGAGTATAAATTGCTGTGGTTCCTGTCACTGTTATATTTTCTTCCTAAAGGTATTGGAATTTGGTATGTTTATGAAGAGTCAGAAGTAGCATTTAATAAGGTAGACAAAGTTGGAGGTACCACCCACGTTGTTATGTCATAGGATTCTAAGGATAGGAATCAGGCCAGAGTATCACTCTCCCAATAGGAAGCTACACGCCAGTTGTGGATAGCCCATTTGTCATTATCTAATCAAGTTCATTATCCAATCAAGGTAGGAGATTTGTATCGTTGGATTGCTCTGAATGGACGGCTCGCAAAGTGCACAGCACAGTGCTGTGTCCCACCCACACAGCACCATCACCCGGTTTAGGTATTTTAGGTAGATATTGCATGTGTTATGTTATTGTTAGATTGCTTTCGAGATAATATCAAAAACCGGAATTAGGGGTATGTTACTATTAGATTGCTTTTGAGATAATATCAAGAACCTGAATAAGGGGTTCGCTTTCTTCTAAGAACATGTTCGTTCGAAGTCTCTTAAGTGCTATCAATTATTTTTTGGAGTTAACCCATACAGAGCTTTGTTTTGGTTTTAATTAGGCTTTCTACAAGTGGGTGGTGGGATTGGATCACAAGATTAGTTGAGGTACGTGTAAACTGCCCGAACACCTGAGTTATAAAAAGCAAATGTTTATATTTCGTGGTGTAGAGAGTTGTTTGAAGAAGTTTTAAGAGCATTAATCTATTTTCCTAGAGGTGCCAAACGGGAGGGTTTGGACGGGTTAAAACGGGTCAAATATGGGCGGGTCAAATATAGGTCAAAAGTAAACGGATTGAAACGGAACGGGTCAAATATAGGTCAAGCCAATCCAAACCCGCCCGACCCGACCCATTTTCTTTCTTTCTTTCTTTCTTTCTTTTGTTTTTGTTTTTGTTTTTGTTTTTATTTTTGTTTTTGTTTTTTTTTTTAAACTAATTCCCCCATATCGAAAGTCAAACTTGCTAAACAACAATATCACATCTATGAACCTTTCAGAATCAATAAAAAAAAAAAAAAACCCTAAGTCATGCCTTAAAAAAAATCCTAAGAGATATCTGCAATCAATTCCGAATCTTCTGCATCATAATCTACTTCCCGAAAGTATGAATCCACTTCCGAGTTCAAGAAGAACAGTTCCTTGAGCAAATCTTCTTGCTGATGTTATTACTGATTCTTGCTCTGAGGAATGAAGTTCTACCTCTTGGTCGAAGGAATGGCGGATTGAAGACTTCTCATCGCCTAGTTACAGGAAGACTACGGCTTGATCCCATTATATCAAGCTAGCTCTTTGCCTGTAGCTCTGTAGCACGAAATCGTCTCTGGTTTTACTATTAAAATCAATGATACTTGTACAAGAATATGGTTAATTTATGTATACAAACAGAGAGACTTACGAAAAGCCAAAGTCATTTGTCTTTACTCAAATTTTTTTTTTGTATTTGCTTGTTTTGCGACAAACTTGTTACGCCTATTAGTTCGTCTCGACGAGAGAATCGAAAAAGTATTTTTTTTTTTTTTACTTTTACCCTAATATTTTTTTTTCTGAATATGCCTAGTTTGGGGTTTTCAAATTTGAATGTAGTTCAATTCGTTTATTTACAATATGTGTCGTATCATATTCATGTTCGTGTTCGGTTTATTTAGAAACCAAGCTTGAGATAATTATAGCTTGGCTAGCTTGATCGCGTAGATAAGCCCCTAATCTTATGTATGAGTTTACATATGGCAATTGGGGGTAGGCCTGTCAATGGGCCGGATCCGATCCGAATCCGACAGATCCGGATCCGGATCCGGACCCGATAAGACACAATCCGATCCGGATCCGATAAGACTCAAATCCGATAGTGAGAATCCGGATCCGGATCCGAAAAATCCGGATCCGGATCCGAAAAATCCGGATCCGGATCCGAAAAATCCGGAAAAATCCGGATCCTATCCGGATCCGAAAAATCCGGATCCTATCCGGAAACTTTTTTTACTTCAAAAATTTTAGAAAAAAAAATATTTTTTTTCAAAAAAATACAATTTTTTTTTCAAAAAAAAATTATTTTCCAAAAAAAAATTTAAAAATTTTAAAATAAAAAAACAACTTCTTAAACATTTTTTTTTTCAAAATAAAAATTTTACTATTTTTTTTTAAAAAAATAAAATTTAAAAAAAAAAATAAAGTTCGGATTCGGATTGATAACGGATTTAATCCGATCCGATCCGAATAAGATCCAGATCCGTATTGAATTATCGGATTCGGATTATCGGATTATCGGATCGATGTTATCGGATCCGAATCCGGATTCGGATCGGATTTTTCGGATCGGATCCGGATCGGATCCGGTCCATTGACAGGCCTAATTGGAGGAAATTTCAAACTCAATTGTGTGGATACCTTCTTGGGTTTTGGAGAGAGAGAGAGAGAGTATCTCAATTTGGCACTCAACAGCCATGAGTCATTCCAGAAAACGGCAGTAATTGGGAGAAGCTGAGAAACCGTGGTTTGGTAATTGGAGTACACGTGAAGCACTTGGGTTGGGTCTTTTAACTCCAACCCATATTGAACCCATTTTTAACCCCTTAAATCCATGTAAATATGGGTTGATATGGATTCAACCCATATTAATCCATTATACAATATGGGCGGATTGAATTGGGTTAAAAGTGGACGGATATGGACAGGTTAAAAAATATGGGTTCCCTCAATACTTTCCTCCAATTCTCTAAATTTCAAGTTTACTTGAAAATATATCAAAAAAGTGCAAGAGATAT
>CM033793.1:30847691-30929091 GCA_019656835.1 Rhododendron ovatum
GTTACTAATAATAACCAGACACTTGTATGGATAATGAGATCAATAAATTGACGGTCCATATTAATCCAATTTCCACACCCCTGTTGTGATATCCAGAGAAATGTTGAGGCTATAGTAACCTTCTTCTACTTTTTCGGTAATGCAGGGTGTTTCAAACCAGCATACGGTATTTCAGACTACTTTCTATAGCTTCTCTCACAACCTTTTTACATGTTTATCCCTCGGAGTGAACTAGTCTCGAGAGTTACTTATAAGAAGAATCGAACTTGAATTTTTAGGAGGGAGCAAATTTCTAATACCCCGGTTACAGGCCAACCCGCTAGAGTAGCCTTTTTCTGTAATGCTATCTTTTTTCTTTTGGAGCCTAAAAGCAAACCTATTGGAGTTGACCTCACCATCAGTACTAGAATTGGAGCATTCCTCTCAAAAGTGAACCCAACCCGTTATTTCCTATGAGAACAATGGATTATTTTATTTTATTTATTTTTTTAGGGGAAAATAACAATGGAATATATTGAGTACGAATTTGTCAAAGCGTTCTCGATTAACAATGTTTTGACCTTTTGATATGTTAAAATGAAGAAAAATGAAGACCGTGTTCTAACTTATGCTAATTCTTTTATTTTTTGGGACATGTAGACCAAGAGATACGGAATTTTTGACAAGTACATACATTCATTTTCTCTACACTTTCCAAACAAACCGAAAACACGAAAGAAAAACACTACTACTTCTTTATACTTTTTCTTGATTTTCCTCTTTTGCCTCAATAAACCAACATCTAAATATGACATACGATTCCATTCCGAATGTGCGAAAAGCATAAATGGTGCTAGGCTGCTAGCTAGCTAGGGTGGTGTAGAAAGTGGACTCTCAAGTTATGTGACGCCAAAAGGTAATTTCTTCTGATCCTCCAGTATAAATAGACCGCATGCAAAAATAATGCATGGCCAAACCAAAAACTCTCTCTCTCTCTCTCTCTCTCTCTAGTTGAGGGGAGTGTAGCCTGGTTCAAAATCTTTCGTATATGTGAAGCTTGAAAACGATATGAATGATTTCGGACCAGGCTTCATTCCCCTCAAAATTTGAAGAAAGGTTTTCACGAAAATCACAATATACTACTTGTTCGAACACAACAGGAAGGTTCACTACCAAGAAGATGTCCGAGCGCATATGCCTCTTGATGAACAAGGTGAAGCAGAAGACTCATTGGAATCCAACAAAATTAAACTATTTGCAGAAGGTAGATGCAATATCTTACTTTTTGATCTTTAAATCTTCGACTTCGATCGCCTAACATCGTGACTGTATTTTCAGTCTTCTACTTTTTGCTTTCGTTACTCAAATAGAGCCTTTGGTTCGGCTTGATTCGATACACGATTAGAGTAAGATTTTCGTGAGATCACATTTCGGGTTTTGAATTCCACTCCATGATTGGTTATAATAACGGTGATTCCGCCAATCACTGGATCATTCTTCTTGTTTTCCTCTAACTGAAACACAAGAGAAAGGAAGAGAGGAAACAAGAACAGGAAAGAGCATCAAAACAGCAAAAGAGCAGAAAGACCAACAAAAATATCATCGCAGATCCCACCAATATCGAACGACGGTCTGCATAGCCGTATCCTCCTCCCCGTCCCTTCGACAGAGGTAATGGGAGAAAGAACAATTGACCATAACTTGATAGTTGGCTTCGACAATCACATATTCCTGATTCACTTCTGAAGCCCAAAAAAGGGCCATTATAGCTGCTTCTGCTGCTGCAAGAAAGCATATAAGAGAATCCATTAAAAGACTTATCACATAAAATAGCACCATCACCATCTCTAGCAATAGCAGCAAGCACCATTTTTTTAACCCAACAGGGAAATTGATCTGAACTCCATCATGAGGAGGATGCAATTTCACAAGAGATTGTAAAGCGGCTGCAATATGCTCATAGGGTCTCGGCTCCAGAGATTAAATTCCCAAATGTGTTGCGATAATCTATTCTTCTGTCTGTCATCCACTAAAGAATGCTCTTCATTTTGCATGATCTTTTAGAACGTTTCTTACACAAACAATCTCCCATTACCTAAAGCGTAACTTCTAACTACAATGTCTGTTGTATGATGCAACACATTTATGGTCCATCAGCAGTCAATTTATTTAGAGTCAAAATGCTTTTATTTTACACTCGGACTTCATTTTATCTAAGATGTTTCAATCATGGATTGTCACTAGGGTTAACAATCCATACTTTTGAACCCACAAAAGGCTTTTCTTACACCTTTGAATGAGCCTGTTTAAGAATACATTTTCCCTTGACACAGGCAAAGAAAGAGATCACTCTTCTAAGTTGAGCTTTTTAAAGATAGATTAATGACAACTTTCCGTTAAGAATTCTACAAAGAAACAATCGAGGAAAGGAGACAAAAAAGTATCAAAAAAGCACAATGAGATTTCATACCTACGGGCAGAATATCTTTGGACCTCATTTTTTGTCATAATGTAACCAACTCACAGAATACAGAGTTATGGCTTCCTTGTAGATCCTGTTGTCACCTGTCAATCCAGAAAACTCCACCGTCGGCTACAGAAATGCAAAAGGATAATGTTGAAGTGACGTTTGGAAAGAAGTGGCAATGGGCCACCATGTGAGAATTCTGGTAGAACATAGAATCCTCCTTACCTTGTTTTTATCAACTACGATCATCTCATATTCTTTAGAGTGAGAAGAAATATCGAGCCGTATATCCATGTCATGCATCCTTGCCCACGTCCCAACATCTTGACTGGTAAATTTTGCAATGTAGATGCTCATACTCGCAGATTCAGTTCCTCTTAACAACTCATCAGAAGGATCTTCTCCTCAAAACAATTATTTATTGAAGTGCTATTTCCACTGGACATTGGCAAACTACGAAGATGCCTGCTGGTTTCTAGCAAACATTTGGTCTCATCAAGGGTTCAAAATCTGAGCCATCCATGAAAACTCATTCGAGTGACTTCAGCCTTCACATTATCCTATTCTGCCTTGCTTGTCTGCCCCTGGGCAGAAAATGTCGGAAGCAAATTCAGATACTCGCTATATTTTCCATCCTTTGTTAGCAAGTCCACCACTATGGAGACTGTATGTGCATCTGGTGAAACATCTCGTTCTGACATCTTACGCAAGAATTCTACCACTTTCAGTGCCTCGTTATTTTGGCAAAAGCCACTCAGAAGTGTATTAAATGTGACAACATTTGGCGCACAACCCTTCTCTTCCATCTCTAGAAACAAGTCATTTGCCTTTTCCAACTTCCCTTCTTTACAAAGCCCATGGATTATGGTGGAATATGTCACAACAGTTGGCACGAAGCCTTTCTCCGGCAATTTGTAGAATAGCTCCTTAGCAGTATCTACATTTCCCGCTTTACACAGCCCATCAAGGATGCAGTTAAAAAACTCAATGGTTGGTGCAAACCCAGTATTTCCAAGAGCCTTGATAAATTCCAATGCCTCCAAGAGGCAGTCATTCTTGCAAAGTCCATTCACAAATATGTTACATGTAATTGAGTTTGGTTTAACGCCATTAGCTTGTATTTCATCATAAATTTTCCGGGCATCCTCAACTTTACATTCTTTGAATAGACCAGTTAACAAGGTGTTATACGTACAAATGGTTGGCTTGAATCCTTCACGAATCAAATGTCTATAAAATCTCATTCCTTCCTCTACCCTCCCACTCTTGCTATAACCATTGATCAACACGTTGTAACTAACAACATCACGTTCATGGCCCTTGTTTGCCATTGAAAAAAACAATTCCCTTGCATCGTCAAGTCTACCCTGCATACAATACCCATCCATCAAAGTGTTATACGTAAACAAATCAGGCTTCACACCTCTCTGAATCATCAATTCTCTCAACCTATTTGCTTCTTGGGTCCTCCCCACCTTGCACAATGCATTAATCAACCCATTAAATGTTACTACATTAGGACAAATGCCTCCGTCAAGCATTTCAATAAACAACCCTTTGGCCTCTTCCCATCCATCATCATAGCTCAGACCAGAGATAAGAGAGCTATAAACGACCACATCCGGTGAAATCCCGCTACCCTTCATCTCCAAGAAGAGCTCTTTAGCCTTATCTACCATACCTTCTTTACAAAGAGCGTCAATAATCGTACTATACGAAACTAAATTGGGTTTGAATTTGAAACCTAGACCACCATTCCCATTCACCATTTCTTGATGCAACTGAAGGGCAAGGCCGGTGTTGCCTGTTCTACACAACCCATTAATCAAAGTGCCGTAAGTAATTATATTAGGTCGGCAACCCAATCGACGCATTTTCTTGAACAACTTTGCTGCATCTCCAACCCTATCTACCAAACACAAACCCTTAATCAATGCTGTGTAAGTAACAGTACCTGGACTATAACCCTTCTTCAGAATTCCACCCAAAACCCCAAACCCCAAACCGACCTTATTCAAATTGCAGAAGCAATTAAGCAAGATGTTTAGTGTGATGTAATCAGATACCAGACCAGCTTCAGTCATCCTAGCGTGCATAGAAATAACATCACTGTAATGCTTGGTTTTGGCAACCGCACCCAACAAGGTATTGAATGATGAAACTGGGGACATGGGTTGGGTTTTGAGCATCTGATAAAGGAAGGTATATGCATCGTCGAGATTGATATTCCCTGACTTGCAGTTTATTTTGAGGAACTTTTCCAGCGGGGTTTGGGATGGGATTTTGGTAATTGAGTTGTTAGTTGGGGATTTGGGATTAGAAGCACTGGGTTTACTTGGGTTTGTGAAGAAAGAAGAAAGAGTACCTTGTCGGACGGTGCTAGAAACAGTTGTTGCAGCAGCAGAACAAGGTGGAGCTTTGGAAACCATCTTTCTTCTGAGGGAGAGAGAGAAAGAGAGAGAGATGGGTTTCGGTCCTTCGGGTTCTTACTTCCAGTAATTGGTCCAGCTTGAGAAAGCATTACTCTATCCCAATACTCTATGCAAGACCAGTCCATCGGCCAATTAACACCAGGCCCAGTCCGTTGATCAAAAAAAAAAAAAGTCTATTGATAACGGATACTGTAATTACGAACGGTGACTTCACGTGTCCCACTGTCTCGTTAACTTGTCACCGCCGATCCATTCACATTACGGACGCACCAGGCCAAGTAAAGACTGTATTACGGACACCCTGGTTTCGTAGATTTATGTAGAACGTCTGATGCATGTGGAACACACACAATGGATGGATGTAGAATTCATAAACACCGAACAATTTTGGACAAAAATAGGTTTAGATCTAAACACTTTAAACTATTTCCGTAGTATTTTTAATGATGACCGCATAAGTGTTACTGTTTCATTAAAATACTTTCTCTAATTCATGGCTGAAAGGACCGAGGGGTGGTTGTCACTTCGAATGTTAGTAGTATTTTTTTTCCAATTGAGGTGTTTTTTTTCCCTAACAAGAAGCTAAATATATTGAGATGTAGGAAGACAATTAACTTTGTCCCGTCCTCAACTCTGATACTCCCATCTCCAATCTGAGCGGGTAATCCTCAACTCGATAAGCAAATGAGGCAAGGGTGGAATTTGGTTCTCTCGTCCAGTTTTAACCCGATACGATCCCGATTATAGTTCCTAATATTTCTGTATATATCTATATAGATTTCATTATTTTGGTATAATAAAGCAAAGTACCCATTAATAAATCAGTAGTTTATGTCTGTTTTTTCTTTGTTTCTATATTTTAACTCTCATCATTCATCAATATTTTATTTTCTCGTCAAAACACCCTAAAAGGCACTAGTGAAAATTACTATAGTGAATGAACCTGATTATTCTCCAATCCGACACCTTTCCGATTGCCCTCGCTCCGAATCCGAGATGATAAGAAACGAGGGATGATAAATCTTATACCGCCCCGTCCCATTGTCATCCCTAGCATTCAAACATTCGTCCAAAATATCTCATAACACTAGAAAACACTCAAGTAATTTGACTTTCTGACCACTCCAACTTGAAACCTAAAATTCTCCCAAATGCTTCATCTCCACCGTCGATGCAAGCACTCCATAAAAAGCTTAAACAATCTCCTCCAAAACAATCGAAATTCCATCAAAATCCATTTAATGCAGCCCAAGCAATTTCTAAAATCAATTGAGCCGAAAAACACACCTAAAACTAAAAGTCCCTAAAAAACCCAACTCCCATTTACTCCCTCGTAACCCCCCATCCAAGCACCAACGATGACCCCTCTTTTCACCGTCGATAAGAAACTAATCCAACGGCGTACGTTTAAATTTCCCCAAAGCTTTAATCTGCGTGCCGAGTAATTCCACCAATCAGCGCTCGACAGCTGGTTAATGACACCTGAACGCGCACTATTTAACTCCCTCCTCTTTCATCAACAATTCATCATTGCAACTAAAATACCAGTAAAAGCTTAAAGCGCGCGCGCGCTCTCTCTCTCTCTCTCTGTAAATCTTTGTACTCTTCTAACCCTAACGCTAGTTGAGAATATTGTGATAATCCAATGGCAACAGAAGAACCGGTTGTGGCGGTTGAGCCGAAAGCGAAGAAAGCGTCGAAGCCTAGGAACCCTCCGCTGCATCCTCCCTACGTAGAGGTACTCGACGCGATTCTTTATTTATATCGAAATATTCGCGTTGATTGAGTTTGGGATTGGAATGTTTGGGTATGATTTATGTTTGTTCGTTGTCTGTAGATGGTGACCGACGCGATTGCGACGTTGAAGGATAAGAGCGGATCGAGCCAGTACGCGATCACGAAGTTCATCGAGGAGAAGCAGAAGCAGCTCCCGCCGAATTTCAAGAAGCTGTTGCTGTTCCATTTGAAGAAGCTGGTGGCGTCCAGTAAGATCGTGAAGGTCAAGGCGTCGTTCAAGCTCCCGTCAGTTGAGAAACCTAAGACCGCGACGGCGACTGAGGGGAAGAAAGTTCCGGCGAAGGCGAAAGCTGTGGCGGCAGCGAAGCCTAAGTCAGTTACGAAAGCCAAGCCGGCTGCGAAGGCGAAGGTAGCCGCGAAGCCGAAAGCCGTGGCGAAGCCCAAGCCGAAAGCGAAGGAGAAGCCGGCTAAAGTTGTGAGGACGTCGCCGGGGAAGAAAGCCGCGGTTTCTAAGCCGGCTCCGAAGAAAGCGGCAGTTAAGAAGGTTCCGGCTAAGAGCGTGAAGCCGAAGACGGTGAAGTCGCCAGGGAAGAAAGCAGGGGTAAAAAAGGGAAAGAAGTGAGGTTTAGAATTTGCTGTCAGGGCAATAATGTAAAGTTGTTGATAGTTGTTGCCTTGTTGGTGTAGTTGGTTTCGTGCACAGTGAATAGTATAGTTTCAGATTTCCTTTTAGTGTTTTGCTTGCATTCTGCGCATTGTAGCACCCTGTGTCCCCGTCTTCCTCTTTTTAGTTAGAATAATTCTCTGTCACAGCATGTTCTACTCGGTCAAATTCTTTGCAGTTCAATTGATTTGGGTTTTCTTCTTTGCGTTGCTTGTAGTTTCAAACTGGTTTCATGTGATGGGATAGCTAGAATTAGGGCCTTTGGCTGGTGGAGGTTGTCGTTTTCTTTATAGTTACTGAATTTTAGGTGCTATAAAAGGGATGATCTAGTGGTCAAGGCTTCAGTTGGCCTATTGGGGATGGCTTACTGCATATAGGGTTTTTCCTAGACTTTACGTGAGCTTACTGCATTGGACGCGAGCTGGTGGATGGTGGAATTGGTCATAATTAGTAGAGGTGCACGTAAGCTAGCCTGGACACCTGAGATAAAAACAAGAATTTTGGGTGCTATACTTGTTTGAGATTTATTGCACTTGAAATGTACATGTATAAAGCCGCATACAAATATATTTTACCTGCTTGGATTGAAGATTAGGGAAAGTATGACTCTGTTTTTCATTCAGATTGTAATGTAGAAGAAGAGAGGCAATGCAAAAAACCAATAAAGATTGGAACTGCGCAGACACGTTTCTCATGTATTTGGTTGATTGTTTCCTTAAGCTTGTATGACAAAATATATTACCCTCCCAATTATCTGTATGATGAACAGGTAAGCAAAGTCAGTAGATAAGCAAATAGTCTTTTGTTCTGATCATGTGAACTCTCCCTGCAGAGCTTTAACTATGGAATGTATCTGGAGCTTCTCTGAGAACCAAATAGTTTCCATGCCCTATGATATCATGTAATATTGGTTGCAGGAAGCATCCCAGTGGTTTAGTTTGCACATTTGGTGACACTAAAGTCATATCATTATTCTTGCAGCGTAACAGTTATAGGATGATATCATTATGCTTGTATACATTATATTGCTTATTTTCTTTTCAGGAAAGCAATGAAACTCATGTTTGATTGTTCCATCAGCCAAAATGTGTTCGGCAGAGTAGTATTTATTCTCTTGGTCCTTGAAGAATCAGTTGCTGCTGCTACATACCTCTGCTCCTTCTTCCAAATCTCCAACAAGGTACCAATTCAGATACCAAATTTCATGTAAGCATAATCTATTATCTTCCTTAAAACCTTCAAAAATGGTATAAATGTTGCACAATATTCAACTTCTATTCTTTTATCTGAACTTCGAAGGCAAAATGAATCTACATTTGAGCTATACAGTGTTTAATACAGCCCAGATTACAAACTATGTTCTGTTCATAAACCTTACCAGAAAATATGAAACGTTCACCTTCTATCTCCTGGGTCATGCACCGTAAGCAGTTTAATATTGCTTCATTCCTTTGCAGTATCTATCTATCGTTTCTGTCTTTCAACTTTCTGGATTGAATACTTTAGCTCTTGTTGAATGTTCAATCTTGAAGGTGACAAGACGATGTCTTTCCAAACTGATCCAGCTGCGTAAGCTGGGTTTGGGCGCTTGTAAAGTTCATAAATGGAGTTTGCCTCATCATTCAACCTGCCTACCCTCTTCAAACAGTCTATCTCATCTGGATCAACTAGCAATGTCTTGTCCCTGTCTTTCCATCCTATCAACTTCACAAACATAATTTTGTCAGTGCAACCTGTTTAGTAATGTCGATTCCCATAAGATGTATGGAAAACTGCATAGAGATGCGCCTGATGTTCAGATGGAGATCGGCTCAGTTTAGGCCATTCCAGTTTTGGTAGGTTTTGAACAACGCTGCATTGATGTATTATGGGGCCAGTTCAGACTTTGAACCTGTAAAGCTGCCTGATTTGAAGAGCTTTGTGTTCAAAACCAACTGGTTAGGAATGGGAGGCCCACAAGGACCGTAGACTAACTTGGGAGGTGCCATTATACAGATGTTAGACAAGCTCTATGACTTCCATTACCCCAACTAGTATACAGAAGAAGTAGAGTACATAGTGTGAGAGATATATGGAGTGCACCTATGGCACAAACAATTGGGGAAATTACTATCAAATAATTGAGTCTTACTTAAGCCTACTGTAGACTAGCTCTGGTAGAATGTTAAAGCATTCCGCTCAAAATTGATTAGCATTGAAGTGGCCTATAATGGTCACATAGCAAAGCTGGATACCTTTTTCCAAATATGGGGCTCAACTCTAAAGATAATTGTGGAGTTTTCTTCCATTATAGTCTTCTGATTAAGAGTTCAGGAAAGCTGAATAAAATCAACCAAGAAAAAGTATGGTTTGAGAGGTATACCTTAGGCTGGCCTTCCAAAGCATTGGTGCAGTATAACCTTGCATTATCTACTAGTTGACAGTATGTTGTAAATGCATTTGCAAATCTCTTGTGTGATTTTAACTGTGATTTCACCCTCACAGCTCTTCTGCAAATAATAGCTCTCCTGCCAACACCCAGTTAAGTAAAAGGGGCTGTTAGAATTTTGTCTCTTCTCTTTAAAAAAACAAAGAGTTGAGTATGCACATTCGCATTAGGTTTTGCTATATTTCTGCAAGATTTTGTTCCATAAAATGGCTAAGCAGGAGAGAAGAGAACAACAGAAATGTGAGTCTCCCAAGTTCTGCATTCTCTTAAGAGTTTGCTTATTCTCCTTTTTAACGATATAGTATTTGCTCTTTATGTTGAGAATAAGGGAACGAACCTTATGCCTCTAATAACAGCTAAATAAGCATCACAAACAACTCCAACGAGCTCTATCCTGTACGGTCTTCTCTTCTTAGTTCCATCTTGTTCTACTTCTTCTTCGGTCTGTTCCCAGTAGCTTTCAGTCACGACTCCATCTTTACCCACCTTATAACCAGCTCCCATTCGGTAACGGCGCCGGTGAACATTCCTGGCCATGGTTATTGTCTGCACAACAAAAGGGACCCAAGAGAGTGTTCCATCCATGATCACATCCCTCCCTTCATTGAGTGCTGTTACCAGCAGGGATGATGCTGCATCAGTAGATGATTGGTGCACCTGTTTGGAGTCATTCGTTGAGTTTTACTATCTAAGCTATTGCAACAATAGAACTTGAAAAAGCTAAAGATTAGTGACATGTACATTACGAGATCTGTTTTCTTAGGCATGCCAGACTGAAGAAAAGATTGTCTAGGTGAAGAAGGCAAGTGGGTGGTGTGTCAATATGGAATAGAGAGGGAACAAGATCTCCTGAAGCTTTGAAATACTATGAATAGCACTATAGCAGCATACAACAACAACAACAACAACAAAACCCATGCAGTCCCCAATCATTGGGGGTATGGGCGGGGGGAGGATTGGAGACAGACTTAACCTTTGGCAATATGCACAAAATGACTGCTATCAGAATACCACTAAAACAGTGGCCCTCCTATACTTGTTTTGCTGTGGAACCATACCCCCAAATCAAAGCCAAATGGCATCAAAGAGGGCAAGCCTAGAGACCCAATTCAATTTATGTGCACATTACCATGCTTCCTTCATTGATAATCTAGAGCATCGGTATGCACAATATGAATAGCAGCATATTTTGTTTATATATCCACAACACTATGGAGGTGTTATTTTTGAAGGAGATAGTGGAAGAGACAAATTTCCAAATCATACTAGTCAGTATTGACTATTGAGAAATCTGGGCAGGTTCAGTGTGGGTTCAGGGGAGCTCAATTGCCGTTGGATACCGTGTCTGGTATTTTTCATCTAGGTATGTGTTGTATCACTTGTCCACTAATTTGTTTTGCAGTTCCAGTATCTCCTTCATTGTTTTGCTGTTTCTACGCTGGACACTATGGTAAATTGCTGCTAGCTTGTGGAATGTGTTGTTTTTGTCGCTTAAGACCAGTATTGAAATTGCTGTTAATAAACCTGTCTGGGGTTGCCTTGGCAAGTTAGTTTGCTTGTGGGGTCTGAATATTTCTTGGAGCATAAGTTCATCTAGTACTGTCCCATATGAAGTAAAAGAACAAGTTATTCCAATTTTTTCTTATATGTACTCGTTAGGAATTTCTCAGGTTATCAAGTCCAGTGATCTTGATCTTAATACTGGAATGCATTAGCTAGTTTACATAGTACTTGCTAATAGAAATTAAGTGAAAAGTTCAGGACCTTCACTTCTGTTAGGAATTTAACAAGCAAATGTTAGAGTATAAGTTTTGAGAATTTTATCGGCTGTTGCAAAATTTGGTTTCAGGAATCGACCTAATTTTATCAGTAATCCGTCACTTGATCTTCAAATTTTTTCTTCTCATCCAGAATACAAAAGCTTGTAAATTGGTATTGCAAGATGTCTAAGAAACACTCGTGACCATTTTCAGGTAGCTGACCTTCTGTGAGGCACACATGTAGTGGTGGGTTCTAGGAACTGTGATGGGTATTGTGAAACCAAGAGCAGAACTTGCTCGCTATCCCATGGTTGTGAGAGAGAGAGAGAGAGAGAGAGAGAGAGAGAGCATACCAATTCAGCCGTTTGAAGCATGTCATGATGGCCTCGAGAGCTGAGGGCTTTGTAAATGACATCCGACTCTTTGAAGGCATCAGCTTCTATAATCACCATGTTCCCCGCTGCTACTGACCACAATGGTCTGTACACATTTTTAGGTAAAACCCGCACACACTTGGATATCAGTTTAAGGAAATACGTAATCAACAATGCTGCACAGCACAGATCCAGAAGTTCCACAGAAATATGCCCAGAATCTGCATTCATCCGGGTGGGGTTTGGTCCCCATTGCCCAGAATCAGTAATTCTGGGTAATCTGAACTCTATTTCTGAAAAAAATTCTGGTGAAGTATTTGTTGGGTTAATTTAGTTGTACACTTTAATTAATGAGGTATGAATATGCTTACTCTTTGAGAATGTCCTTGAGCACAGTACTCTTTCCAGCTCCCATCCCACCACCCATGAGGAGGAGAAGCGGGCTCCTATCTTTGTGGTCCACGGGAGCCATCACATCCGTACACTGCGAATCATCAACCGCCGATGCAATTCTGATGGCTTTCATCTCCTCCACCAACGTATTGAACACTCTCGCCACCTTCAGGTTTTTCGTCACCCTTTCAAATCTCTGTTCCCTATATACCAACAAAACAGAGAAGAGTAAATGAATGGAGCCCCAATGCAAAGGACTCGCTCAATTCTCTGAGCCCGAGTTTTCTTCACAAAAAAAATGAACATAGTGTTTTGTTGACGGCAATGCCTTTGTCTAGTATCATGGGCAATATTCAAAAAGATTTAAAAATAATAGTGGATTGACTGTAGAAATGAAAACCTAGTACCTCGTTGCTGCCATGACAATGTGTTTGAGCTTCTTTTTTGGCTCAGAATCAGCACCCAGTACCTGATGTTTTTTCAGAACAGAGTTAGCTATTGTTTTTGCTCATCGTAGTTGTATCTGGTGTGAAACTGAGATCTCAAAACGGTTTACAACATTAAAGATTCTCTTATGAAGAACATTAATGATGTGGTATTTTACAATTGCGAAGTTTCAATTTTGAACGAATCGTAAAAGATAAGAAACGAAAAGTGCAAAGAAAATTAAATTGATGTGGCAGTGACTTGCATTTTTATAGCATCCCATGGGGAGTAATAGTATTATCCCATAGATTTACCTGGCTAATCATTTGATGTGCTTGGCTCCAATGGAATGCAAAGTAACTGAGGATGCACCTCTCCAACTCCTCCACCAGCTTTATATACAGCGAATCCGCATCCGGTTCATCAGCAAAGAAAGCATATATATTTTCTTCACACCCTTCAGATTTCCTAATATAATCAGATGCCAACTTGCACAGATGTGGACATTCTCTTCTATCTGCAAATCCCATTTGCCTAGCTGCACCCATTGATGCGAGAGAGATGAAAACAACAAGATCATTAATTATGAAGGCTGGAAAAGATCCAAAATCATGAAGGTTATTGGAAGAAATGGATGAGCACATTGATTTATACCTACATAGTGGGAGAAACGCTCAAGCTTCTCGACCTGGCCGGAATCTGATATTTTAATCCGAGGAACGATCTTTTGATCTCTTAGCTTCTTGAGACGGTAATGCATCGCGGCTGCGATGATCAACCCGATGGAAGAGGCTACGAGGATCTGTGTGCAGGTTGGTCTGCTAGTGCCATTGTAGTAATCTGGAGAGAGAAACATGTCGATGAAAGATGTAAGAAAACAGTTTGTGATTAAAAATTTGTATTATGGAGAGAGAGAGAGAGAGAGAGAGCGTGGATTTACCTTTCTGCATGTTTTGGTTTTGTCAAGAATGAGAAGACAGAATTCCTTTCCTTAGAATTTGGACTGAGATTTGCATGCAATGAGAATCAGAGGGTTTTTTTCCATTGAAATGGTGTTACAGCAGCTGGTTAATCGTTTTTTTTTTTGGGAAAAAAGATTCATGTGATAGGAGATGACACGTGGGGTGGTTTTTAACCAAAGTAATACTAACTTATACTACTGTTTTTTAGAGATAAGGTTGAATTGTTAGATACTCAAATAGACAAATACACCCTCAATACCTTTATAAAAAACTGGATATTTATTTAATTAGAATAAAAAAATGTCATACAAGACACCAAGCAGTGACAAGCACACGCAGAAATTTGATTGTTTTAAAGGAGATTTGTTTAAGCTTTCTACGTACGGAGTGCTTGCATGGATGGTGAATATGAAACATTTGATGGAATTTTAGATTTCGAGTTTGGCAGTTTTAAGGAATGACTCATCTACCCTCCCCTATTCCAATTCGCTCTAATTTGGCTCACATTATGATGAAACCTCATTATGATTGTCCCCAAAAAGGCCTAAAAACCCAAGCCTCTTATGATTCACATTCTTTACCGGCCCGAAGCTTTTAAAGCAACGAACCCTATTGTAGATTTGTAGTAGGCCAAATTAATATGCTAGTTCGGTCTAGATTCAATACACTTGGCGGAAGGCCGGGCTTAGCCCCTCGATTCTATCACATGGGTTTCTGTTATATTGTGACCATTGGTTCTTGATGTTCTCTGATGGTTTCAATGCCCATTTACTCGTAAGCTTAGGTTTCCTTTCAAAATCTTGTGGTTTTAATTTGGTTTCACGTTGGTTCTCAACATCCAAGCCTATAGCAATGGAAATTTTAGCTTGTTCTGGTTCCCATAGATAAAAAATTAAAAATTGGTTTTTTCGTTTTTGCTAGTTAATATGATAGACAAATATACTTATTCAAGTATGGTATTCAAGTGGTGTAAAGTGTGAATTTTTAAGTTGAATGCTTAATAAATGATTTTTTTTTTCCACTTTCACCCTTTACTTTGAGCAAAATCATTTATTATAATTAATGCTTAATAAATGATTTTGCTCAAAGTAAAGGGTGAAAGTGACACTTTTCTCACATGCTCGTTTGTTTTGATTACCGTTCCTTATGGTTACCCCTTCATCACCATTGATGATATATATAAATGAGATGAATTCTTCTTCATACTCTCTATTAAAATACGCAAGTCGGGTTACAAACTTTTTAGAAATTTTATGCTTATTTCGTACATAAATTGACTTTGGTAACATGCAAAAAGTTTTGTTAAAATGTTTAACAAATTGACTAAAGACGAAGAAAATACCCAACTCTATTTATAAAAAAAAACTATCTTAAAACTAACAATCAAATACGGTGAAAGTGTTTGTTTCTAAAAAATCAAAAGTCCGTACTTTGTATTTTTAGCCCAATCAGTTGCTTCCTCAAAAAGAGAAAAAGACAAAAGAAAAATGGAGAGCGATTGCGATTTGATTTTTCCTTCCTCCCTCCTCTCATCTCATACCAAAAGTCAAAAAAATACTACTGTACCATACCACCCAAATTTGAAGAAAATTATAGTAGTAAAAGACAAAAAGTCAAAAAGATTACCATCAACAGATTGCTTATCAACTGGACTTTTCTAGTAGTAGTAGTTGTAGTTGTAGTCGTAGATAGATACTCCATAATTTCTAGTTCTACCTTCTCGATCTCCATCATTTAGCCAAACAGTTTCAGAGAGCATCATCGGCACAAACACCAAGTATGGTTTCACACCGCTCGGACGCAGCAGCGGACAATCCTGGTTTTTGCGATATTGAAGACAGAGAAAAAGAACCAGTAGAGGGAGGAGATTCGAGAGGGAGTGAGGGAAATGGTAGAGGTACGTGGAAGCACGCCGCTTTCCACGTCGCCACCACCATCGCCACCCCTGCCGCCTACGCTCCTCTTCCCTTCGCCATAGCCTCTCTCGGTTGGCCCCTCGGTAATCACTTCCTACTCTCTCTCACTACTGCCAGGCCAGCCGTACGTAACGGATATTGTAGCTTAGCTCAGCTTCAAAAATAGCTTAATTTTAAGCTTGGTTTGTTTGTCCGACGAGCTATTTCTGAGCTCGAATAGGGATAGCTAGCCTCTATTCTTTTTGGAAATCACGAATAATCGAAAAGTGAGTTATTAAGCTTTTTATAAATTTAACCAGATTAAATATTGTAATACTATTAATCTTGGTTTGACTAATAAGTAATAAGTCGATTTCTTGAACGAGCTTTTAATGAGCTGTAGCACGAGTCGTGTTTTCATAGCTTAGTTTAGTGGGGCACCAAATCTCACAGAAATACTCTCCTGCTGCATATTTTCAGTATCGTTTCAAATTTTCTCCTTAAAATTGCGAATGCTTTTTGTCGGCAATAAGCAAAGAAATGATGATATTGGCTTCTTCCTGATTCAGGTGTGTGTAGTTTGGTGGGAGCTACACTTGCGACTTGGTACTCTAGTCTTTTGATCGCCTCACTATGGGGATGGAATGGGAAGAAGCAGACCACGTACCGAGATCTTGCTGGGAGCATATATGGTTTGTAACTTTGTATCTATGTTCTTGATTTCATTTAAGAACTTGGGCATCTATTTTGTCTCATTTTCTTTTTTTTGTAGTACCGTATGTTATTTGTGGTATTTTCTTTTGGGCTGCCTGCGCTGGCTGAGTAAGTCGAGTGGATTGAAGTTAGCTACAATACGAATGAAACCTCATCTCTTTCATTAGATTTTTTACCCTAACTTGGTAGGCAGCCTAATGGACTGACTAATTCGGGGGACTAATCACTAATGGAAGCCCTATCAAAGCCAGGGGAAAGCCTCAGGCCCAACATATGAATTGATAGCACATGGGTGAGAGTCGAACCCAGACCAAAGCTTCCTGAGGACCCTCTGGCTGACAGTGCCTACTACTGCTCCCCCGGGGGTTGACAGGGAGATGGTCCCCTTGTTGACAATAGTCAGTGATTAATATGAACTCATGTGCCGGCTATAACTTTCATGTGTACTCCAGTAGTTACTCAGTCAGTCAGTTGCTATGATTAACATTTTCTTGTTGTTCGATTTGTTAATACCCTGGATATTGATGAATCGCACTTCACACGTAGTTCTTGAAGCTGAATGCTTTAAACTTTAAAATTTAGACCACTTAAGCTGAAAGGATCCGCTTAAAGGCTAAGAACTTTTGAGTCTACATTCTCCAAATCTTACTGCTTTTCTAGCTGCTCTAAGAATTTAGTGTCAAGTGAAATGAACCGGCTTCTGTTTTGCATGTGCTTTTGGGTTGACTGCAATTGTCCTTTCTGACTTTGAAGGATCTGGGGGTTATTGGTCTATTGCATTTTTTCAGCAGGTGGCTTCCTTGGGTAATAACATTGCCATTCAGATTGCTGCAGGAACTGGCCTTAAGGTTAGTGTATTTGACGAGACCAGACTTCTTCAACCATTACGATTCCGATGAACGGGACCAGTAGCTGTTCTATGTGTTCACTTTTATTTCAATAATTTTGCAGGCAGTATACAAATACTATCACAGTGATGGTACCTTAACATTGCAGCATTTCATTATTCTTTTCGGGATCTTGGAACTTTTTCTCTCTCAGCTCCCAAACATCCATTCTTTGAGATGGGTAAATGCACTTTGCACTCTAAGCACCATTGGCTTCGCGGGTACAGCCATTGGTGTCACCATATACAATGGTAAGCTTGGTAAAGTTTTTGCTGTTTGCTCCTTTGGGTTGTGTTTGCATTACGGATTTGTGGAGAGATCTGTAGAGATAGAAAACGAAAAGAATATGAAGAGGCTAAAGTTTTGGTTTGCTTGCCATTTCCATTTCCCTTCATAAATTCCTCCACAAATATTTTATCCAAACATGTCCTTGATGTCTTTCGGACTGCACAGAGAAAGAATGTCTATCGTGTTGTAGGTAAGAAGATTGATAGAGAATCAGTTAGCTACAGTTTGCAAGGAAGCTCCTCGTTGAAGATGTTTACAGCATTCAATGCCCTTGGGATAATAGCCTTTTCATTTGGAGATGCTATGCTTCCAGAAATACAGGTAAATTCCCACAATCTCTAAATGCAATTTTTTAGAACTCAATTTGCATCGTATCTCACATCTAGACAAAATTGTTTTGGTGTTCGTTTGACATAGCGCTTTATAAAGCTTATGAATGCAAACGCTTGAAATTACATGAATTGTGACAATTAAGTGGACTGTTTTTCGGGTGATGTCTTAGTAGAGTACAATGAGGGAACCTGCAAAGAAGAACATGTACAAAGGTGTATCAACAGCTTATGGCATTATTGTTATGACTTACTGGCAATTAGCTTTTTGTGGCTACTGGGCATTTGGAAACGCTGTCCAGCCTTACATTGTGGCTTCACTTACTACTCCCGAGTGGACAACCGTTATGGCTAATCTTTTTGCCGTTATTCAGATATCAGGATGCTTTCAGGTATATAGCTTTCCCCTCACCACTTTTTTCTCCCAATCAAAACTTCAAGCTTTTTCAAAGGCTATAAACTTTGGTATCGCGTAAATATGATACATCTTTTAACTCTTGAATCCTGTCAACACAAAGAAAAACTAACCGGTACATTTCCATTCTGTCATCAGATCTATTGCAGGCCAACATATGCATACTTTGAGGAAAGAATGCTGTCAAACCAAACAACCAGCAGTTTGCCTCTTCGGAACCATATTATCCGTCTCCTATTCACTTCAATCTACATGGCTCTTATAACTCTTATCGCTGCAGCCATGCCTTTCTTCGGGGATTTTGTTGCTATCTGCGGAGCTATTGGTTTTACTCCACTGGACTTTGTCTTTCCTGTTTTAGCATACATGAAAGCCGGAAAAGCCCCCAGAGACATGAAGATTCGGTATTCGCTGATGATCCTTAATCTCGCAATTGCTACTTGGTTCTCTGTTGTTGCAGTGTTGGGCTGCATTGGTGCGGTGAGGTTCATCGTGGATGATGTCAAAACTTACAAGTTCTTCCATGATATGTAACATCTCGCGCGGATGGATAGTATTAGAAGTGATACGCTGCTATTTGCAGTTTTGCTATACATGATTTCTTGTAAAATCGGTTACTGAATTTCAATTGTCATATTCGACAAGGATGGAATTAGTTCTACATGGAGTACTAGGTAGCTGCTCAAAAAAGGAAAGAAGGGAAAATTTGTTATATTCCTTTGACTTTAAGCGAAAATTTTCTTTGGTCATTCACATTTCAATTTGGACAAACATATACTTGCATTTTTTAATTGGTTTCAATGCCAACACTTGGATGCCCTTTTTTTGGGACGGAAAATGGTCATGTGCCCGGGATGTGACCCTGTTGCGGGGTATAGTCGCCCATTCCCCTCCTCCCTCTTCCTTCCCTCACCCTAGCTCCATTGGAGGGAACCCAATTCGATAGCAACCCATCCCGACTCAGTAGGGTTGTACCCTCCCTTTTTGAGGGGTACAATTGCCCATTCACCTTCTTGAAATTTACGCCATATTTTAGAGAGACCATTCAGTGCCCCAAGCCTCTCCTCACCATACGTTATTGTGGGGTCTTCGAACTTAGTCTCGGGCTCCACAAAAATGTGTGATTGAGAAGAGACCTGGGGCACCACATGGCGGTGCCCCAGGCGCATTAAATAATTTTTCGATATTTTTATGTTGTGCTCACGTTGCAATTTATGTTCCCACAATATTTTTCATTCACTTTTTCCATGGTTCATGTATATATTGTACAAGTTGGGCTCCCATCCAATCAGCTAATGTCCAGTTTTGTCCAGTATACGGTGAGGATCAATACAACTTAACCACATTGAGGTCAATGGCTAAATATAGGACAAACTTCTGTTTTCCTCCCGCCTACACTCGTGCACCCCCTTGTTCCCAATCTCACCTATAGAGACTTTCGTTTAACACAGCCTAAGAGTTACTCCGGTTGGTTAGTGATTTTGTTCCCCTCATGTTCCTATATCTAGCCATTGATCTCAATGTGGTTGAGTTGTATTGATCCTCACCGCATGCTGGACAAAACTGGACATTAACTAACTGGATGGAGCCCAACCCGAATTATAGTGTACTGGTTGTATTGAAGGAAAATTGAAGTAAAAAACTGTAGGTTGACATGTTTAGAGGAATGCAAAACAAATGGACCAAATGGCCAAAATATGCGCCGGCATGGATCAAAGAGTAATAAAAATACTCCTAGATCAAAGAACAATTTTAAAAAACAAAAAGTCTACACACACATACAATTTGTGCACAGATTTCATTGTGGGATCCACCATGGATCCCACAAAAATCATCTTAGCCGTTCATTAAATGTAAAACATTTTTTCAATGGTCCTTGTAAAAAATAATCTCAATCCAATCACTATAGATACTCGATCCAATCATATAACTTTTCAATATCCGAAAATCTGAATGAAAAGTTAGATGATTGGATAAAGCATCTATAGGTATTGAATTAAGCTTATTTTCTACGGAAACCCTTGAAAAAATATTTTACATTTAATGAACGGCTCGAATGATTTGTATGGGATCCATGGTGGACCCCACAACACAATCTGTGGACAATCTGTGCACAGTTTGCTTTGTATGTAGCAGGACTGTTTAAAAAAAAGGAACCTGCAATCATTGCCTAGTGAAGGCGACAACAGGAGTGAGATCCAAAAAAATACAGTAGAAGTCAAATTTAGTGTCTGGTCAGAGATACACGTGTCATTCCATTGTTGGCTTGCAGCACATGATTCAGACACATAGATCTGGGTTAACTACTGGATCTTCCCTGAGTTTTCTTATAATTGGAGAATTTCCCCAAACATATTTGCACTTATACTAATTTTCCCAACTTCTGCACGCCCTTTTTGTCCTAACTTATTTTCAAGATTATTTGTTTTGATAGCCAAAATCTAATTATTGTTAAGCTGTCGTCAACCACCTATTAGGAATATGACTTCGGCCAGTCTTAAACGTCTTGTTTCGAACTTACCCTTAAAAACGTAATCAAATTGTCTTAAACATCTTGTTTCAAACTTATACCCTTGAAAACATAATCAAATTCTATATTGCTGTTTATTACTCCCTTCATCCCCAAATGTTAATCCCTTTTGGGAAATTCAAATTTTTAAGAAAAAAAATCTTCATTATTTGGAATAGATGAGTTTCAAAAGTGAAAAATTCTAAAATCAACCCAATGGGCTGACAATAGTGAGTGTGTGACGTGTATTAATGAGTATAAAAAGTACATAGAAATATGTGTTTTTCTTGTCTTCTAGTGTGTTTATCGTTAGTCCAACGGGCTGACAATAGCAAGACCATTCAAAAATTACCCCCATTTTGAAAATGTAGTTAATTATTATCTTTTAAACTCTAATCTATTTTTTTCCTCCACTTTGTATTTGAATTCGAATATAGAAATGAATGGCAAACAAGAAAATAGCTTAATTGTTTTCTGACAAACTAAAATGGTCAAAAATTTTGGCGCATCCTAAAAAGAAAATATGGATCAACATTTTGGAACAGAGATAATATATTTTGAAAATAAACACCATTTCTCAACCAATCATTTGCCTCATAACCCCTAAAACAAACCTCTTCCTCTCCCTTTCCTTGTCTCTCTCTTTCCCAATCCGAAAGGCGAAAGCCAAAAAAGTTGTAAGTGTCAAAAAAGAGACCCTGCTAATTTTCAAAAATAAAGGGGCAGAATGCAATTTTAGATACTTTACAGGCCACCTGAAATTATCAGAAATCTCAGGGAAACCAGTGTAATTTCATTTTTTCTCGAAAGAAGGGAAATCCAGTGTAATTAATCCTCAAGATATCCGAAATATGCGATTCGACAATCCTGAGCTGTCACGTGGCGTTGATTCGCTGGCTATTGGAAAGAATTTACTCCATCATCCAACAAATCATCACTCATCACCTTCTTTTGAGTTCTTTCCACACTTCCATCGATTATGTAGGCAAAAAAATCGTAGGAACACAATTTTTGGGTAAATCTCCGAACACAATTGGGTTTTGGTGACGATCGGTGTACGAGAGATCATGTGTAAAGAAAATGCCTTTAAATGCAATTGTATCTGAGATTGTGCTCTAAAATTGTATTTTTACATATGTTCCGTTTGGTTAAATAAGTTGACTGACTTATTCATTGTCTTTATTCAAAAATTTTTTGTATTTATTAATTTTTTGTCAATTTTTTGGAGATTATCGCATCGTCATGACAAGAAGAATCTAAAAAGTAAAAAATTATGATCAAAATTCAATTTTTTTGAATAAAAATGAAAAAATTAACTAATTGGCTTATTTTTGTCTTTATTTAAAGAAATTAGGTTTCGATTGTAATTTTTTACTTTTTAGATTCCTCTTGTCATGACGATGCAATAATCTCTAAAAATCGACGAAAAACTAACAAATACGATTTTTTTTTGAATAAGGACACAAAAATAAGCTAATTGACTTATTTAGCCAAACGGGGCCATACTCAATAAAATAGTTCCGTAGTTCTATCCCTCATGGAGGCAAAAAATCCTAGAAATACAATTTTCGGACAAAAATCCCGACCCAATTGTGCTTTGGAGTCGATGTACTAGAGATCACATGCGTCGAACGTCTTTTAAATGCCAGTATTGCATCCGAAATTGTGTTTTAAAATTGTGTTTCTCCATGCTGAAATCTCAAGTGTCCACGTGAACCTCCCCAAGGTATATAATGCCCGAAACATAAAAACAAAACGAGACAGTCAATGTGATTACATGATTGTTACATGATATAGAAAGCCGTTGCAGTCACGAACACGGTACCTTTCTCTCTCTAGAAAGCACGAAGAAGAGAAGAACCAGGAACACGAGAGAAACCCTAAACTGTTTTTGCGGAACCGATACAAAAGCAATGTTCGAAAACCCTAGTGTGGACACTTGCGGATTTTGATGAAGCAGAATCGCCGATGCACGAGGATATCCATCCTCTCTCTGCTCTCTGTTTCTGTTTTACTTCCGATTTTTCTACTCTCCAGTACGTTGAGAAATTTCAAATCCGAAGGTAACATAAGCCGACATATTTTAGTTCATCTCCGTGTATTAACGAAGTGATCATAAGCCGGAGTTTTAGTTCTCACTCTACGTTCGCGCTCTCAATCCTCGCGTCTGATTGATTGAGTTTTTTTCTTCTTCTTGCAGCATCGGAGGAGTTTATCGAAGATTTGTCGACTATCGTATGAATCTCAGTATTTGCTTTTGATTTCATTTGTTAGTACTTGTACTACTATTTGGGTGATTGCACAGAAGCAGAGGATAAATCAGACAGAAAACCGTTTGTTTTTTTTGGCAAAAAAATGTTTGATTGACCAAAGAGAGAGTAGCTTCAAGCCTTCAACTAAATCAAATAGATGTTTCTGTCACACTGCTGTACAGTTTTTGTTTCGTTTTTCTCTCTCTCTCTCTCTCTTAAATCTGCGCCATACATTTCTCTGCAACCAACAGGGATTTAGGGGTTTATCCAATAGAAATCTAATGACTTCTTTTTGCTTTTTGAGGACAGAAATATAGGACAGATGCTCTCACGCTTAGTTCAATTGAGGAGGTACTCTTTTGGTTTGATTTATATGATGAAGTTGTTCCTGTTTGTTTTGTTGCTTATTTTTAAGAAACGGAATTGGATCCTTTGGTGTAGAAAGAAGGTGAAAGCGTGGAAGAGCCGCCACTAGTTGTGTATAAAGATGGTGTTTTAGGTTCTGAGGTTGCTGACATTTCTTCTAATGGGAGTAGTAGGTCTGACAGATCTGAAAATGCCAGAATCAGCACAGATATACCAAAGAGAAATGGTGATTTTATTGTTATATATTTCCCTTCATCGATCCTCATTTGTCTATCTATGATGGATGTTTATTGAAGTCCTCTTTGTCTTGAACCATAGGTACTAATCAGGATGCAAAACAAGATTATCAACAGGTGCAGCTGGAGAAACCATCATTGGTATGATATCCACACAGATGTGACATGATAATCTCAAAAGTCAATGCCTCTTAGGATGTAATCTAGAAGAACTTCCTTCCTAAATCAAGTTCTTGTAATAAAATACCTTACGTTCAGATTTTGTATTTAGTGTGGGAAAGGGAATGAGAAGGTAATGAAAAATGACTCGTTCATTTGCCTTTTCTTTTCATAAAAAAGAGAGAATATCTTGAAAAAATATGTTCTCATTTTCCTCTTATTTCCCAAGCCAATCAAACTAAATAAAAAAGTTTTATTCTATCTTCCATTCTTTCTCTTTCCTATTCCTTTCCCATACAAATCCGATATGCAAACAGTGTATGTGGAAATATGAAGTTCTTTTGCTTTGCGGTCTGCTGAGTAACATGATCTGGTTTTGTATAGCAGAAACGGTCGGAACAGGCAACAGTTCGAGGCAATCGAAATATACAGGCAAAGGTTCAAGGCAATCGAAATATACAGGCATTGACAAGGAGGGTATCGGATGAGAAGGTGAAAGAGATTAAAGATCAGTTGATTAGGGCCAATGCATACTTGGAACTTGCTCCACCTGGTAGCAAATCCCAATTAGTAAGAGAGTTGAGACTACGAATTAGAATGTTGGAACGAGCTGTTGGTGAATCTAGCAAGGATTCTGATTTGTCTCCGGGGTAAACTTCTAATCTCTTCTTTTTACTTTTTGAAGCCATTCTTCATCATATGTTTGACAGAAATGAGAGTCATGATACTTAGTTGAAAGAATTATTGGCATATCATTTTCCAAGACCGAGGCCCCAGGATTAGTTTCAAATGGTTGGTCTGGATCTGTCCTGTTATATCATACTCCTTTTTCGACCACCATTACTGGTTGTTATCATCTTTACACAAAGGTATGATGCTCTATGGAATCAAACGCAAAACCAATAAGATAGTAGGAGTGCATTTTCCATCGACTTCCTACTGCTTAAATAGATTTGGAGAGCAATAAAAGTGGGTATAATTTACGGGATTGAATATTTAGGAAGGGAATTTAACATGGTATCAGAGCTAGGCCTTGGGTGGCCATACATTGTGTGGTCAAGTATCTATCGCCCGAGTCAACTCATCAATTCATACCTCCACGTGCATCCGGGCTGCACGTGAGGGGTCGCCCGAGTCAAATCTCTTATTTCTTCAATTCGTACCTCCACGTGCATCCGGGCTGCACGTGAGGGGTCGCCCGAGTCAAATCTCTTATTTCTTCAATTCGTACCTCCACGTGCATCCGGGCTGCACGTGAGGGGGAGTGTTAGACTTGTCCCACATCGCTCATCTAAGCCATCCAAACTTGGTTAATAAAATCTAGAGGTTACTCCACCTATCGCCAATTGGTTTTAGGTTGGAACTCTCCAAGAAATCTAACAGGAATAGACGAGATATAAATCGTATCTAATGCATATTGTTGAGCATCTGTCGTACAAGATCCACAACTGGTGAAATAAGACCTGCTTTTCTTTATGTTTGTTGATGTGCACGTTTTCTTTCTTTAAACTTGGGTTTCGATCCTTTTCTTATGTTAGACTGTTCTTGTGTACCGAGTCTGGTTCTTGCTCCTCTGAAATGGGATTGGAGATCCGGCTACCTAGGCAATCAAGATAAAGGAAAGTCTCTTGAGTGCTAAATTCGATTATTCCGCAGCCAAGTCTGGTTAGTTGGTGCCACCAAATATGTGTAATCAAGTAACTGGATGGCATTCACATGGCTACTCTTTGACATAATTACCTACATCTCATCTAACAATCAGTAAAAACTTTTCAGGGCTTTGCATAGGATGAGAGCGATGGAGGCTACCTTGACAAAAGCCAGCCGTGTGTATGCAGACTGCCCTGCCATGGTCTCTAAACTCCGTGCTATGACTTACAATTTGGAGGAACAGGCTAGGGCACAGAAGAGTCAAGTTCAATTTCTTCTTCAGCTTGCTGGAAGGACAACCCCCAAAGGCCTTCACTGCCTGTCCATGCGGTTGACTGCTGAATACTTTGCCCTGCAGCCAGAGGAGTGGCAGTTCCCTAATCAGCAGAAATTGCATGATCCTGATCTCTATCACTTTGCTGTCTTCAGTGACAATGTTCTGGCCTGTGCTGTGGTTGTGAACTCTACCATTTCCACCTCTAAGGTAAGCTGCCTGAGGTTTATTTGGTGCCATATCACTTAAATAGCATATTTTTTGTCCAAAAGTAATTAGTATTGTGTTATCTTTTTCAATTGTCATTTATTACAGTTTTGGCCAGCAGTTCACCTGCCGCACGGATATGACCATCTGCATGCTAGTTTTGACACTTAATCCACCTTTCTTGTATTGTGCAGGTGTGGAGTGTTTTTTTTTTTTGTTGTGCTACTCATCATAAAGCTCTCACTTTCTTTTTTGCGTAGTTAGTTATACGAATTGGATTCTTATGGGTACATATTGTTTTGCTCATCACTTGATTAAGTCTTTAGGATCAAGACTGTTCATGGCTTCCCTGTTATAGTAAACAGGACCGCACAACTGAAGCAAGTCTGATGACAACAAATTTCAGCGCTTGTAAAGTTTGTTAGTGAAAAAGATAGGCTGTTAAAGAAGCGTGTCCGGCACCCAATTTTTTTGTGCCAACTCCATTGATTAATAGCATGATGATTCAGTTGTGTGATTGATCTGTGAATATGGAAACGACTTGTTTATGTTTATGAGGCATTGAACTGAAATATCTTGAACTGAAGTAGAACCGAATTATTATTGCTTTGCAGGAACCAGAGAAGCTAGTCTTTCACGTAGTGACAGATTCTCTAAACCTCCCAGCAATGTCTATGTGGTTCTTATTAAATCCTCCAGGCAAATCTGCAATGCAGATCCAGAGTGTAAACTCTTTTGAATGGTTGTCCACCAAGTACAATGCAACACTGCAGAAGGAAAACTCCCCTGACCTAAGATATACCTCTGCACTGAACCACCTTAGATTCTATCTGCCAGATGTGTTCCCCATGCTGAATAAGATAGTGCTTCTTGACCATGACGTGGTTGTGCAAAGGGATCTGACAGGACTTTGGAACATCAGTATGGAGGGCAAAGTAAATGGAGCGGTGGAGACTTGTCAGGAAGGTGAAGCCTCATTTCGCCGAATGGATATGTTTGTCAACTTTTCAGACCCAAGCATTGAAAAGAGGTTTGATCGCGAGGCATGCACATGGGCTTTTGGGATGAATGTGTTTGATCTTCGAGAGTGGTGGAGACATAATCTAACTGGGGTCTACCACAACTATCTGCAACTGGTATGGTTCAAACCCTTTCTCTGCAAGTTCATTTTTTTCTAATGGATTCAAGCTATTTATTTTGTTGACCCTGTTAAAGCTTGTCCCACATGGGTTAATTATAACCTTCAAAACTGGTATATGAGCCTGGGTGGCCTCTCCACTCATTACCGATTGGTTTTGAGTTGGATGGAGCTAACTTTCTGAGGCTTTTGGACAAGACTCTCTTGATTGTTTGCTCCATTATTTGTGCCTTAATTGTAGACCTGTCAGGTGATTCGTTTTAGTCTCTGAGAAGAATGATGTTGCAATGATACGAGTAATATCACTTTAATTGCATCATGTTGGAGTTATAGACATTATCTTTCAGTGTTCCCAGAGCTGGTTTTATTTGACTGTCATCGGTTTGTGGGTGAAGACCTGTCTTAGGTTAAATTTCAAGAATGACACTCCCTCCCTTTCCCCGGTTAAAATATGATTGGCCAAACGGTGCCGTGCAATATTGGAATTTACCACTAGTACTAAGGGAGTAAGCTCCGCTCCACAAGCACAATGTCAATTGCTTGGAACTTGCAAGGTGACGTAACTACTGAGATTGGAAACCTTATCGGATGCTATCTCGTTTATGTGTTGCAATGGTTTCGAGTCTAGCTGATGTGCATTTTTGTTTTCTGTGTTTGTTCTAGCCCATCAATCAGGCATTGGAAGGGTTCATGAGAGTGGTTTACCATCAATTGCTTATGTACCTCTCTTTTCTGGTGGTATTGTTAGGCCTATGCACACGTTCGGTTTTTCTGTGAATACAACTGCTATGCTTATTCTTATAATTGGGAATCATGCAGGGAGATGAAAGGCCATTGTGGAAGGCGGGTAGCCTGCCCTTAGGTTGGGTCACCTTCTACAACCATACCATGGCCTTGGACAGGACATGGCACGTCCTTGGCCTAGGTCACGACTCTGCCGTCAGGAGGGTAGACATCGAGCAGGCTGCAGTCATACACTTCAACGGAATCATGAAGCCGTGGTTGGATACCGGGCCTGATAAGTACAAGGAATACTGGAGGAGGCATGTTAACTATGGACATCCGTACCTCCAACAATGCAACATTCAGAGATGATTGAATCCTGAACCATTGCAATTGGAGCCCTGAAATTTGATTCAAATTCACCGCACAGATTTGACGTTTCGTGTGAGAGGGGACACTGCACATTTTTACTTGATTTTTCTCTCATTCTTCCAATATTTTTCCGTTTTGTAAATTTTGACAGGGAATTTTTTCGGCCAAAATCATGTAGGAGCTGAGTTAGTGGTTAGGAATAATGGGGTGGTGGAATAAGGCAAGTCCTTATGTGGGTTAGTCGCTATCCTGGTGCTTGTGTGTACATAATCCATTCTAGAAATCAATAGTAGGAATTAAGAAGGGATTCTTGATTTTCAAATTAATGATATGGGGACTGTTTACGACAGCTTTTTCTTATATTTTACATTGTTGATTCTGCTCCAGATTCTAGATTTTAGAGAAGCTATGAAGTGTGTTTGTTGCAGCTTTGAATTATGGATTAAATGTTAGTGTTACAATAAAAGCTGCAAAATAAATTGGTTTGCTGCAAATTAGTCTATTCTGGTTGATAGAATATTTGAAGAATTGAGGTATTTTTAAGAGGAAAAAACCTTAATGCTTTTCTCGTCACATTTATGCAAAATATGGAGTATACATAAAGCAAGTTTAACCAACCGAGGCTAACTTAGTTGGCCATGACTCTTACATCTCACTCGGAGGTTAGGAGTACGAGTCTTCCCACCTGTGTGTGGGTGTATATGTTGAGGTTATTTCTCCTCTTAACGAGGCTTGTAATTGAGTTGAGCTTATAGTGATTGTGGTCCTTTTGATGAGCTTATTTATCCTGTTAGTGTAGTTGTTAGGCTTGATTATCTCGTGGACTCTCATAATAGATATAGTGTCCCGTGATTTGTATTTTATACCTCATAGATGATGTAATGATCTCTACTACCGATTTGCGAGAAAGAAAGAAAGAAAGCAAGTTTATTCGCAATAATGTATGCTGAATTTTTTAAAATTGCAATTTCCTTTTTATCGTTGTCTAGTTTCAAATCCATCAACCAGATTAGTTTTTGGGTAAAACAAAAGCAGATTTAAAAAAAAAAAAAGAAACTGATTATGTAAATAATCCAAATATGAAACACGTTTTTATCTTTATTTTTTTTCAAATCAAAAAAGAAAATGATGCAAAAATATATATTTAGCAAACACGCTGTAGTCAACTCAAAATTTATTATCCGTATTTTCTAAGCTTCGTTTTCAATTGTATCCCTATGATAATAATGTTAACAACCCTCAAATAAGTTCTTTAATCGATTTTGGCTTCAACAATTTGGATAATTTTAGTGGGACCAAGGACCTCCAAATAATTTTCATAAATTAATTTTCAAGGAAATTATTCTCAATATTAAAATTCTCCAAGAAAGACATCTTGGGCCACTTGGGAGATTTTAAAAAGTTGTTTAGGAACATTGTTTGGGAAAATCACGGCTCAAGATATATTTTTAATAATTAATAATACTAGCTAAAGACATACTAAACATTTATTAATAACAAGAAAGGAAAAAAGCATAAGCCTTCTCCCCCCCTCCCCCCTCTCTCGCTCTCTCTCTCCGATTTCGGCTCCGCCTCCTCCGTTTCACCAGCACCTCCGTGGACTCCGACGACAGTTTCCATTCCTAAACCATCTTCTCACTAATCAAAGCTCAAATGTTCTGTTTAAGTTTAATCGAGCACACGCTGCGTTTGCCGCCTCACCTCCTCGACCTTCCTCTCCACGTTGCAATCAGGGGAGAACTTGAAGCTCTCTTCTTAGACAAGGTCCAATTCTTCTCACCACAGTTTTCTATTCGTTACCTTTGAAATCCATTCTTCTCTCATCCTTGTGTTTTTTTGACGTGTTTTTGATTTTTTTGCTGTTCAAACGAAGGTTATTGCGAACTTGGGGCTTTGTGTCTCAGTCTACGATATTCAGGAAATTGGCAAGGGCTTTATTTTTCCCGGAGACGGTGCTTCGACCTATACGGTGCGTATGGCCTGTATTGTGAAACTCATTGTAATGTTTTTCCGTTCAATTCTTTCTTTAGCATGCCTTTTTGAATTACTGTATTCTAGATATTTCCTTGTAGTTATACTGATGGGAGGACGTTAGATTACTTATTTCTTGTGGTTTAGTGCCATGTGTAAACTCGATTGATTCTGGTTGAACTCAGAGAGAGCTCCATGTCAGCCTCGTTAGCTGAAATTCCTTGTGCGGAACACCATACTATTGCCTGTAATAGCACTTCAGTGAGTCGTGTTTTGTTTGTGTGGAGATGATTGTAAGAGGATTTCAGAAGTTCGAACTACGTTAATATTTGTTGCAGATTGAAAATGAGTAATTGATACATTTGCACAGGAAATGAGAAGGTCCTTGTTAGTGGGGAACAAATGTGTACAAACGGTAAGTTAGCAGTGAGGTTGTCGTGTTGGGTGTGGTGAGGATCTAGGAAAACTATTTTGTAGTTGTTATTTCTGCTATTTCTTAGACTAGTCTAAGGCGGACCTAATTTCTTGAACAACTGGTCTCGTCGCCATTATGGAGGGCCTCCAAGGAATTTTAACGTTTCAAAGTTCAACAGGTTTGAACCTAAGACCGACGCATATGCTCACCCTTAGTAGCAGGAGCAGAAGTGGGAGCGGGTGTGGGCTAGTGGAGGCACCTAGAAGCTTCTAAGGTGGGGAGCGCCCAAGGAGCGTATATAGATTATATAAAAATATGTATATAAAATATCTTTAAATACGTAACCATTAAAGAAAAAGTGATACTTACTGAAATCTGATCTTAAAGTGTAATTATAGGAAGTTATATATTCTCAATTTGCAAAGCTTCTTGACTAATGTGATTTTCATATTCTTATTTCCACAATAGCATAACTCCCTTAAAAGTAAGAAAATAACTGCCTTATCGGCCCGATAAGCTCCCATTTTAGTTAGGAGCGAGCTCCCATCTTGAGGGGAGCGAGCTCGCTCCCAAGATGGGAGCGCTGATTCGAGCTCCCGTCTAGGGAGCGCACCCATTTTAGAAGGATCCTTCTACTAAGTGATCACCTGGTCCACTTTTGCCAGATGATGTCTCTCTACTCTACTGACGAAGCCTTAATGTGCAAGTTGTTCCAATCAAGTCTGGGGGAGCTCGGCCTCTTGTGGTTTGATAAACGACCGATGTCGGCCTACTCCTTTTACCTAGGGAAGGCCAAGTCTGAGTTCCTTCTACTGGGATACTTTCTATGAGATTGTGGGCTGCTCCTAGTACCAAACTACCAATAGATTGTTGTTGCTTGCCAAGTGTTCAAGGATTTCATTCTCAACGCGCGGAAAGACACGGATGAGCTTATCTCCGTATTGAGTCTATTGACCAGCACTATAAACTAGCTGAGGCCATAACCGAATGAGCCAAGGCCGTGCAGAGCTTCATCAACATGGGTACCAGTGCAAACGGGTTTGGTAAAGGAGGATCTGGTCGAAAAGAAGTTAACAATGTCCATAAAGGTAAGTTCAAAAAAGAAAAGCACCAGCAGGGCGATAGTAAGGGCCCTCGGCCCTACGAATACAAATGTGTCACGATGGTCTTCAAAGAACCTCTCCATAGATTCTTAAGAAGATTGAGTTTTAGTATTTCTTCAGTATGGAGTTTAAATTCACTAAAATAATTGAAATGTATTGCAAGAAAGTTGTCTATTTGTAAACTTTATGTATAAAGAAGAAATATGATGCTTTAAATTCAATTATTTTAGTGAATTTAATTTCAATTATCCGATAATTGATGTTTTTGGTTCGCGACGAGCCAAAAACAGAAGAACGAAATTGATTCATTGCTTTCCCTAAGGAAAGACTGAGTCCCTTCAGCAATATGCGAATTGGTACTGGAAATGCTACAATACACCCTCCTTATTTGGGTGTGTATCATATACACCCCCAAAATGTTATGATTTATAGAGAAAATGTTACGAATGGTATTGCTAAAAAGTTACGATTTTAGTATAAAAGTTACGAATGCACCAAAATGTTATGAATCATAATGAAAATGTTACGAATTGTATTGTTGAAAAGTTATGAGTTCTAGAACAAAAGCTACGAAACACACTAAAATGTTATGAATGAGTGCATATGGTACACACTTTTAAGGGATGTCTATTGTAGACTTTCCCTTTTACTTTAAATGAGATTGAGGGCTGCTCCAGTAAACACTATAGTCGTGTAGCATTATCATAATATGACATTTCCTTGAACATCGGGAATTATTCTACTTTCATTATGGTAAATGTCTTTTTACTTCTCATCAAGTATGGTTATGGTGATGTCATTGTTTCCTTCTTCTCATCAAGTATGGTGTTGGTGATGTCTCCATATAAAGGTCCTTGTGCTTTCACAAAATCTGTGTGAAATTCAGTTAATGAGGTTTTCCTTTGGGTGTCACAACACCCCTTCATGCATGTTAACTTAACAAGGGACGTAATGGTGTTCTTGGCAGGTGCTTTTCCGGCTGATAATGTTTCGTCCGTTTGTGGGAGAGGTTATAGCTGCAAAACTCAAAGAATCTGATGCTAACGGTTTACGTTGTATGGCTCATATACTTCTTGTCCATTTTAATCACGTTACATTTGCTTTATGATATGGTACTCTTTGTTTTCCTCGAATTAGTGTCTTTTCTTTCTGCTAAAGTCCTTGCAACAAATTTTGTCTAAGCATGTCATTGTTCGACTTGCCAAGTTGCTGCACGATGCATATTTTCCTTCCCTTTTTGTCGCAGTTTGCTATTATTTTTTTTGGCATGAAGGCTTTTGAATGAGGCAATTAGACGAACTTCCTACCTTCACCTGCTGTCAGGAAGATTCCATCTGTAGTAACAGTACAAGAGTAAACAGATATGCACATTTATTTTTCCTATGCTTGGAACTTGGAAGGATGTTCCAAGAGTGTCCAATATAATGTCTTGATCATGAATGAAATGAGTAGAGAGTTGAGTTGAATTGAATTAGCCTTTGGCTTGTGAGAAGATTAGTTCTTCTTGTTTACTCTATCCTTCAGTGGATCCGATAGGTGGTGAGTTTGTTTAGCCCTGTATCCCTTGTTAGACACCTCGGGTGGTGATTATATGTATCCCCTGGCGTCCTATCTCGGGTGGTGAGCTTTACCCCGTTATCTTATATTTTTTTCTTCCTTTCCATTTTCCAAATCGGGTGTCACTTATGTTACTGTTGATCCCACTATCTTGCGGCCCTAATTCGCATATGAAATCTTGTCCGTCTGGTAGTTCTAATTTGGAAGAATGTTAAATTAAGTTTGAATAGTGCCCTTACATTGGACTTGAATTTGTTATTGTCAGTATCGCTTGGATTTTTTGAGGATATCTACGTGCCTGTCCATCTAATGCCAAATCCATCCCATCTTAAGGCTGACCCGGTAAATAGGTAAGAGTTGTGTTTGAACTGATTATTCATTTCCAATACTTACTGTAGAGTATGCTCCTGATCAAGTCTTTTATCAATAATTCGTTTAGCACATTCATGACCTCAATTAATGTTCATGATTTTGTGTCTTGCTCTCCAAAAAAAAATCAGCTGGGTATGGGAGTATGAAGGACAGAGTTTTCCTATAGATGGAACCGATGAGGTTGGTATTGTTCTTTGAAGCTTTTCAGTTCTTAATTTATTTTTTTTCAGTTCTTTAAGATAATGACACTTTATTAATTAACTGAATCTTTAGTTCCTGTGTTCAACTGCAGATTCGGTTCCAAGTTCAAAGTATAAAATATCCTTCAATACCAGTTGAGGAAGAAAAACCAGAAAGTCCATCATCAGTTGAGCAAGGAAAACAACCAAATCCTTCTTCAGTTGAGAAAGCAAAACCACCAAATCGGTTACCAGTTGAGCAAGAAAAACAATCCAAGCCATTTGCTCCTATGGTGATTACAGTAAGTCCACCTTTTAACTTAACTTCCCTGATTTTTCTGCCCCCTCTCGCTGTGGCATCCGATACCTTCTTTTGAATGTGTGATGTTAAGGATTGAGAGGTGAGGGAGACCAAAAAGACTTGTTTCTCCATCGCAAAGAACAACATTAGTATTTACCCCCCAAAAAAAAAGAAAAAGAAGGAACAACATTAGAGCTTTAAGTTGCAACTGTGCACAACCTCTGTATGTGGTTGATAATCCTATTTTTATTGGTATTTTCTTAATGAAATATATGGGGATACTTGATGACTGAATTTTGTGTGTTAGGGCATCTCCAACCCATCCTCCATTTCTCCATTTTGCTATAGTATGGATCATTCTCCTCCTACCCATCCTAAAAAACTTTTCTCCATGGTAGGGGATGGGTGTTGGTCCTCCAAGTACAGAGGATGGAAAGAAAAATTGAGGATCATCCTGCAAATATGGAGAATTGAACTTTATTCATTAAATGGATAAAACTTTTAATTTCTATGTTCATTTTTCATAAGTTAGTACTATTAGGATGATATTCATAATACCTTTAAAAAGAGATCAATATTCTGTTGGAGCTAATTCATAGGCGAACGCTTTTTTAATATGTTTTGATAAAAATGTAGTGAACCAGATTTTGGAGGAAATGAGAGAATTGTTGGAGTTTTAGATAGAAAATAGAGAAGGATTTTGAAGAAATGGAGTAATGGGGTTGGAGTTGACACGGATAGTGTAACACTCAATAACCACGCTTTGAAGAAAAAAAGCCTTTTTTTCATCCTCTAAAATAGAGTTTTAGAGGGTGTTGATTCGGAGTTTAGCGTGTTACTAGAAATATATGGAAACGGATCCAAAGCTCTCCTCTAACTTACAGCAGTAAACATTTTACTGGCGCCTTATACATTGAAAATGATAAGACGCTGCTCTTGTTTTCCAAAACTCTATCAGAAGCATTGCTGCTTTTGGAAATTGCAGTTTCTATTAATAATGAGGTTAACACGATATCTGTATATTTTTCAGGGTTCACTTGATGCTGATGGTTTAGGCCCCATTTCATGGTGGTAGCCGGTTCGTTCGGATTTTTTGGTAATGTTCGAGTTCCTTAAAACAAGCTGTAAGAGTGACGGCTTCTGAGTAATAGCTCTACTCTCATGTTCCAAAACTCTATCAGAAGCATTGCTGCTTTTAGAAAATTGCAGTTTCTGTTAACAGTGAGGTAACCACTATACTATCTATATATATTGCAGGGTTCACTTGATGCTACTGGTGAAGACGACCCTAAAGGTTTAGGCCCCATTTCATGGTGGTAGCCTGTTCGTTCAAATTTTTTGGTGTGTTCGAGTTCCCTAAAACAAGCCGTAAGAGTGACGGCTTCTGAGATTTGGAATTACTTTTCACTTGGCCATGAGGAAACTGACACAATAGGCTTGTAGCTTTGCGATCTAAGATGTATCTATTTGATTTTGTGCTCTGCTATAAATTTACAGTTTATAGGAAGAAATATTCGGGATGCATTACAATTCGAGAGAAAGGTTGAACAAATTATCTTTTCACATACTAAAAAGCAACCAACAGTACAACTTGATAAGAAGAGTTAGTCTGGTGGATTGGGTGCTCTCTTGCCGCGTGAGATTATCCGTCAGTGAGATTCATCTTCTCCTTCCGATGTTTCTCTTGTTCCGTTGGTTCAAAACGGATTACGTATCAGTGGACTTGTGTTTGATCAGTTAGCAGCAGTTGCATAATTTGAAATTTTGAAGGTATACAATATATTTTTCATGAAATTGGCTTATTATGCTATATCTTTACTATTTACTATTTATTATGTAAATGTATGTGCATGTAGATAAACATATCTATGTATGCATAGATGATGCATAGAATGGTCCCACGCCAGCAATGTGTAGTTTTGAATCCGTGGACGCAGCCAAGCGATCCCTGCTAAGCACCCTGTCGAGCGGGTCCAAGGCACACCCGGACTGTCCAAAAGCGTTTTTAACGGTCTGAATTAAAAAATGAATTCTTCCAAGGAAGACTATTAATTACAGAGATAGACGATCCGAATGTGCTCGCGGACCGCGTGGCAGGCATCCTCGGGTCCGTGGAGTCTTAGAGGGCAGGGAAACAAGAAGGGATGCGAGGTAGGGCCTGCATGCAGCTTACAACCGTTCTGGTCCAGGTCCCTAGTGCAACCCAAAAGTACCAAGTGGCCTAGTGCCAGACCTTATTTCACGTGTGGCTTCAGGGTCCACAACAGCTAAAATCATCGCACTCGTGTACCCATCCAAATAAAGATGCTGCCATTCTCTCACCCTTATTAGGCTTTCTACAATTAATGTCGAAAGACAATGCTGCCAAGTAGCAGTAGCCAACTTATTGTGTTTTAGGTAAGTAGAAAAACAAAAAAAAAAAACCTATTGTGTTTTGCCACAAAGTAAATACTACTGTATAGTATTAGGTAAAAAATCGATCTTTTTGATCACCACATGACAATATTGTTTATGGTTGTCCGGCAGGCCCGAGTTTAAGATCATGAGTTGAAAATAACTTGAAATGGGGGGTCCGGAAGTCTTGCAGGCATTTCGCTTGATGCCTTTACGAATGACAAAAAAGTTACTTCTACCCATCAACATTTCATGTTTTTATACTCATAGGTTGGGTGACATTTTCATTCGTCACACGAAAATCTAGAAAGTTGATAACGCATACAGAATACGGAAGTCGGTTGCTTTAAATCATTCTCACCCGACCTGAGACTCTGGTATGATTTGTTTCCTTTAAACATTGCGGGCTCTAAAGAAGGCCTGAATAAGGATGGGTACATTCCATAGCCATCGTAGGAAATCTCACACTACAATAGTCAGAGTACTACATGAACATTATGGTGTAAATTTTCTGTATATGATGAGTAATTGAACTTTCCTCTAATGCAAATACACATAGCTACAACTTGAAGATAAGGATTCATTCAATTTCGACAAAACAAGAAGAGGTGGACAGTGGACACCTTTTCTGTGTGGTCCTCGGAAAATTTAAATGCAAGAAAAGGGTGCCTACTGCCTAATCTAAGTGGAACTCAGATTTGGCAATCCTATAGTGCACAGCCTCACTACAAGATCCAACCGTCCATTTTAGCACGGACGACTCAGATTTGATTCAAACTCCTATTGATTTGAACCGTCCATTGCTCGGATTAAAATCCGAGCCGTTCATTGCTGAAATTGGACCCACTCCTTTTGTCCAGTGGTAGGACTCGCTCCCAATGTTTAAGGGCTCCCTCCGACAGGTATGAGTTGTTCTTTGATGTAACATTGCTACTCTTTTGGCTTTTCCCATGGGGGATGAGTTGTGTGTTTTGGTGTGATGTTAGTATATGCGGGTAAGTTTTGGGATGTCACACTCACACCTAACCTAAATGTTGGGTCTACGTACACATCTGGATAGGCATGGCCAATTTAAAACTACCCATCCTGCCAAAATGTGTTTGGCAAACTCGGCCAATGATCCGGAATACTACGTGGCATAGTCAATTTTTCACGTGGTATTTTTTGTAAATAAAATATCATCATCACACAATGCGGGTCACTCATTATTTCCCAACCACCCTCTAAGAAAGTGTAATAAGTGTAATAATATCCTCACCGACTCACCGCATGCTTTATCGCCAAATAAACTGTTGGGAATACCACATTGAGAACGTCACGTGGTATTCCAGGAACGTTGAATAATCTACTCGGCAAACTCATAGACTGGTGCCACCTACCGATGCGTGAATTGGGTGGCCACTGATTAGTTTTCCTGCCAGGTCTGTTTGACACCAAGTCAGTGGGAAACTTCCTCACAATGGTTGAGCTAGCAGAGCTAACCCTAAACCAAACACTGAAGGAATCGAGTACACCGACTTAAACTGAAAAAAAACTGTATTATCATGACAGATGTGAACTGCGTGAAGAAATTATTGGTCCAATATTATGCGCGCTCTCGTAATTTCGTTCCTCTCGTTTCGAAACCTCACTCTACTCCTTGTCAATCCATACACATTGTCGGGAAATGTAAGAAAATGTCGATCGTACATAGAGTATAACTTTGAAAATAAAAATTGAGGTCACGACGTCCTTTCCAAAAAGAAAGACGGGACATCATGATCTCACCTTAGTTTGGTGGCGAACCAAATCAAAGTAAGCGTAGCTAGTACTACATTTTTAGTAGTATTATATATATACTTGTATATCGTCAATTATTTTGCAGTGAAATAATCTGGTAGCATTTGAAAGTCCATTATTGAAATAATAATAATATTACAATTCTAGTAGCACATGTCGTTAGATTAGAGCAGGTCGTCGCCTATATGTAGAAATTAGAAAAGTGTATTTTTGTTATATACCAGTAAAGTATATCACCAAATTAATTATAATGCATCATCATTAGAGATGCTTTATTCTGTTTAACCGACCGAAAGCATGATTAGCCCTAATAATTAAATTCATAAAACGATCGAGCTAGGGTCAAAACCTTAACTCCAACCTGCCCTAACTCCTAAGTTAATCGGATCAAGAAAAATATAATAATAATAAATGCCCTAATTAAAGAATTTTAAGTAAATTAAGGTCGTGGCTTATTTTTTCTCATAATTCAGGTGTTCAAACTTCTTATGAACGAACCCTGACTAATTCCTGGAAAAGCCAACTCCATCGTCAACTAGCAAGGGACCGAACGATGGGAATATAAGCCATATATAGGTTCTATCAACACTTGTGGGTCAGTTCATCTAGGATTTTATCTCGATTTTAATGCAATTTCGTTGCATGTAGGACGACGAGAGAAGATTGTATTCTTCCCACCGACAGTGGTAAATCCCATTTTTCCACCACCACCTTTTTCGGTTCTATCGTATGTTTATTGTTGATCTGAACCGTTCATCTTATAGACCCTACATAGTACTGTATCCATGCAAAAAATAAACTTGATCGAACATCGATAAGAGTATCAAAAATTAAATTTTGCTTTGTAAAATGAATAGTTTATCTTTATCATTATTGACAGAAATCAGATCGTCCATTTTATAACCAAAATTCTAATTTTGATATATTTATTGATATTCGATTAAGCTGATTTTTTGCATGGTAATACTATATTATAGGTCTTAAAATATGAACGATTCAGATCACAACAATAGACACTCAGTGAGACCCAAAATAGGCGGTGGTGGAAAAATAAGATTTTACACCGGCGGTAGATAGAATTTATTCTTCAACGAGAAATTGGCGACTCAGAATTAATTAAGATGTGCATAGGTTGGCTGAACATTGATTGATATGTTCCCAAAATTGGCTTTCCAAAACTCCAAATGAAGGCAGTCCTATAGGCTTGAATTGTATATTCATTTGAAGAAAAATTTAAGTGATCTGAGAGTCTCACCATTCATTTTTTGCGTGACAAATATGGCTTATTCAAAGTGAATGTCGGCCTCCGATCAATCTAATCTTTTACATGTGCCAAACTCATTGAGGCCAATTAAATGAATCTTTCGAATCATCTAATGAGATCGTGATACAGAGTATAATTTGCATCATAAGAACCACAAGAGAAATCAACACACGGAATGGACACAAATTGTGACGGAATGAGTATAACCCAATCGATATTGACTTGGGTACCATTGCATTTTTTAAATTTTTTTTTTTTTTTTGAAAAAAGGTCCCACTTCAGACTCAATCACCCAGATAGGCATTGCCACCCACATCAACGACAACATGTTGGACCCCACTCCATATGCGCTCATTCCTCCCCCCATGATCCAACGCTCCTAAATTCTCTCCTACGACCCTCTCAGAACTCATCTCCGCCGTCCAATCTCGGGCCCCACGCCCACTAATGCTGTAGTACGTTTGGTGGATGCTTTCCTTTTCCTGTCCCCTGAACCCGTCACAGCCGACCCAAACTTGCCTGTCATGTGACCGACAGACACAGAGTAATCACTCCGCAGCTGCGGTTGCCCCGTTCCCCGGAAACTTCACTCCCACGCGCCTTCCGAAAAGTTCACTCACCCGGCACGATCTAAGAGCATCGTTAAAAGTCCAAAATAAAAAATGAATGTGATATATTGGATGGAGATCTTGTACTTTTATTTTTTTTACACTTTATGAGAGAATATAGGAGGGCATCATACTTTTTAGATTTTGTCTCCCAATTGGTTTGGAGATCTAAATATCTAAAAAGTATGATGGATCCCTCCTACATTCTCTTATAAAATGCAAAAAATAGAAATAAATTCTCTCTTCAATATGTCACTTTCTCCATTTTGGACTTTAGAGATGGGTTGGAGATGCGGGAGCACACATGCTAGCGTCAAATGCATTTTTCAAAAATCTCCCAAGTGATTAAAATTCATGAGCAAGAAGTAACTGCTTTGTTTGATTTGGGTTCTGAGAGAGATTTTTGAGATAATCTGAGGATCCTGCAAAGAGCAAAATCGCTATATGGTGTAGTGAGCCATCGCAGCGCTCTAAAATTGTTTTCAATAGTTTGGATTCAAAATAAATTCTTTTATGAAAGAGAACTCTCTCTCTCTAGGAAGAATTTATTTTAAAGTCGAACTGTTAATTGCTAAGATGACTCACTACACCTTTCGTGACTTTGCTCACTACAGGGTCGCTGGATCCTTTTCGGGGCAATGAATGGAGATAGATGGATAGGTAGAGGGATGAGAGTAATAATTAAAGAGAAAACTTATTTGGGATAGTGCGTAGAGAGAAATAGTTGGGTCTTGCGACTCAAACCAAACACAGTGTCTGTGCGAGAATCAAGAGTGGAAATGAAGGCTATTTTGAATGATTATGTGACTAAGATGAGAAAGTCTACCGTATTTTTTACTTCATAGACACAAAATGAGCAAGCCAAATGACACCACACTTGTGTTTATAGAGTAAAAAAACGGTATTAGTAGCATTGCTCCACTAAGTCTTTTCAGTTTCTTAAAAAAAATATTCCCTCCGTCCCGATTTATTTGTCTCATTTTTGACTATTTGAGAGTGTTTGACCTCTCAAAGAATTGGCTATAATTTTCAATTCGTAATGTTTTTAATATGTAATATAGATCTTGTTTGATAAATCTCAATTAGTTTTATTATACAAAATCTTCAAAAAAAATATTATAAAATGTAAGATATAAGTATATTTTTGAAAGACACGTATTTTGATAATTAGACAAACAAATTGGGACGGAGGGAGTAACTTTTAGAAAAAAAGGGATAATTTCAAGTTCAAAAATTATGTGCTTACGCAAATAATTTTCCTACCAATATAAATATTATTTAATAGATCTCATTAAAAAATTTTAAACGCTATAAAAAAAATTAAAATATTATTTTTTATTTTCGTTATATTTGAATTTAAAATTATATTATTTTTAGAAAAAGAAAGTTTAGAAAGATAGTGAAACGGGACCTAAGATTCATGATGCCATTCGTATGATAGAGACCGGCCGCGTGTAAGAAAGGCGTGTGGGGTTTCTACTTTCCGCATTCACTCTCTCTCTCTCTCTCTCTCTCTATAATCAGATTCAGCCCTATATAGTTCTCGTGTGCCATACCTTCTTCGAAAACACAAATCAATTCTCCATTGGTAAACATAGTCCGAGTCTAGAGGAATTTCTACGGAATATTGCTACGCGTATCGTTGTCGGAAAGTTTAATCAAGAAGGTGGCTGGCTTTGTTGAACTGTTTTACAAAGATTAGTGCAGGAAATGGAAAGCGCAATGACTTACGAGTCCGATCATCTTAATCTCAAGGCGACTGAACTGAGATTAGGACTGCCGGGGACAGCCGATGTGGCGACGGAGAAACAATTGTTTCCTAACAAAAGGTCCTCGTCGGAGATGATCAACGCCGCATTAGAGACCGAAAACGCCGAAGATCAAGACTCCTGTGCCCCTCCTGCCAAGTAAGTTACCAGAATTGTTTTTTATATTTCTTAGTGTTCGTGTCATTTGTGCGTCTAGAATCCCTAGATGATCATTTAGAATCGTAGAAAGCCTCACATTTGAATGACCAATCAGAGTTAATAGAACCTAAGAGGCCGAGAGGTTTTGAACTTGCACCTCAGAAGACATGAACCTGTTTGATTTTTAGATTTGTTCGCCAGGCCAACACCCTCACTGACAAGAGTTGATAATATCTAAGAAGTTTCAGATCCAACACATTGGTAGAACTTAGAAACAGTCTCATGATTTGATCACCAACCCCCCTTGATTGACATGAGTCGATTTTTGTCAATCATGTGATTATATGTGAGAATATTTTTTGCTTGTATGGAGTTGTATACAGCGACTAGCAGGGCTAACAATGGTTATGACTGATGTATTGGCAGGGCACAAGTGGTGGGGTGGCCGCCCGTCCGATCCTACCGGAAAAATTGCTTCCAGCCAAAGAAAACTGAGCCGGACGCTTCAGGAATTTATGTGAAAGTGAGCATGGATGGAGCTCCTTATCTCAGGAAGATTGATCTGAATGTTTACCAGAGCTACACAGATCTCCTCAAGGCCTTGGAAATTATGTTCAAGTGCACTATTGGTAAGAACCCTTAAGTTTCACAGAAGTGGATTTCGTCATACTATAACAGTTCAGAACCATCACGTCATTTGTAATCTCAGCTCGAACTTGGATAATTTATAACTTTTGACGGAAGTAACAAAATAAGATCTCTATTTTGTCTAAGCCTTGAGACCAAATTGTTCATTTTGAAGTCTCAAAGTAATAGTACTTACTATTAATTCAATGTTCAGGTGTGTACTCAGAGGGGGAAGGATACAATGGATCTGATCAGGCACCCACCTATGAAGACAAAGATGGTGATTGGATGCTGGTTGGAGATGTCCCATGGGAGATGTTTGTTACCTCTTGCAAAAGGATGAGAATCATGAAAGGATCAGATGCCAAAGGCTTGGGATGTCCTTAAAAAGTTCATATATAGAACCCACAAACATTAAACACCATCACACACAAAACACAGGCTAGGGAGAGAAATCCCGTATGTTCAGTGGGAGGTTAATTAAGGTGCATAGACTTGCTTGAAGGGTTCGAATTCTCCCCCGTCCATGTTTGGATATTGGTATATTAGACGGGAGAGGATCGAATTCCTTTTTGGAACATAACAAAACTTGCAATTTTATTTGTGGCTTGGTTTTATTTAACTTTTAAGCCTTTGTGATTTTTTGGTTTTTGGCAAACCCATTGAACTGATTGAGCAAGAGATGGAGATACACATATCTGCTTCAGATATATCTCTTTGTAAAGAAGTGGGGAAAAATTGTAATTGCATTTTCTTGCTAGGCCTTCATAGTAATAATATTCGAGAGGACGGTATATATATACGAAGTCAAGTATTGTTTACAGGTATGCTTTGCCGTGTTGATTGGAATTGAAGAAAGAAACAGGAAATAGGATATGTTAATTAATCTTTTTCTTAATTTGTTCAATTTACCATGTATATATTGGTTGAGAACTAGTTCTGTATATATAATTAAAAAGTGTGCGTGTAAAATATTTACAGCAGCCAAATTAAAGTAGGTATTTAACAAAAAGATGGTTGCCATATCTCCATTCGTGGCTTAAAAAATGGGGATGTAGAACTTTTTTGAAGGCTTATGTGACAATTTGCTTTTGGCATAGAAAAAAACTTGACATCTCCAAATGCACACTCCAATAAATATGTTCAAATTTCATATATATATATATATATATATATATATATATATATATTTGTTGTAATTTATCAAGTTTTGGCCAATTAAGATTGAGGATATTGCTTAATAAAGTAACTAAAAGAAAAAAAAAAAGCACTAATAAGTACATAGATTTAAAACACAAATTCAAACACAATTGTGTTTGGGATCGTCCAATGCATACATATATTCGGACGGTTCCGGATAAAGTTGTGTCAGGATTAATGTTTTAAGTTTGTGTTCCTAGACTTTTCAAAAAAAAAAAAAATGAGACAACAAGTCATTGCATGACACTTAAGCTTTGACACTTTTGTTAGGGTTGTTTCACATGCTAATTTTTTCACTTGGTATGTCACGTCAAATTTGATATCTTTCGTTGGAGATGCTCGCAACCAAGCATTGAAGTCTTGTAATAGTGGTTGTATTTTGAAGATAGAGTATTTGGATCGATGGAGTATGTAAATAGTAAACATCCTAAAAGTACTTTGTGAATCGAATACTATGCATGGTTCATTGGTTATAGCCCCACAAATAGAGATTAGAGGTTTTTTATTTTATTTTTTATCAGGAGATTAGAGGTTATTGGGTCGGAGATTCTCCAAGGCGTAAGACCAAATTGTTCATTTTAACCTAATTTATTCAAAAAGTGCATCTAAAATTCTAGAGTATGTAGCTATTTACACACATTCTAATGACATTTTACCTAATTTGATTTGGCTGTCTGAATATAGTCTACCATTAAAAGCTAAACAAATTTTGAGTAGCCGGTGAAAAAAGTGCTTCTTCCTACCTCTTTCGCAAATAAAAGTTGTAGGAGTTGAAGGTGTCAACAGCAATTTGCGGCGAGAACAAGCAACATCTGGATGCAGATCACGGTTTATCCACTCACTTCTACGGCTCTACGAGCGAATCGGTGAATTCCGACACCGGAGCTGGGTTTTTTTTTTATAAATTTTTTGAATTTTTCTGGACCAATATGTCCTTAATGAGAACTATAACTTATTTATGGTTCTAAATATATGTTCCTCTTCCCTCAAAAATAAAAAAAAGTCGTAGAGGGTAATTTTTTTGTGCACTTCACCCACGCAAATTGCTTATCAGTGTTGGCCCAACACTGATATGTTGGGCTACACTCCACTATTTAGTCAGACTTGACCTGAAAATAGGCCCATCACTTCCTTCATCCATTTCAACGATGAACACATAAATAAATCTGAAAGCCCAAATACATAACAACTTAGCAAGTTGTGTTTGCGAGCCTACTTTTTAGTTTTTCATTTTTAATTTTTTGCCTTTTTGAATTATGGTCAGAATATATTTTGTATTTGGTAGAGGGTTTGGATGATATGTGCTGAATGCATTTTGCAGCAGGAGTAGTGTTTGAGAGATATGGGATGAAAATAAATTATTGATTGTCTTTTTACTATATTGCCCCTGGTTATTACTTCTCAACCCACTTCTATTTTTCCATCAACCAAACGACTAATGGAACAAGTACTTTAAAAAAAAAAAAACCGTAATAAATCTTCTCTCACATATCTCAAACTCCACCACCGCCCTCCCTTGCCAATCTCCGAACCACCACAACTGCTAAATAGACCCATTTTTCCATATCTAAAAATGCGCATAAAAGTCAGGCCTTTGGTATTGAATTTGTGGGTTTTCAGATTTAACAGAAATGGCGACGGGGAATAGGACGAGTTTGTTTTATTTGTGGATGAACTTGAAGGGACAGAGACACACTGAAGAGACGCATAGCATTCGTGCTCCGTCGTCGAGTTCGACTTTAGGTGAAGGAGTTCTAGCAGATTATTGACAAATTAAGGAAGAGGGTAGTGGAGTCTTTTTTTTTTTTTTAGGTCAAGCGGAATATCGTAGTGGAGTCTTTTTGGAGCAACTGGTGTACGGAAATGGGAAAAGCTCATCTTTCCCTCTTTTTCACTTCGCTTCTTCATTGTTCAAATCAAAGAACTCATTCTTATGGAACTCGGGTTTCTCAACCAAACATCCAAAAAAGGAAAAGGGAAAAACGAAAATGGGAAAATGAGCCTCCCAAACAGGCCCTAAATCTCACTGTCCCAGTTTTTGCTCCGACTTACAGTCCAGGATTATTTGTGCCGAAAACTCGTGCCTCTGTGTCGAAAGGTTTTTCGGCCGTCAGAATTTTTTTTTCTGTCATCCGGTATACATCGACGGGGATTAGCAGGGTGATAGTATATTAGTCAATGGGAGGTTCAGAAGTTATCCATAGTCTTGAAATCCAAACATGTTCTCCGTAGGACTCGAACTCAAGTCACCACTGAAGAGAGAAATAAAACAATCAACTTGACAAACTTGATTTCTCAGCCGTTGAATTTAAAGCATAAAAAATATTACACAATCTAATGGCCAAAAATCTCTCGAGCACAGAGATTTTCGAGACCGAGAAGATCGACTTTAACCGGACTCCACCCTGTGGAAAGCACACGTACAATTACAAACGGTACAAACCACAAAAACTACTCATCCGTATGCGTTCTACGCACCCCTGTAAACGTTAGACCCTCTCACCTCAGTCACAGGGACGAGGACCTCGCGCTCTCTCTCTCATCATCATCATCAGATCGAAGATGCTCGCTCGCCGTGCGACTCAACGTTTGCTTGAGATCCGTCAAGCTTTCCGTCAAATTCCCCGGGTTCCCTCCTGATTTTCCCTCATTTTCTCACTTTTTTTCCGAGCAAAACAACTCCGATTTCTTGTTTTTCGATCTCATTTCTTTCTTTCTTTCTCTTAATTTATGCAGGCTTCTCGGTCCTTTTCCACTGCCCTAAACTACGTAAGTTTGATCTTCTAGGGGTTTTAGGTCTAGTGCAGCTCGAATTTTTTAAGTTTAATCGAGTGATTATTTTTGTTGCAGCACCTTGATACTCCCGATAACAAACCCGACCTTCCATGGGAATTCAATGACGCAAACAAAGAAAAGGTAAAATGACGTTTTAGACTTCAAATTATTAGACGTTTGGTTATCCATCTACTGTATACGTTTGTGTGCGCATATTTCTATGGGAAAAATTGGAAGGATTTGATTCCCTATCCTTCATTTAGCCTCATTCCACTTGGTTTGATGGAATCTTTATTCATTTAGTCTCATTCCAATTGGATTAACAGAAACTTTGGAGTTCCAAGAAGGATTGGGCTTCTGCATATTAAAGTGTTTTGTATGCTAAACAGTACCTGTGTATGTAGACAGATACATATACTTTTTGATGGTATTCTAGATCAACGTTGTCAATTCCATACCGGCAAGCGTACCATTTTCTCTATTGGGACGGTACGTACCAGAATCAGCGTGTATTGCGGTATTTTTCTGGATTGACCGCAACATGTATTTCAGAGATTTTTATATATTTACAAAAAACCAAAAAACTTAAATAGAGACGTAAATAAATTGATATGCCTTAAGATTAGTCCTAAATATTAAATTAAGATGATTAACATATTACAGATTCCAAGTTTTGCTATATTATCTTGAAATTCAAGCATTTTTAAGCAAAAGAAAAAAATTATGCAATTTTTTTTTGTACCGGATGAGATTCCGGTACAAGCACGGTACCGATTGGTACACCAGGTTTCTACAGGTATGGGCCGGTACTTGGGCATTACAAACACACCTAGGTATGTGTACCATTTTATTGCCCGTCCGGTACGGGATTGACAACATTGTTCTAGGTACAGAAAATGTTTCTGCTTTTTTTGGGGGGTATTCTAGATCTAGGTATCTAATTTCCGGCAATATATTTTTTTTCTTTCAATCACACATGTATGGTGATAACAATATCGTGATTTCTTAGCTTGTGCAATGGCCATGATAAGTTCAGCATTGAGCCCTGAGCAAAGCTAATGTATTTTTTATGTACTAATTTCCAGCTCACAAGGATAGCTAGGGGATTAGGGGTTATTATCTATTATCTACTGCAATTCACGATGTGGACCCATTCAGCGAGTTTCTATTGCCCAGTACAGTCTAGACTCTAGAGTTAATTTCTTCTTGGTATGTATCGCATTGAAAGTTGTAAATGGTCTGCCCTTTGGGGATTGTGTACTGAATTAAGGTCGGAAGTACCTTTTCCCTCCTGATCAAAGCTATTGGATAGCTAAACCTTGTATTTTTTTTATCGGCATAGCTAAACCTTGTTGACTCAGCACATTGTATGCTTCTCAATCTTGAATTCTGACTCTTGCCATTTTATTCTATGTTTGTAGGTGACGGAGATATTATCACACTATCCATCCAACTACAAACAGTCTGCGGTCATTCCTCTGCTAGATCTTGCGCAACAGCAGCATGGAGGGTGGCTTCCTGTTTCAGCAATGAATGCAGTATGTTTCGTGAATCTGAAAGCAGTTTCTATTTTCTTTCTACAGATACATTTCATTCGTAGCATTTGTTTCTGTGGGTGTCTTTGAAGTTTTTCCAACTATCAGCATTTTCTTCCTAAAGCTTCTTTAAACACCATTGTGCCCCACATTTCTATGACAAAAAGTTATCGATTTTGAATGAGCTCTTGACAAGCTTTTGTATAGACATGGAAGCTTAACCTCTGTTGCCCTTCTGGTCATTGCTAGTTACCTTGGCTAATGTTTGTTTACTTATGAAACCCTGAAGCAGCCCAATACGGAGTCTAAATTCTAAACTCTCGTGACTATCCTAAAGTTGTTGGAATTCTCTGTTTGAGGGGCCTAACTTCTTTCTGAGTGCATAACATGTTTGTAATAGTTAAAAATGCCAAACTTCACTAGTCACTAGAAGTTGTTAGATAACCCATGTTCTAGGTTATTGCTTTTAGCCCTATTAGGTTTTATCCTTCTCAGGATGACTGATCAAGTTCTTATTTGTACTAACTTGAGGGGAATGAAAAGCGAGAGAGAGAGAGGTTTCGAAAGAAAACGAAAAAGAGACCAAACTAGAAACTAGGGATAAGCTTCCGTTTTCCAAGGCTCAAGGATTGTCCTCTGTGTTAAATTTCAGCATTCTAATGACTGTTGGTGTTTGTGGTACAGGTGGCTAAGGTTATAGAAGTTGCTCCTATCCGTGTGTACGAGGTTGCAACATTCTATTCAATGTTCAACCGTGCAAAGGTGAGGAAGTAGACTTTCTTTTTTTCCTGACTCTTGGATTGTGAATTCTGTCATTTTGATACCAATTTCTCAAATTTTGTTTTATCTTGCAAGTTTCAGCGTTCAAGTGTAAGCTTCTTCTATTGATTCTGCAGGTTGGCAAATACCACCTTTTGGTTTGTGGCACAACACCTTGTATGATTCGTGGTTCACGAGAAATTGAAGATGCCTTACTAAAACACTTGGGGGTTAAGCGCAATGGTACGATTTCAATTATATGCCCTCTATTCTTCTCATTTTGATCTGATTGGTACCTTTAAGAAAATTTCTCATGGAAGATTGTGCAGCTGGAGCACAAACAGAATATTAATTTACAGAACTTGTGATGTGCAGAAGTAACCAAGGATGGCATGTTTTCTGTTGGAGAAATGGAATGCATGGTTAGTTGTTCTTAGTTCTTACTCATTGGTCTTGGCCTGCATTTCTTGATGGTTTTACCACTGGTTTTGCTCAACTAGGCTAGGAGTGGATAGAAAGTATATTGTTTTCTTGAATTCCCATGATTGCTAAGTTAATATTAAAAACAAGTAGCACCATTCATTCATCAATTTATTCCGATTTACCAAGGCAAAGAAAAGTAAACTTCATGATGAGCGAGCCTAAAAATTGAAAAAATGAGTATTCAAATAAATTGCAGATGGGGCAAGCTTCTTACTGTTCCTATGGCTTGCCTTTGTCTTTTGCTTCCTGCTGCTGCTTATCTCACCATCCTGGAGAGGCAATTAAAAATCAAGAGAGAACATGTGTTTTAGATGCCTTTCTGCAATTTTGATGTGATCTAAGCAGTTTGCACATATATATCCTCGACGAACAATGCTTGGGGCAATAAATCATTGTGTTTTCTACAGGGATGTTGTGTAAATGCTCCTATGATAACAGTGGCTGACTACTCCAGTGGATCAGAAGGATACACCTACAATTACTTTGTGAGTACATCTAATTTTCCGACCTCGGGTGTTTTCACATCACCTAAATAGAAGCTTTTCGAGCTTTATGTTTGTGTCTTATGTCAAACATGCAGGAGGATGTTACTCCAAAGCGAGTGGTTGAGATAGTTGAGATGTTAAGAAAAGGGGAGAAGCCACCGGTAAGGCAACTGTAGGGTTTAAATCTGTTTCTACTGTGTGATTGTGGATATGGTGTGCTTATTATCTGTTATCATATTTTCATCTCAGCGTGGCACTCAGAACCCCATGCGCCTTAATTGTGGACCAGAAGGTGGGAATACTACATTGTTAGGTGAGCCCAAGCCTCCCCCATGCCGGGATCTGGATGCATGCTAAAGCAAATTGGGTAAATTTTTCCGTTGAATAATCCAGGCTCATATGTTCATGGGCATCCCTGAGTTGTAAACCGTTCTTGACTTCAATTTTTTGGATTTCCCTGCTTAACTGGATTTGGGTATATTTAATCTCCACATAAGTTCATTGCCTCTCAAGTTAGCTCGACTGCAATGTCTTTGTTCACTTCAGAATCAAACCTAAATGGACAGTTGACAGTGTTTAGTGTGAAAACGCTCAATTTGTTGTGGAGTCAAGATGAGTTTTAAGTTCTTGATGTTGCATTTGTTTGGGTTACTCGATAATACACATCAGCCCTCGACACAGGCGAGAACTTTGACATGTGTTTCACTGTTTTGCTATTCAAATCCTTGCTTGTTGAAACCACATTATGCGTTGCTTTTGTATTTGCTTCTGGTTTTTACTACTCCCATTGTTCCGTATTCGGCGCGAGTTCATTATCATCCGACCTTTCGGGTACTGAAATTAGTCTTACTTAAAAGTTCCTCATTTTTAGTAAGTGAATTTCTCATACTTGCTGCTGCAATTTTCTTGCAATTGTTTGCCAACTAATTTAGCAGATGCAGCGCGGGTTGAATGCTTGGTTTTGTTTTAAACATCTCACGTAACAGTTACTATCCGACGATCAAAAGTGCAATCTCCATCAATTTCTCTGGATTCGGTTTTGGTGGAGTTCTTCTAGGTGATGTTCTTCTATGAAAAGTCTGTGTGCACAGACTTTCTGGTTAACTTAATGGTGGGAGAGTAATGCTACTTGCACATACATTTTTACACGACTTGCACATACACTTTTATGGAGCCCATCTCAGATCTCACTAATATGATCCGAACCGCTCATTATTTTTAAAATATTTTTTTAAGAGTTCCTGTAAAAAATCAACTCGATAGGATATCGGCAAGGGCTTTTTCAGAAATCATAGGGTGAAACAGTCTGATTCGCACTGCGATTTCTAAAAAAGCCCTCACCGATATCCTTTCGAGTTGATTTTTTACAGAAACTCTTAAAATATTATTTTAAAAACAATGAGCGGTTCGGATCATATTGGTGGGACCCGATGTGTGCCCCATAAAAATGTATGTGCAAGATATGTGCACAAATGTACGTGTCCTTAGCATTTTTGATGGTGGGACATTGAAATCAATTTCTCCAATAACCAGAGAACAGATATAATTGAAATTGGAAATTTGCCGTAATTAAAAAGAGTTCTGATTGAAGTATAATCTAGTATGGATGATATTTTCATGGCTTATAGTTTGGACCTCTCTTGTGGTGACATGTCGCAAACTTCACCAATTATACCTAGAACTCCACCAAAATTGAATTCCGTTAAAACTTATTTATATATTTCCTAAAAGAATCTCCTGCCATTCAAAAACAGAATTTTCCTTATTGGGAATTCCAGAATGTGATAGGGGCACATCTGTGCTACATCTCAGCCACACTTCTCTCACATACAGGTGGGATCCGTTCTGATTGGGAATTCCATAACGTGTTAGGGCACATCCGTGCCACCTTTCTCACATACAAGTGGGACCCGTTGGGTGTGGCTGAAGTGTAATACAACTGATGTGCCCCTAGCATTTTTGGGAATTCCAAAATTGTTTCTAGATTCTTCAAGAAGCTATGCCCCTAGCATTTTTGGGAATTCCAGAATTTGTTTCTAGATTCTTCAAGAAGCTATGTGGGTCCCTAGTTTTCCCAGTTCTCTTTGGTTTGGAATTTTTCGATTTTAATGGTACACGTTACCAGTTAATCTTATTCAATTTCTAAAATAAAAAAAAATTATTTAAAAACGACTAAAGAATCACAACTCTAATTTCCTTGTACAATTGGAAATCCCAATTCCAACAAGTATTGAAACACTGCAATTGCCTATAAATACCCCCCCCATAATTTTTTTCTTCGTCCTCAAGTAGAATTGGCTATATTTGTCAAACCACCCTCTTCAGTAGCCGACCTTAGCAATAGCATATCTATAACTATTCGCATAATCCAGAGACAACGAACTAGAACTAGAAGAGAGAGCGGGAGAGAAGAAGAAGAAGAAGAAGTAGAAGAGAAGAAGAGAGATGGGTTCTGAAGGCATCCAAGAATCCGAGCCTAAGCTATGCAAGAACGGATGCGGGTTTTTCAGCACGTCGGCGACCATGAACTTGTGTTCCAAGTGCTACCGAGACCTCCGCGGCAAGGAAGAGCAAGCGGTGTCCGACAAAAAAGCCTCAACGGCGAAACTTGATGACGATGATTTCAGGGTGTTTAAAGCTCATGTTGCGTCTTTGCTGTCGCCGTCAACTGGGTTTGAATCAGTGGGTAAGGCAGCGCCGAAAAGGTGCTCGAGCTGCAACAAGAAGGTGGGACTGGTGGGGTTCCTGTGCCGGTGTGGGGCCACATTCTGTGGAGCCCACAGGTACCCGGAGGAGCACGAGTGCAAGTTCGATTTTAAGGCTGTGGGGAAGGACACCATTGCTAGGGATAATCCGGTGGTCAAGGCCGATAAGGTGGTGAGGTTTTGAGATGATGAAGCGGGAACCGGGGGGCTTGCAGACCACAAGTGCTGGACGTGCAAACGACATTGCTAGGCTGGGTATTAAAAGGAGGCTTCTTGCTAGTTGGTTTTTTTTTATTACCCATAGCGACACAGACCACAAAGGGTTAGGAGCCTCCTTGATTCCAATGAAGCGTACTTCATCTTCTTTTTCTTTTCTTGTCTTTTTATCACGACTTTATCATCTATTTGTTTTATTGGTTTGGGTGGATTTTCGAATTGCTTGAGGGTGGTGGGAAACACAATTTGTTTTCTGAAAGACTCAGAACTGTTCTTTACTTTTGGTTCTGTTTTGTGATCTCTGTACTGCTTAATTTGTGTAGCTCACTGTTCTGCGTAGCTTGACTATATTTTTAGTAGTACTTGTTAGTTCGATGATTAATCTTCAGTTCCCATAATTGCTACACCATTCCACAATGCTACCGACAACCAAACTTTTTTGCGGGTTTTAATCGACAAACAATTTCGAGGAGTTGAAATCGTACTCATTCCTTCAATAATGTTATGATAATCCACTTTGTTATGCTAGTTCTCATGAATCACATAATTCTTGTGGGTCGTTGTCTTCGAAGTCCGGATGTGTTGGGTTTGGGCCCGGATCAGTGCTGTGGTGGTGGTGTGTTTTCGCCCGTGGTTGATGGCCTGCGGCTTGGTGGGGCAGCGGGACGGGTTGATCTGTTTAGGGTTCGGCAGTTGTGGTGCCGGGTCAGGCTTAGCCCATTTTTGGACTGGGCTTGGCCCGTCTCTTTGAGCTTTGTTGTAGATTTGGGTCGCAGACCCATAGGGTTAGGTTTTCTAGGCTTGGCCACTTTGCCCCAATGGGTGTTTTCCTAGATTGGTTTCTTATTAACCTAGGCTTTGGTCTCGGGTGGACAGATGATAGTCCTTAGCTTGGCTTGCATAACATATCATCGCAAGAATGCTCTCTAAACAATAGTCAGGGGCAACGGGACTAGTAATGGCACAACCAGAAGGGGCTATTGAAGAACAATAAGAACCAGTACAAAAATCATATGAGCAATTCCTAGTTGAAAAGTTACTTTAGAATTCTACACAACTGCCCTAGCAGGAAAACTATCTTCTGATCTCGATTGTCATCCGCAGCTCTTCGGTAATCTACACAAGTTAGCTACAGATGTTCAGCTAATGGATCTAGTCAGAGTTATGCTTAATAATCAGAGCCGTTCCAATCCGATGGTTGCTGTTTGGATCCTTCAGTTATGGGCCTCTGTCATTTCCATTACACTTCAGTGGAATGTGCAGATCTTGAATGCTGCAAGCTTTTTGCTCGATTCCATTCCTTCTAGAAACAATATTCTTCATCAGTGATTGGAAGCATAAACAAGCCAGATAATAGAGAGTCAAGTTTTCCATGGTTGTGCATAACGGAAATACTGTTTTTACTAAATTGGGCTTTCTTTTATTTGCCACTGTATATTCTTAAACCCTAGTCTCGTATCATCACAATAAGCTATTCTAATGAACAAAACATATGATGAATGTGATCAAGAACGTATGTCAACATGCATGCACATATACGAAGCCTGTGCCCGTGTACTCGTGTAGAAACCCTCCAAATAAAGGTCAATGTACAATGTTTTACAATGCATGTTAACTGGTTTTTCAACTTTCCACTACTATATGACAGTAAAATGCTTTGAATCCAAATGTATAAGAACTGAGAAGGGAATGTTGACCACATAAGCCTACCAAAAGCAGCCTTTCCCAAAGCTGCTAAAACTGCACAGTATATTTAAATCCCATATACAAATGAAATGTTTGATGGTCCTAACAAATGGACTACTGAATGTTCTATAACATAACTGGTGAATGTTCCGTAAGATAAATACCTTTCTATTCATTCTTTAATTGATTTTGATGCTGCACAAAAAACTCTTTGGCATTACGTGCCACCTCTGCTTCCAATATTGCTTCCAACACTATGTCTGATCCTTCTGCATTATCTGATACCAAACTGACAGGTTATTTCTCTTCTTAAGTTTTTGAATGTAAAAATGCAAGCACGTGGCCAGACTATGCATCAAATATGCATGATAGGTAACACAAAACCTAATGGACAAATAACATGCACAAACGGAAAGCACTAATCAAGCAAGCCAGAATTTTCAAAACTAATATTTACAGGCATTAAAAGCCGAGGTATTCTTGGACACAACAAAGGGCTATGTTACATGTATTCGAGTAGAGTGCAGGTGCAGGTATGTGTCTATGTGTCAGATTCATCAAAATTAATGCTCAAGGATATTGCATGCATAATATAAGAATTCTCCATAGCCTCTTTAACTTTCCCAGGATAAATGGTCTTTATAAATGCCATTGCATGCATAATATAGGAGTTCTATTGATTGTTTACGGTAAATTTGAGTTCCAAAATATGCTTGCAAAGTGAAAGCCCCACTAATCATGTCGGACACGGATCTTATACCCTTATCTAAGTATAAAGCGTCCCGCACATGTACTCAAAACATTTAAAGGAGTACACTTAACATAGAGGCAAAGGTAGTAAAGGCGGACCTACGGTTGGCTAATGCAAGTTTCATTACTAACCAATTTGACGTAAGCGTTAACTTTTTGAAAGATAAATCAGTCCCCCTCTACTTGGGAGGGTAAAAAGGTACTTTTGTCGAAGCATCAGCTGAAGTTGTCAAGCATAAGAACTAGGTTAGAGTCTGAGGGTAGTCACTTGTGCAAATAACACAAGTTCCAAAAAACATGGTTAGATGAAAATGGGGTCAAGAATAGTTTTCACTTGTCTTGAGTCAAAATTCTAAGAGGCGTATTCAACTCATTCTACAACTCCTCAACTTGTCAAAACTCTCGCACGAGAAGTAGGACTATACAGCATTGCTTCATCTATTGAAGGTCCAGTACATTCCTAACCATTGCACCAAATTTTGAAACTTCCTTTCGAGATCACATTTACAGCTCAAAGGAGACATCGAAATGTTGCTATTCCATCAAAATTCAAAAGAGGCTTCAAAATTTCCCAACACCTTAAAACATGTGAAAAGTGACGAGCCCAATTTCATCTCTTCTAGAACCTCCTCACTTAGGAAAGCAATTTCCATAAAAGCATCACTTATAGAAACAAACAGATTGCAAGTACATATAGGCTATATATCTTCAACTGAAACAAAGGCAATTTGATGGATACACACATCCCAAATAACAGATTCAGAAATTTGCCATTCTAGTCACTAAGAATTCCTGATATGACCAAAACAGAAACTATTTTACACTAGGACTAAGAGGTAACAAAACTTCACATGTAAGAAGCAACATTCTAAGATGCAAACTCGTGGTGTTGTACCAAAGAGAAGATTATTACCCTTGCAATCTGGCAGCAATCCAGCGCTTTCAGCGGATACTGGCAGAACCATAAGACCAGATTCATCAGTTAGCTCGTCAATAGCTTCACTACTTTTCTTCAACCCCGAGTTAAGAGCCGCCGATTCAGCCAATTTAGCATAAGCTGTTGCTTGACTGTGCATATCAGAAAATCCCGAGGTTGCTGACATAAAATTCTGGGGAAAATGAAGGGAAAGAAAATACTTCATCAATATTGATATAAGTCACTCGGGTTAAACCAATATCATATCGATAATTTGTTATAACGCTTAGCAAAACCTTGGCATCTGAAATAGTTGGTCTGTTCTCAATGTCAGGTTGTTGGGTTGCGTCAGGTTTTGGTAGTTCAGCATTATCTGGAACAGAACGAGAACCACCAAATGCGTCAAATTCACTCATGAAAAATCAAATCTATTCGTTTCAGAATTGAAAGGTCTCAGAAAAATACGATACCACTAGAAACAGATGTTTGGCCAATATTGTCCACAAGCCTCCGAGTCAATGGACCAGGATTCATAAAAGAGATGGTTCGAATTTCATGACGTATGGCCTCTAGTTGAGACATTGTATCTTGAAGTTCTTTATGCACCTGGGAGTTACATGCCACGAGAACGTCAGAACACACTACCAGTGCAATGCTGTTTATTCCAGTCAAAGGAAACACGTGTGTGAACTACACAACACAATATCATAGAGTTTTCACAGAACTTTAACTCTCTGTTTGTAGTTCTTGAGAACTAATTCTGCATAGAACTTTGACTAAAACTTCGTTGGCTGATGGTTCAACATCTTTTTCAGGGATTACTTGGAAAATAACATGTCTTCTAGAAAAGGAAAATGCTAATAATAGCCCAATGCATTGTCAGTATGGTAGAAAAATGGCCAAAAAAATGTGTTAAAGTGCCTTGAAAGCGTTAAAAGTGCATTGGAAACTGTGTACAACGATGTAAATTCACGTCACAAGAAGACAAAAAAGAGTGTGAAAATCACTACCGCTTGAATAACAATGACATTTTTTTTGCAGAATAACACAATAAGCTAAATACTGTGATACAACAAATACTGTGATACAACTAATCAGCTATTTGTACCTAATTTACCTATACGTTGGGGGGTGGGACGATAGAGAAAGACCTGACGGGCTTGATTTTGCTGCATGATATTATCGAATTGGCCACGAGCCAGTTGGACGTATCCGATGGCACGACCTGCTAATCTCCCGACGGTTCTCGCTATTATTGGGAGATCCTTGGGACCTAATAATGCCGTTCGTTTAGTAAAATAATCACAAAGAATTTGACCGCAACATTTGACCACCGCCTTTGCATACATACATACATACGTATATGTGTGTACAGAGAGAGAGAGAGAGAGAGAGAGAGAGAGAGGGGGGAGGGGGTGTACCAATGACTGCAGCGGTGGCTCCAAGGAGTAGGAACACCTCTCCGTACGAAAACCCCAACATCTCTTCCCGCTGCTTCTTTTCCTCCGACGGATGCTGATGTGCGCCTGAGTAAAATCGGGAAGTTAACACTTCGCCCCCCTATACTTTAGTTTTTTATTCAGTTTTGTCTCTTGACGTGCTGTTTTATCAATCTGACCATTTAAGAGCATCTCCGCTTCTTACTCAGATTTTTACCCAAATTTGATTTGGTAATATGTGTTTCAACGGGTAAACTCAAAGCCAAGCACAAATATGCACAAATTTGAGTAAAAACTTCATTAATGGCAATATTGTAAATTTAAAAGCGTGAAACTTGACTTCAAAAATTTGAGTATGGGTTTGAGTCTAAATTCGGGTAAAACTCAAATTTGGTATAGGTTTGGGTAAGGAGTGAATGAGGGTTTTGGATATTTTACTCAAATTTGAGTTTGAGTCAAGATTTGAGTAAGCAGTGGAGATGTTTTTTTTTTTTACTCCAATTTTGTGAGGTTTTTTTCAAAGTACTCCTTTAAAAAAAAAAAACAATTAGCCGAAGTATTCTAATTTTCAAACTATTTTTAAAACAACTCGGTATAGTCATTTGAAATGGCGCTACCCAAGTAGCACCACTTCTATTAGCGCTATGTGTCATGTGGCGCTAACTCTATACCACACAACTGTATTACGAGGAACTAGTGTGGTTGGAAGATGTGCTGCTTCATTAAAAAATTTCATTTAAACAAAAAAAGGAAAAAATACCACAGATCCTATTCGTCATCAGAATAATTAAACATTTCGGAATTGAATGCCTATTACGAATCCCTCCAAAATTTATTTGATGAGAATATTTTACATTAAACTAGGTGCATGCCGGAGTGCTCGCACGAGGATTTCGTGCCCGTGAGCTTCTTTGTTGGTGAATAAATTGGCACGATATGAAATAACTAAACTGGAATAATTGGAGGGAGAACTGTGGGCAAAAGTTATTTACATAAATTTACAAGTGCTTAATAATTCCAAAGCCAAAGTTTCTGCCATCCATTGAACTGATGCGTTGTCAAGGCATCCAACCGAACATATGGAAAAAGTTCCGAAAAAACATAGTTGTTGTGAAATGTGAAGAAAATGCCAGCATGACTATAGTATTAAGACCGGGTTAGGTGATTGGGAAATCAAGAGTCAAACTGTCCAAAATGAGAGTTGATTGTCTGGTTGTCTCCATTGTCAAATTCCCAGGGCATTTGAAAACTGCGAGGAGAATTGCCTGTGCAATTTTCTCACTTTGATAACAGAAAGTATGAATTTTTTTGTAGGACGATTTTGGAAAGTGGTAAATCTTCAAAGCTTCATTTTGAAGCAAACTCCAAATGGGTATTCCCTTAACCTAGTAGTTCGATGTATGTCGCCGAGTCAGAGAGTCCCACTGGAAAGCATCCATGGGACAATAGCCGAATCTTTTATTAGTATTGTCAATTGGACTTTCTACCGGGAAATTTGACATCTCAACAAATCGATTCAAATGTGTAACTGAAATTCATACGATGATACTTGACCCCAAGTTAAACACAAAAGAGTAGCTCTCTCATGTAAAAACAACCGCAACCACCCAAAAAATTAAATTCAGAATTCACAAATTCAAATGCATACACAACCAAATCAAAAATAAGAGAATGGCAAATACTCAATATAGCCGAAAACGTAAGCAGTTGAAATAGCTACTTTGATTATTGTGCTTTCAAATGAATCTTTATCATCAATTTTTTGTATTGTATGCACGACCTTCTTGTTGGAAGAATCTTGTATTTTTCTAACCGTGCAAAGAAAACCATTCAAACATTTCAACAAACATGCAAAGTGCTAATGCTACATAACTACATTCACTTTGTAGAAAAGAGATAGCAAAAGTTTCTTGTGGGAAGCATCTTGTATTTTTCTGACCATGCAAAGAAAACCATTCAAACATTTCATCAAACATGTAAAGTGCTACTGCTACATAACTACATTCACTTTGTGGAAAAGAGATAGCAAAAGTGGGATAGAGCTGGTCTAATATTATTTTGCATTCTTTTCTTTTCTTTTCTTTTCTTTTCTTTTCATTTTTAATCTTTATTGGCCAAATCGCCCACCAGTGGACTCCAAACCAGCCTTCTAAAACACCAGCATGGTGCACTACACTTGATGTCGTTCCAGAAAGCACATCACCATCGAAAACATGATTAGGGGGAAACATTCGCTGAACTACGTAGAACCGTTCAATCAACTGAGTACCAGAAATCACATATAATAGAATATCTATACCCTTCACCGTAGCTACCAAATTGGCTCAAAATCCCCAATTCCAGTAAACCCTAACCCTAATTCGAATTCCAAACAATCGAACGAACAAGTTATAAACAATCGATTTGAGTTTAGCCACAACCCTAATCTGACAAAAATCAGAACAATGGAGAGAGAGAGAGAGAGAGAGAGAGAGAGAGAGAGACCTTGTCGGCGGATGGAAGGCACTAACGGAGGTGGCGGTTGCCGACAGTAGCGGTGGTGGTTGTGGTGGTCTGGTCGGCGGTGGCGGTGGCGGTGGCGGACGCAATGGTGTGTTCGTTGGTGGGTCGTCCTCCTCTCTCTCTCTCTCTCTCTCTCTCTCTCTCCCTCCCTCTCCCTCTTCGTTTAGAACCAGAGACCAAGGCTTTTGATTTTAGGTCTCTCTCTCTCTCTCTCTCTGTGTGAAGGAAGGAAGCAGTGGAGTGGCAGACGTGGCTTGACATCGTGGCTTGAGAGCTGGAGGGCAATAGAGCAAAGGGGAATGATACACCCACCGAGGGTTTCCCCACCGCACCGCCCACCGCACGCACGGCGGGCCCACTCCGGCCACCGGACGGACGATCCGAACCGTCCAAAAATTCTAAAAAAAAAAACCGAGTGGGCCTACGCGAGAATCAACGGCATCCGACTTGTGTAGGTCCTCGATCTGAACTTCCAATAATCAGATGATCTAAGACGTTAAAAATGGAAGTTCAGATCGAATACCTACACACGTCGGATGCCGTTGATTCTCGCGTGGGCCCACTCGGTTTTTTTTTTTAGAATTTTTGGACGGCTCGGATTGGCCGTCCGGTGGCCGGAGTGGGCCCGCCGTGGGTGCGGTGGGCGGTGCGGTGGGGAACCTCGGTGGCTGTATCATTTTCCTAGAGCAAAATCAAGGGGCAAATTGTTCCCAAATTGAAAAATGTCCAAACTCTTTCAATATTCTTTTATTAACAGGTTAGAAATAAGAGCTCTACATGTAACAGGAATAACTATTCGAATGTTATCTATCCATGATTAATGAGGATCGGCTTATTATATAAGGAATCACATTTAGTTTTTACTTCCCTAAATAGGAGTAATTGTGGGCAACGTGGCCTAAAAATGTAAGGTGGATCGAAGGAGTGCTGCGCTGACAAGCGCTCAATTCAGAATCGTCACTTGGATTTAAAGATCCGACACCCAAGGAACTAAACTTGAAACGCTCGCTACGTTGTTTAATTTGAAAAAGTGAAGGCACCAGTCCGTCATAACAATATCTCGGTTCGGGAGCTAAATTACAAGAGGGGAAGGGTTTTAAAAACACCCCTCTTGCCGAATCCGGAGATCGGTCTTTATTTGGGCATTTGCAAAAACATTTGCGATTCTGTTTGATTAATCAATTCTTTAACCAATTAGAGGAGGAGAACAGTTTAATGAGGATTAAAACTGTAACACTTTTGAAGGATGTGATCGATAGCATGAATGCGAAAGCAATTAGTATACGATGAAAACAGACTCATGTGGGGAGTTTTAAACAGATTGGAAGGCCACTGTTTTGGAGTGTCGTGCGCAGGAATAAACCAGCATGCACTGATCAAGTCACTGCATGCTGACCAGACCAGCATGCGCCACACCAAGACCTGCGTGTGCTAGTAGGTTTAAACCCACAGCTCTTATTTTCAATCCTCTGGGCTCTGGAAATGACCAGTGCACATCCATGACAAGCCAAACAATATATAGGCTGTTAGAACATACAATTTAAAGGTTGAAAAACCCTATAAACTAACAAAACACCTATAAACAATATGGGGGACAAAACAGTGGCCAAAGGTCAAGTCACCACCGTAAGAGCAACACACTGAAAAATGATTGGATCAAGACAACCTATGCGCGCAAGTTGGTAACTTGTGCAAGCCCATCCAGGTTATTTCCAGTATTTGTTCTCACATGATCGAGACTCTGGGACATCTCCAGATATACTCCAATTGGTGTTCCAACAGAACAAAAATAAGTATTAAAATACAAGCTAGTAGTTTTGATATGGGAAAGTAGTTAACTGGTTTTACATGTTCATAATGATAATCTAACAAGAAAATAACAAGGTCCCTGTCCTCACGCAGATCTGCGAGCGCAGCTACAGACCTAACAACCGATGCGCGCAGGTCCCTTGTTCACATGGTTTTTGAAACCTGTTAGTCTTTGGGTTAGGATTGATATTGATTACCAGCCTGGACCCTGTCAGCCCCCCTCAAGGATCAGAATACAATACAATACAAAGGTGTTATACGTTTGGTTTTAGGATTTGAAAGAGTATTGAGTATTGATGTTTGAGATTGAATGAGGTGTAAAATTAGGGTGTAAAATTTTGTAACCTTATTTTGTAACCTTTTAATTGAAAGAGTGATGGGATATTTATAGGGCAAACATCCTCCATTAATGGAAAACATTCCTTTAATGGAAAATATTCCATTAAGAGAAACCTTTCATTTATGAGAAGCATTCTATTAATGAAAACTTTCTAAAAACCTTCCATTAATAGAAACTCTCTATTTTCCAGAAACCTTCCATAAATGGAAAATATAAGGTCTATTGCAACTTTAACCAGCGTGCGAGTCGTGGATGCGTACTCGCAGATCCAAATGATCACGCATTGGTCAACGGTCAATCAAGACCATTTGACCAACACCTGGCACTTTGACCCGTGCGCGCTGGTTCTCAACCGGTGCATGCCAATATGGTTTTAGCTTTTGAATTGGTTTAAGCTAGGTTAGGTTCAAAAAAGTGTTAAGCACCCAAAACTCAAACATGCTATCATTTTTGGGGTGTTCTTGATCCGTTTCATAATCAGTGAATCAAAAATCGAAAGTAAACTAATTTGAAAAGTCTAAATCGGAATGCCTACAGTAATTTGCAGAACATTTATTGTGTTCGATTTGGATCTAGAGACCTATCATTTTTTTCTACGCATGATTCCTAACAATTTTTTTCTCTTATTATTATTTTTACTCTTTCATCACTCCCCTCGTTGCCCAAAAAATTTCCTCATAATCCAATAACTTTAGGCTGATCTGTCATCTGAGAGTACATTTTTAGGTGGGGCCAAAACAAATTCTCAAGGACCTCAGCCGGTGTGGAACCCTCTGTAAAGCGAAGCCCAGCATCGGTCAGTCAGACACTTAGACAGCCGCCGCAAAGGCCCAGCAGATTTTGATGTTCCGATGGCCATTGCCCTGAAAGCAAACAGCTTCTTGCAATTGAAGAATACGAGCAACTCCCACCACAACCATCTTCTCATTCAACCCTCCAATACCCCAAGATTTGCGATTCCATCCAGGAAATTCAAGACCCCAATGGCTATTCTTAGTGTCTCCACCCCAACAGTTGGACTCTCAAAGACTTTCACCCGGTTGAGAAATCAAGGCAAAGTCAGTATTTATTATTTGTCGTTTAACTTTTTCATTGGAATTTTTTTGTTCAAGGGTTTGACTTAGAAGCTTCCTGTTTCTGGATTCCGGTATTTGTCGATCAATAGCTTTCTTAGACTTCTGGGTGTTTTACTTTGCTTGATTTCTGCTTCCAGTTTCTCGGTTCTGGTACTCGTCTGATCAATAGCTTTCTGACCCTTCTGGGTTTTCCTTAATTCTTGGGATTTCTCTTTTATCCCGATTGGTATGCTTCATATCTGATTGCTTTGGGAGTTATGCATGATCTATATCGTAAAACGGAAAATAAGTGCTTAGAAAATAAGTTCCTTAGCGGAACTAGGCCTAAGATCAGTTATACAAGGTTGAGAACTCATGCCAATTTTTTAATCCTGTGTCGTGATCTCATTTTGTTCCCGGATGAAAGCTGTAACTCATACTTTTCAACCCAGTTTTTTAGATAGTTGAAAAGATCCATGCCAGTGTAACCAGTTACCAGTAGTATCTAATGTTTTTCCTCACTAACGTTGATGACATGGTGTCCACTTGCCTGCAAAATTAAATTGGGCGTTCCAGTATTAGGACCTAATAAAACAGGACTTGGAGCTATCCATGATGGGAAGATATCCTTTTCTTTTGAATTTTGTTTTGCTGAATGCTGACTCTTTTTTTTTTTTTTGTGTGTGGTGAAAAGGTGGCTTTTATCCCATACATTACGGCTGGTGATCCTGACCTTTCAACAACGGCAGAGGCGCTTAAAATTCTTGATGCTTGTGGGTCAGACATAATTGAGCTGGGTGTGCCCTATTCTGATCCTTTGGCAGATGGTCCAGTTATACAGGTTTGTCAGTTCGGTTGTCTGATCATGTTTTTTGTATTTCATGAAGTGTGTAGTACTAATTTTTCCTCTCCTGTGTCCATAACTCTAAATAATTCAGGCTGCTGCTACACGTGCTCTGGCAAGAGGGACTAATTTTAATGCAATTCTTTCGATGTTGAAGGAGGTACGATGATTGTACAATGTTTTGTTTTCCTCTATGTATGTTTGTGTCAATTCAACTCAGCATTTCTCTTGCACCAGTTGGAAGCTAAACTTGGCCAGAACTGTTTGCTTGTTAAGAGTTTACAAAGTTGATGGTCATTTTGCAATAAATTGGATTTAAGCAACCTTGCAGCTATCATCAAACCTGCAATTAAATCTAGATCTGTTTCTGATAGAAAGGTGATGGAGCATTTGTCACTGATGCTTGTTTTTGTAACTTAAAAGGGTTAAAACTTGTGGTATTGTTGGACAATTTCTTTAAATGAAGAGGAGTAGCATATTGCATTTGTCTTTTTTTGATTTTGGGTGTTCGCTTTAGGTGGGATGTTGGGGCTTTTTACTATCACAGTCACGACTCTACATTCCTAACCATGGACAATGAGCTCTTAAGTTATTTAATTTAACTTGGAACCTTACACTAGTTAAGAATCTTTTTGCTGTTTGATTGTTCCCAATGGGAGTCTAATATCACATACATTTTATTAACGAAACAGGTGGTACCTCAGATATCTTGTCCACTTGCGTTATTTACGTACTACAATCCAATACTTAAGCGTGGGGTTGAGCAGTTCATGTCTACTGTGAAAGATGTTGGCGTACACGGTAATGTACAAAACCTGTCTTCTTCATCTTCAGCTCAAATTTCTTTCCCCAGGAAGTTGTGTTGGACATGTTTTCCAAAGTAAATGGAAGACTGCTAACAAACAAAAATGATTTGACAATAGATTAGTCATCTGTGTTTAAGAAACAGTGATAATTGGAACATGCATTACCGAAAAAAGGCACAACCAGTGCCATTAAGTTTATTTACCTTAAGATTTTGTGGTGCTTGGCCAATGACGAAGTTTAGTCCTTACCATAACACCTTGCCTGAAGTTCTGTTCGTGAAATGCCTTAGCAAAACTAATGATCGTTTATTGCATACGATTACATGAAATTGCTTAGACATACCAATGAACTTCAAACCAGTACAATTTTTTTTACCAGTAATGTTGCTGCAGATCTTTGCTGTAAAACATTTTGAAAAATCAAACAAGGAAACCAAAAAGCCGACTTATTTTATTCTCCATGTTTCGGATTATGTCCTGGATCATTAGATAGGAGTCCGAAGACGAAGGGATTCTCATATTGTTGTGGTTTCTTCATTCTGAATTCATTTTCCACCAGTTCAGGGCATGTGTGCCCAATTACCAAAGAGCTTTTGGGATCATTTCAACAGCTGTTAGAATCTGTATGCGTCACATAATGCCTACTTGATTCATGGATATATTATTCTTATGATGCTTATATAGTTGGCTGTTCCCTTTATCTATAGACTTTAAGGCAGTGTTTGGTGTTGTTCACTGGAATGAAATTGGAATGGAATGATCATTCCCTTGGCATACTCATTCCAACCTTTGGTGCGCTAAAAAGTGACAGCATTTATGTGACAAATGGGACTATCAGTGAACAATGTAGGTGAGTGGACATTCCATCTGGAGGCCAAGGAAATGACCATTCCATTCCTTCTCAAAATGATTTCAGCAAACCAAGCCCAACCTAAGTTCAACTTTTTACCCTGCAAGATGCTTATATATAAGTAAATACATGCTATCCTTGTAAATATATCGTGCTTCGATACCCGTACCTTTATTCTCTCTTCTATAAACATGCTTCTTTTCAGGTCTTGTTGTCCCAGACGTGCCGTTGGAAGAAACTGAGAGCTTGAGAAAGGAAGCTGTTAAGAATAATATTGAATTGGTTAGTTTCTCCATGCAATCGGTCTATTCTTCTCTGAGGTATCGGACACATCTGTTATGGTGTCACCATGCTTCACTAAATGTAATTTTTGCTTGGTGAGTGGTTTAAAAAGCATATCTATATATTGTATAAGGTTTTGTTATTCATGTTCACATGTGTATATTGTTTATATGATCATGTTTGTGGTCATCGCTACATTGAAAAGCATAAAGTCGGTGAAGTGGCATAGGTTTCAGTTTCCGTTTATTGGTTTCTCTGTCGTTTGACTCTCCTTTGTCCTCTTCCTAGTTTTTTCTTTCTTGACAAGGAAATCAAGTTCTCTAGAACTGTTTTGGGAGGGCTTTCCCTGAAAATGCTATAGAATACGAAGTGAGTAAAATTATCCTTGATCACAACTCCATGGAAGTCAACCTAAACCAAGAGGAACCAAGAAAAGGATTGTCCAAGGAACACAAAGCCCTCCACTTTAAAAAAAAAAAAAAAGGAAGAAAAAATCATTTTGGAGAGGTGTTGAGCAAATACGTGCCACACTATTGGTATTTCTTTCTTGGTAATTTTGTTTCCATGAGAGCAAATTATCAGATAAATGTGAAACAACTAGCTTTATTGCTCTCAATGGCTCATTTTACTTTCATGAATTTGATAAGCAGGGAGTGGGGCAATTTGGTCTTAGTAGTTTACTCATGACTCTATTTTGCTTCACTTAAAGGGATGATCGGCTGATTTTTTGGTTTTTTTGTAATTAAGGTACTGCTCACGACACCCACTACTCCAACAGAGCGAATGAAAGCCATTGTTGAAGTTTCAGAAGGATTTGTGTATCTTGTAAGATCCTTTTTTCCATGTAGTTATTGTTTATAAATACTTTAAGATATAGTTCTGTGATTGATAAACCTTATTCATCAATCTTCTTTCTTTTGTCAACAGTTTGCAGTAGATTAGTTGTATTTCATTAGCTCATGCAATCCATGAAGGTTGTTTTACTGAGTAAGACCTAGTATTATTCTGATGGGACTGATACTTTAAAGTTCATATATCAGTTAAGAACTTAACATCTTATCCGCGTTCCCCTTCAACCTAGAATTATTAGCTGCATTGACACAGCATGTAAAAGTCCATTGTGTGGATTCCTTGAAAAGGGCTAGAGGATTCAACCAAAACATGGTATTGACCAAATATCAGTACATTAGTCCAATCTCAACCTGTCTATCTGTAAACATAGCATTGGCCCTTGGGGCTTGTGGGGGTACCAATTTCAAGGATGGTTGGAGTTCCACTGATAGGATTGCTGCTTCATGTGGGAATTTCATGATGGACCATATTTGCCCTTGCATTTCATGTTGGCAAGATAAGGAATTCCCATTGACTGACATGATTTTGGGCCTGTTTATGCCTTTGATTGAAGATTTTGAAAGAAAATATGTGACATTCAGAGTCCTTATGAACTTCTAAAATTTCGCCACCATCATTTTTTAATGGTCATTCTTCAGTATTGATGGTGAATTCCGAGGGTAAAATTAGGTTTGGGAATTACTTCACCTATACCTTTACCGTTTCCTGAGTATTTCTGTTTGCGATTAATCATCACTTATGAGCTTTTGCTTAATATGAATGTTATTTGTTCAACTTTTAATAAGATAAAAGGATGGATGTTTGAAATTTGAATATGATCTGCAATTCTGCATCCATATAACTACTTCAAAAATTACTGTAAGACTGAGAACATTCTACATTGTCATTCACTATATCATGGTTCTTGGATGTTTCCAAATTGATTTTGGCGCAGTTTTTGAATTAAAAGTTGAGAAAAATGATAAAGGTAATGGAAATCCCGTAGCCCCCCCTTCCTTTATACTTCAGAGCATTGCTGTAAAAATTTTGAACTTATGATTTGCAGTTCTGAATCATAGGTGAGTTCTGTAGGAGTCACTGGAGCTCGCGCATCTGTTAGTGGAAAGGTTGAATCTCTATTGAAGGATATTAAAGAGGTTTGTCTTCTATCTTGTTATGCAAATTACAAGAAAATTAAAATTACCATCTTGCTTATAATTTTGAAAAGGGTCCGGTTGTTCCAACTTATGTTTTGTGTTATTTGCACTTGTTTGGGAGAGCTCTGAAGTAGATCAGTCATGATAGACATGGGACAAGTTGTAATGCTTTGTCTTTCATCTGTCCCCATTCTCTCTGGCAAGTTCGCAACCCTCTATCTCACCTTGCAGTACCGCCGCATCATCACAGTTTGAATCATCTGCCTGCTCTCTATCCCAACCATTACTGCTGCAACATTTGCACATTTGCGAAAATTTGAATCACATACAATTTATTGATTTGTAGTTATTCAGAGATTTTTGTGTTTGAACTAAGAGTCAAGTAAAGAATGTGTTTCAACTTCGTGTTGGGACCTCCGAATAAAAAAATAAACAAATAAATAACATTGGGACCTTGTCTGGAACAACATTTTGAAGCTCTGATTTGTAGGCTGATCATATTTAGAACTTTAGCTTTATGATGTAACCGGTTCATTGGACTTCTGTTGGCAGGCGACAAGCAAGCCGGTGGCAGTAGGTTTTGGCATTTCAAAACCTGAGCACGTGAAGCAGGTTTCTCTTGTTGACACATACATCTTGACCTAATGGATTGGTGGACTTCTTTTGAAGCCGACACGCTAAATGCAGTTACCTAATCAAACTTTGATTGTGTTTATTACAGTTAGTATCATGGGGAGCTGATGGGGTGATTGTTGGTAGTGCTATGGTGAAACTGCTGGGTGAAGCAAAATCTCCAGAGGAAGGGTTGAAAGAACTAGAAATCTTGGCCAAGTCATTGAAATCTGCATTGCCTTAAAACTATAACTCTCTGTCATTTCAAGTGTATCTTGCATCCTCATTTTGGAACTTCGACATGCATTGGCACAAGCCACATTCAATAGTATGAGATTTTGACTTACTAATTGCTCTAATGTTCAGTTAATCTTCATAAGCGGGATTCAAAATGCTCATGGAAATATCAACGCACATATTGGCATTCACCCAAAATGAGTTACACCTGAAATTCGGCTGTCATTTCTGGTATCAAATGACAAATTGGGTTCTCCAAAAACAGACCATCTCAAGGGGAGAAAAAATTTCATGTGGGGTGGCTGCAGCTATAGTATTTTTAGCAAAACATTTCATTTGACGAATTCACAGTAAATTAAAAGTCAAGTAAGCCATCCTCCATGAGGAAAATTTTCTCAAGTGAAATTTGATCATCCAATATACAGAACAGCGGACTTCAAATAAACAATGGTATTTAAATTCCAGGCAGGACCAACAACTATACATTGCTTTTTGAACATGTAACCATGCAATAAGCAAATCAACTCAGCGAACATGAAGCAATTTGGGGGCGCAACTGATGGGAAAACATTGGGCACTAAGAGATTTAGCGCCTGCCTGATGCAACTGATTCAGCAGAAACGAGGTACTTCACTCGCGAAAGAACAGAATCGTGTGAAGGATCATAAGGATGGTCCTTGGAAGGAATCTCCAAAATTGCTGGAACTGGCTTCTTGTAGCTATCCACTATAAACCTAATCACGTTTGCGAACTGAACATGAACATAAGATTATATGTTATTCAGGATCATTGACACAAGGAAAGGGCATAAGATGAAGTAACAACACCTATCTCTTGTTAAATCTAGTAATATAATTGTAGGACCATGTCATTTGTCTGATAACACATCAATGTCACGTTCATATCTGCTCGCCTATCAATAAAGTTAGGAAGCATGGCTATATACAAAAGTCCCAAGGACAAGAAAGATCCTTGACACGACCATCCTCACTATTGCAATTACAATTGTATGCAAAAGCCTCAACCACAGAGGACCATTAGAACCAATTGAAAATAATGAAATTAAGAGTAGAGTAAACAACTTACATATCAGCTGATCATCACTATTGCAATGTCCTCTCTGGTGGTGAACTCTTTGAATGCTTCTTCAATTTGTTTAACAGTTGTTTCAGGGCATAACAAAGAACGACCAAAAGAGAAATATGAAAATTCAAAATGCAATCAAACTGAAATTAAGTGGACGGAAAGAAAAGGTTCTAGTTTCATGACAGAGAATCCAAAAGCAACAACAGAATTTTCAAGTCATGTGGCTCAGTAATCCTAAGCCCAGGGTACATCAGGTGAACCTGATGTAATACAGAATTTTGATCTCATTTTTAGCTGCTCTTTCAATAAGACTTTGCAGGGGAACAAAATCAACAGCATAAAACAACTACTCAGAGACTTAGAGTAAGAAGTTGGTTATTATCATCCATAACTTAGTTGCACGAAGCAGGGGCGAGGCGGAGAATCATAGAAGCTCCACATTTTGGAGCGCCGGGGATAGCGTTTAGGAATGTTATAAAAATACACTTATGTAACACAACTACACAAGTAAATGTAATAGTTCGCAATCCTTGTCAACTACAAATATTGTTTTAGCAAATATTGGTAAACATTATGTTTATACTAATTACTACATACTCAAGCAATTTTGAGTTAATATTTTTCTATTATCCTATAATTGTTTCATATTTTCTCTTGCTTGGTATCTTTTACTTTTGCTTCTTTTGGGATTTACATGCCTAAGAAATTCGATCCTAGTTGGGAGCAGGCTCCTTTCTTGGTGGGAGCAAGGTTCGTAGGAGAGTCCAACTTAGGAGCGTGATAGCTAGGTTCTGAGGTGGATTCGCTACACAGCAACTAAGATCCATAATCAAGTTAAGATACGTTGACTGAAGAGTCGTCTGCTGAGGATAGTGGTGGGTGCTAGTTGATTTAATGAGAACGGCTTCCAAAAACAACTAAGAAAGGAACAAAATCATCATAAGCCTCCAAGTTCATTTCTTGGGGCAGCATGGAATGTTCTTCTGAAGTGGAAAATAGACTGAAAATGAGAATAAAAAAAGACTACTGTAGCTCATTTCCAACAAAATGATGCCACAGAACATTAGAGCACTGAAGCGTACTTGAGTCCACAATAAGGTAATTTGTCTTTCTCCGCAAGTCCACATTTCCAACTCCAGCCAATAAAAATCCAGTTACAGTATCCTGCATCAGATAATTAAGTTTAACTCAGACAAGCGCCAATATTGCTGACACTTGATTTTTACATTAGAGCCTAAACATTGAATCACTCTTCTGATGGATTATATATACACGTATTAGTAAAAATCCCAATCACATATGAGCTTTGGTCATTCAGGTTTACAAATAATTTAATTAGGTTTTACATGAGAGTTTAACCTTAATTATGCTGACCCATTGACCAACGGGATTACTGGTTTTGTGGTCTTGAAATTTGCATTTTCATTCACTTGAAACAACATTAACGGGATAGATAGCTTGTTATTGTCCTAGGATAAATTTTGCATTTCGAAAGGACTATTCCAATCTTCTTCACATGTCCAAAATGTTGACCCTCAGTTATAGTTACAAACCAACTTAAACTTCAAGGGGGGTGGAACTTCACTCCATGATTAGTTATTCCGCCTGTCATTGGATCTTTCTTCTTGTTTTCCTCTAACTGAAACACAAGAGAAAGGAAGAGAGGAAACAAGAACAAGGAAAGAGCATTAAAACAGCAAAAAAAAAACATCATTGCATATCCCACCAATATCGAATGATGGTCTCCATAGCCGTATCCTCCTCCCGGTCCATCGACAGAGGTAATGGAAGCAGAGAAAGAACAATTGACCAAAACTTGATGGTCCGCTTCGACAATCACATATTCCTGATCTCTTCTAAAGCCCAAAAAAGGGGCCATTCTAGCTGCTTCTGCTGCTGCAAGAAAGCATATAAGAGAATCCATTAAAAGACTTATCACATGAAATAGCACCATCACCATCTCAAGCAATAGCAGCAACCACCATTTTTTTTAACCCAACACCGAAGTTGATCTGAACTTCATCATGAGGAAGAAGCCATTTCACAAGAGATAGCAAAGCGGCTGCAATATGCTCCTAGGGTCTAGGCTGCAGAGATCAAATTCCCAAATGGTTGGCGATAAACCATTCTCCTGTCTGGCATCCGCTAAAGAATGCTCTTCATTTTGCATTATCTTTTAGAACATTTCTAACACAATCAATCTCTCATTACCTATAAAGCGTAACTTCTAACTACAACATCTGTTGTATGGTACAGCCATCTTATGGGCCATCACCAGTCAATTTATTTAGAGGAAGCCATTTCACAAGAGATTGCAAAGCGGCTGAAATATGCTCATTGGGTCTAAACTCCAGAGATTAGAACGTTTCTTACGCAAACAATCTAACGTTACCTAAAGCATAACTTCTAACTACAACATCTGTTGTATGGTGCAACACATCTTATGGTCCATCAGCAGTCAATTTATTTAGAGTCAAATGCTTTTATTTTACACTCTGCCTTCATTTTATCTAAGATGTTTCAATCATGGATTGTCACTATGGTTAACCATCCATCCTTTTGAACCCACAAAAGGTTCTTCTTATACCTTTGAATGAGCCTGTTTAAGAATACATTTTCCCTTGACACAGGCAAAGAAAGAGATCACTCTTCAAGTTGAGCTTTTTAAATATAGGTTAATCATTAATGACAACTTTCAGTTAAGAATTGTACGAAGATACAATCGAGGTTAGGAGACAAAAAAGTATCAAGAAAGCACAATGAGATTTCATACCTACGGGAAGAATATCTTTGGACCTCATTCCATGTCATTCATCCTTGCCCACATCCCAACACCTTGACTAGGTAATTTTGCAATGTAGATGCTCATACTCGCAGATTCAGTTTCTCTTAACAACTCATCAGAAGGATCATCTGCTCAGAACAATCATTTATAGAAGTGCTATTTCCATTAGACATTGGCAAACTACGAAGATGCCCGCTGGTTTCCAACAAACATTTGATCCTCTTCAAGCATTCAAAATCTGAGCCATCCACAAAAGCTCATGCGAGTGACTTCAGTCTTCACATTATCCTATTCTGCCTTACTTGTCTGCCCCTGGGCAGAAAATGTCGGAAGCCAATTCAGATACTCGCTATATTTTTCATCCTTTGTAAGCAAGTCCACCACTATGGAGACTGTATGTGCATCTGGTGAAACATCTCTTTCTGACATCTTTCGTAAGAATTCTACCACTTTCAGTGCCTCGTTATTTTGCCAAAAGCCTCTCAGAAGTGTATTAAATGTGACAACATTTGGCGCATAACCCTTCTCTTCCATCTCTAGAAACAAGTCATTTGCCTTTTCCAACTGCCCTTGTTTACAAAGCCCATGGATTATGGTGGAATATGTCACGACAGTTGGCACCAAGCCTTTCTCTGGCAATTCGTAGAATAGCTCCTTAGCAGTATCTACATTTCCTGCTTTACAAAGCCCATCAAGAATGCAGTTAAAAACCTCAATGATCGGTGCAAACCCACTATTTCCAAGAGCCTTGATAAATTCCAATGCCTCCAAGAGGTAGTCATTCTTGCAAAGTCCATTCACGAATGTGTTATATGTAATTGAGTCTGGTCTAATGCCATTAGCTTGTATTTCATCATAAATTTTCCGAGCATCCTTAACTTTACCTTCTTGAAATGGACCAGTTAACAAGTTGTTATACGTAAAAATGGTTGGCTTGAATCCTTCATGAATCAAATGCCTATAAAGTCGCATTCCTTCCTCTACCCTCCCACTCTTGCTATACCCATTGATCAACACGTTGTAACTAACAACATCACGTTCATGGCCCAAGGTTGCCATTGAAAAAAAACAATTCCCTCGCGTCATCAAGTCTACCTTGCGTACAAAACCCATCCATCAACGTGTTATACGTAAACAAATCAGGCTTCACACCTCTCTGAATCATCAATTCTAGCAACCTATTTGCTTCTTGGGTCCTCCCCTCCTTGCACAATCCATTCATCAATCCATTAAATGTTACTACACTAGGACAAATGCCTCCGTCAAGCATTTCAATAAACAACCCTTTGGCCTCTTCCCATCATCATCATAGCTCAGCCAGAGATTAGAGAGCTATAAACGACCACATCCGGTGAAATCCGCTACCCTTCATCTCCAAGAAGAGCTCTTTAGCCTTATCTACCATACCTTCTTTACAGAGACCGTCAATAATCGTACTATACCAAACTAAATTGGGTTTGAATTTGGAATCTAGACCACCATTCCCGTTCACCCTTTCTTGATGCAACTGAAGGGCAAGGCCGGTGTTGCCTGTTCTACACAACCCATTAATCAAAGTGCCGCAAGTAATTCTATTATGTCAGCAACCCAATTGACGCATTTTCTTGAACAACTTTGCTGCATCTCCAACCCTATCTACCAAACACAAACCCTTAATCAATGCTGTGTAAGTAACAGTACCTGGACTATAACCCTTCTTCAGAATTCCACCCCAAACCCCAAACTGACCTTATTCAAATTGCAGAAGCAATTAAGCAAGATGTTTAGTGTGATGTAATCAGATACCAGACCAACTTTAGTCATCCTAGCGTGCATAGAAATAACATCACTGTCATACTTGGTTTTGGCAACTGCACCCAACAAGATGTTGAATGATGAAATTGGGGACATGGGTTGGGTTTTAAGCATCTGATCAAGGAAGGTAAATGCATCGTTGAGATTGATACTGCCTGACTTGCAGTTTATTTTGAGGAACTTTTCCAGTGGGGTTTGGGATGGGATTATGGTAATGGGGTTGTTAGCAGAAGCAGCATCGGAACAAGGTGGAGCTTCGGAAACCATCTGCATCAGATAAGTTTAACTCAGACAAGTGCCAGCAATATTGAGCATCATATCAGGAGATTCCACAAAAGACCGTGTGTGGTAAGGAAAGGGCAAAACAGTTGGATGACAGCTTATCAACACATGACATATGTTTATCTACAACTGTAATTACCAATCATGTACAGAGAAGAGTATAAAAACACCCTGTAATTACCAACTGTAACTACTCCATGCAATAAGAATCCTGTTCTCGTTTTGCTGACAAAAACACCCAAAAAAAAAATTAAACAAATTGACACAAAAAGGCGGCGGCGGCGGCATAGGAATGCCGGACTAACCATTACATTCTTTAAGCCTACCAGTTTGAAGACGACCATAGAATGTATACAGTCAAATGAAAGTCTGAAAGGTACGTACATGTGTATAACATTTCCTAGGCAAAAGGAAGGATTTTTCCACATCTACCATGCACTAACTGCATTAGAAGCAAAATTGATATCATTAAATTCCAAAAACGTGATTCAGCACAAAGTTTTCCGGTGAAGTTAATAAAGATAAACATATTCAGGAGCTTGCAAAATTCATACACCGCTAACGAAGAAGTAACGATTTTTCCAAAGGCAAACCTCTTGATTCGATACTCTTAAGGCCTGGAAATCCAAAGCATCGATCGATATATGAACAACAGGTTTCTTCGTACTGAACAAGAATTCAGAGAGAGAGACTGAGACGTGAGATGGTGACGCGGAAAATATGAACTCCTAAAAGAAAGTTGCGGCACAGTCTGACCGTCCTCTTTCCAACGCGGACTAGGGTTTCTTCTGCCACTAAATTGCGGCCACAAGAACAATGTTTGCGGCCTCTAGCGGAACACATTAGGCTCTTGTTTGTTCCGAGGTAAAATGTTTCAGTAAAATACTGTATACAGTATTACTCAATTTTCATTATTTGGTTTAGCAAAGACAGTGTAAAATATTTTTCAAAATAAAACGTTTTGCCTTATATGACCGAAAATGTTTTTCTTTCAAATTACCCATTAGTCATTTTATCCTTTTCTCTCACTTTCTTCCTTGCGCTCATGGAAATTAAACTCCGGAGAAGTTATTAACCTTGAAGAAAGTGTATAGGTAAAGATCTTTGGCTATCTTTCCCTTCCTTTCTTATCCTTTCTTATCATATTTCTCATATTATATTTTGTTATGATAAATTTATTTGTGTACCAAATACTGAAAAATATTTTACACGAAAATTATTGTTCCAAAATTATTTTACAATGTATAATATTTTACATCGAAACAAACGAAGCCGTGCGTTATGGCGCTTGCGACAGGGAAAATATTGTTGATCCCGTTTTAAATAATAATTTAGTGTTTTTCATTATTCTAGGATAGACCTCGTACGGTTAAGCTTAGCAAGAAACCTAGAAAGAACAAGGCAAGTACTCCTAAATTGAGAGCCCTGGCATTTTTTTTCCAGATAATTAGTAACTAATCAAGTCCTCCCTTACCGATATTCGAATGAGTTAATTTTTTAAGATAAAACTTCTAATAACATGTTCTAAACAAATTGAATGACTCCGATTATTCACGTGGGGCTCCGATATATATATGTATACAGCACCCTTCTAACGCGGACGCCCGCAGACGGGGAAAATGCGGACTTCGCTCTGTAGCCGTTGGATCTAATCCAACGGCTCAGATAAAAGGGAGAGACGCGCGGGTTAAAAGAGCCATGGGTCGGGTAAGTTTTGGTTCGCGGGTCCTTGGATCTCCTCAGTCGGATCCTAACAAAACCTGGGGTTTTCCTCTTTTCCGTTCAAACAACACAGACGAAGAGAGAGAAAGCACAGACGAAGAGAGAGAAAGAGAGCGAGAGAGCGGAAAACGCGAACGATCGAAGACGACGATCACGAAATCGAAGAAGGATCGAAGAAGAACAAGAAATTCTAACCCCAAAAACGGATCCCTCTTCCCCTTTTCCTCATTTCGTTCCAGATCGAAGATACAGCTAGAACACGACGAACCAGGTATCTTTCTCTTTCTCAAGATGTATCTCGATCTCTCCCGAGCTGTATTTTTAAACCTTGTCAATCTGTATTTTTTTATTATTTGGAGTTAGGTTTTTTTTTTTTTAGAAAATTGGTTTACAAGGAAAACCTAGTTTGGAGTTTGGGTTCTTCGATTATGGCACACATGTTTTTTTTTTTTTGTTCTGATTCCTATTTCGAGTTAGGTACTCAAACTCTTTGAAAGAAAAATAAGAGGTGATTGAGTTTGTAATTTTTGTAATTAGGGTTTATACAAAAAATACAGATTTTTGCAATCTCTGGTTCGATTTTGAAAATAGGGTTTTTTTTTTTTTATAATTTTGTTTGCATTTGGTAGAAGCTTTTTGAGGCTTTTATGGAAATTGGTCTGATGGAATTAAAGCATCTACAAAAAAATATGATTTTGATTTTATTCTTTGTTTGGTCTGATGGGAATTGGAACATCACCAACATTTGGCTATCTGTTTTGGATGTTGATGTTGTCGTGCTGCTGCTGCAACAGTCTGTTATGGCTGTCTGTTGATAGTGATCTGTTTACATGAATTCTGGTACGGTGTTAGGGTAAGGTTTCATTTTGATTAGTATGGTAATTACTGGAGAAAAAGAAAATAGACGCACGGTTGAGTTGGTTATACTCATCTGTCCTTTGCATTGTTATTATTAGGAGAATAAGACTCGTTTGATGCAAACCCATGTGGCTATCTGGTCTAAATTTGCTATAATTAGAACAATCTTTGGAATTTTGTTGATTTTGACATAAGGCAAATCTCATGATTCTGATGTTCAAGGACTTAGAATTTTTGTCTAATGGACAAAATGTATGCAGAGTGGGGATGCAGTAGTTAGCCTTAATTGTAGTAGTTTTAATCTTCTTGTTATTTTGACTCTTCCAAACTATGGTGGACACTGTATGCAAAACTGTTCTCAATTGCAGTATCTTCATATATGTACTAGTAGCAGACTAGCTGCAGATTACATAGATGTCTTCTTCTTCCTCCCATTTCAATAGCATAAATGAAGGCCCTCCTTGCCAATGTGGGATACCAACACCTATAAGAACTTAAAAAACAGAGGCTAATCAGGCTTGCGTTTTTTGTTTTTCAGGCTTAGTGAGCTTATGTAGGTCTGGCTATGGGAATTTCAGAGGCTCAGTTAAGAGTAACGTTCGAAGTGAAGTGCTTCAAGGAAAGGATCAGCGAAGTTGCTTTGTTTTGAATATAATAAACCTGGTCGGGAAGATGATCATGCTAACTGGGTTTCTTTTGTGACCGATGGTGCTTGGCATGTGGGCACACAGATGGGAGCGGCTGCTTGGGTGTTGGAATCTAGTGGCCAGGATGTTGTAAATCAAGCTGTTATGTGCTTTGCTTCCTCTGCTACTGCTGTTGAAATTAGAGTAGGTTACTGGTGTTAGAGTGCGCCATTAAGGAGAAGCTGGAGACAATATGCATGCATCAAAACAGATTGCTCGCTCTTTGTGCACGGTTTAATTGATCCTAGTAGTGCTCCTTTTTGTGTTAGAGCAGTTTTTTCTGATTTTTGTTATTCATGTTCCAGGTTTAGTATTGTAAAAGTTATTAAAGTTTCAAGACTGGTGGTTAAGTCTACTCATAATCTAGCAAGAGCGGCCTTACCACGTATGTTGTAATGTTGGTTGTGTGGCTTGTTTATATATGCATTGAAATTTGGTCGAAAAAATTGGTTGACTAATAGAACAGGTTACCCATAATAAATTTTGTTTCTTTGGCATAATTACTAGTAAGATGAGAAAAACAGTTCCTTTCTATTTTTCAAAATCATATCCTGTTGTTGTGATGGAGAAAGTTCTCAAATTTCTTTTCAACGAAATTGTAAAGTTGTGACTCCTGCTAGATCCTTTAACTTTGCTATTTCCTTTTTTCTCCCTTACCAAATACAATGATCAGGCAGACTGCAGGTTTTGTGTACATGGTTGTAAATCTATCACCTTTTTCAAGCTTCATTTAATGGTTCATTTGGCAACATAGCACCTGAAGCAGGTATGTTCTTGTGAGTGCATATCCACTCAGACCAAACTGCTGAAATGGTTTTGAGTATAGAACGGTTTCATAAGCTACAATCTGACCAAACTGATGAAAACTGAAAAACCAAACATTGTGCCCGCTCTTGTATGGAATTGCAGCAAAAGCTTGGGCATGGAGCTGCAAAAGCTCGTTGTTTTCAAGTATAGCTCTGAGAATTGATGGTCTCGTCTTATAATCATGTTTCCATCAACCTCATATCTTACAGCTATGCTCAATCTTGGAAAAACTGCAGTTGCTTCCAAAAGAATCCAAAAGATTATCAAAATTCAAAACCTTGCTTTGTTGAAAAGTCGTAGATCAAATACACCCCAAAGAAGCAGAAAATTTAAGGCTGTTGAACCATCGATCCCCCTAAAAATGGCCAGCAAAATTCCTATGCTCAAAGCTCATATCCATTTAAAAGTATAGTACTCAAGAAAATCAATTACATAACCGAACATAGTGGAAACATGAATCACAATGACCGAACATATGCAAAAATAAATAAATAAATAAAATTCATGACGGTTGTGAAAAACTCAATTTTGTCGTCTTCTAGTTCAAGCTCCGAAGTGTGATGGTCTACGAGTAAAACCCTTCGTCGCTGCCTCAGGCTCTTTCTTCAACAAATAACAAAGCTTCAAGTTCCTCTCTACACCTCTCTAACTCCTGTAAAAGTCGACAAGGCATCAGATTTAATAATGCAAATTCCTAATTATAGAACAATATATGTTTGAACGAACTGGACCCCTATCAATTGTGGACACCCGTAGACTGCTACACAAAACCACAACTGAAATCAATTTAAAAGGATACAATGCCCCATGTTGAAGGAATCCAAGAACGATCTGGGTACTCCCAACGATCAAAAAGCACATGGCCCCAAATTTATTTTTCATTAGGTAAAACAAGGAAAGAAGACATCAGGGGAACCAAGAGAAACTCCAAACACCATACCAGAATTCAATTGTGCGTCTGTTTTCTTTTTCTCCAGTAATTGCCAAACTAATCAAAATGAAACCTTACCCTAACACCATACCAGAATTCATGTAAAAAAATATATATAATTAGGGATTTTTTTATTTGAAAAATTAGAATTAGGGTTTTTTTTATTTGCAAAATTAGAATTCTATGTCGTCTTCTTCGTAATCGGTTCGAAACATTTTCCCAAATTTTCTGGTGAGAGAGAGAGAAAGATGAAACAAGTTAATACACACACATAGAAATCACCAAATTCATCAAAACCCAAAACAGATCTGGTTCGAACCAATGCAAACCCTAAATTGGTTCGAACAAAAAAAAGCCGTAATAAGAGAGAGAGAGAGAGAGAGAGAGAGAGAGAGAGAGAGAGAGAGAGAGAGAGAGAGAGAAGGGCTTTTTAGTTCGATTTCGAACCAAACATAGCCCTAAATTTGGGTCGAAGCCCTAAATCGCAGAAAATCCTGAGATCGAGAGAGAGAGAGCTTGGTGGTACCTTGTTGTTCCTCTTCTTCTGGTTCGAGTGAGATGCTTCGATCTGGTCGTCGTCTTTAGTTGGCGTCGTCTCTTCTCTTCTTTTTCTCTCTCTCTTCGTCTGCATTGAACTGGTGAAAGTGAGGGGACTGGGGTTTTGTTAGGATCCGACTGAGAAGATCCGGATGACCCGCGAACGATTTTACCCGACCCATGATCCCTTCTTACCCGCGAGTCTCTCCCTTTTATCTGAGCCGTTGGATCTCATCCAACGGCTAGAAAGCAAAGTCCGCATTTTGGCATTCTAAGGGCGTCCGCATCTGAAGCCCTCTGTATATATATATATATATTTGGACAGGAATTTTTTATTTCTTATAATGTCCCCATGTTCTTGCTAAACAAATCCGCAAGAAATTGTGTTTCCCCCCCCATTTTTCCAACCCTTTCTACCATTCCCTTGTCAAACTTAAAAGTGCTTAGTCTTCTCAGTTCTCACCAAGAAGTTGTATCCAGTAATTTGTGTGGCATTTTCAAGACAAGAAATAGACAAACTCCAGAACATTATGCATGATAGTTATGGTCGCAAAGCGAACCAAATTATTCAATTCATGTTTGGCTTATCAAAGCTCGTCTGAAATCACTTGGCTATGTTAAAAAAACCGAAGCTTCCGTCCGGGTTTCACTTCCAAAAAATCCAACTACTTGAGGAAATTGAAACTCGTTCAAGATCGGCAGCTTGAACAGATGTTGAAGATCCTTAGGGATAGTATATAAACACCCAAGGTAGAAAAAGCTTAGTTTGCCATCAGGAGCAAGTACACATACATGAACCAGATCAAATAAACATTGGATCAAGCATCAATAATGACATACATTACCCAATTATTTACAGGTGTTCAACATGCGTTTTCAATAATTGCCACTGAAAAGCATGACCTAACTACAATTAGCAAAAGCCGAAAACTTGAGGAGGTTTATGATCACAACTTTACAACTAACAGACTAGTGAAACTCAATGCCCCAAGTGACTATCGCACAAGTGAAAACTTACCTTATTCTAAATGCTGAAGTCTAAGTGAGCATGGAAACATTACACTAGTTCTAAATGCAGTAATATATCAATGCTGGGTCTTGATACCCGATTGGAGACCCGATTGA
>CM033793.1:30929191-30954191 GCA_019656835.1 Rhododendron ovatum
ACTTTGCTCGAGAAATGGGCTTCCAGCCTGCACACCAAGCAGCCAAAAATTAGAAGATGTCATCTTCTTCTTTCGATGCGTGCAACTATAGAGTGATTTTGAGGGAAAAAATGGAAGAAAAGTAATACTTAGAGCCAAAGCACCATGCCTGGAAGCACATTTATAATAGATGGTTTCGGGAGAGTTGTAGGTGCGTGCATTCGCAAACATCCTCCTCGCGTCTGCAACAAACATCTCAAAAGTCACATAATATTGCTCTGACTCCACTCGCTTTGACATTGTTTTCAAATCTGCATGATTCCGGAAGAATCACAATATCAATACCAAAGGGGCAAGAAAACTTCAAACAACTTCTCAAAAGTCAAAAGCAACAAGATAACATACACGGACTTCATGTAATTTGTTAACTCTCAATGTCAGCAAACCTTCTTTCGGCACCAAAATACATGCAGTACTATGTAGTCATTATAACCGCACACAGTCCGAGTTCGCATAATGAAATTATGGAGCATGTACCAAGAGAAAGAAAAATGATAGCACAATAATTGATGAGAAACTTGATCTAAAATCTAAACATACCACGCTACATGCAGTACTATGTAGTCATTATAACCACACACAGTCCATGTTTGGATAATGAAATTATGGACCGAGGTACCGAGAGAAAGAAAAATGATAAGACGACGAAAGAAATGTATTAGCTTTTCCTTTCCCTCAAAAAATATAAGGAGGCACCGAATTGAAAGTGAATCGCAACTCACACAATACGAAATACAGTATTGGTATCATTATCCAAAACCTCCTAATTTGCATAAAAAAAAACTCGTTCTAAATTTGAGAATTTCAATTAAATTTCCTCCTGTGGGAATACTGAAAAACATTGTTTGGGTATGGGATGAGTGATCACTTAATGTTATGTTGGCACCTCTCCCCCCAATAACTTAAACGTTTTTGGATCCAACATTTCTACAATTGACAACTCCAAACTTGGATGAAGGCATAAAGCTTATGTCACGTTTATGGGATAGTTGCAAAAAGCAGTACCTTATGCAATTACACATGCCTGCACAATGGATAAGGACTACTGCCAAAATAGAAGACAAACTTCGTTGAGATAAGACTTACTAACTCCTACAAATCTTCATTACTCCTACTCTCCTACATCATTAGGTCTTGCTCATCCATCTATAAATGGAAAAAATAATAACACGTGTTGTTAGAATGAAGACATTAAACTTACCCATGGGATCTTTAATGATGTCATAGTAGTCAGGCACATCACGTGCATCAACTGGTTCTTTGAATGGCCAAGCATCAGGATGGTCATTCATTGCCTGTTTAAACGAAGATTGTCAATGACAATAAAAAGCTAAATCTATGTGGGAAAGTATATGAGTGCCTTTCAGAAACCATTTTTTCCCCCTTCCGTGAATTTTATCACTTCTACAAGTTTTCGATCCATACAAAATAAAAACACAGATCCCTAAAACAAATAGAGAAAAGACAGAGTAGGCTATTGATGGTGGTCCACTTCCAACTTAACTAACTAAGCAAATGCAGCCACAAGTAATATCCATGATCGTGCCAATGGGAAAAAAAACAGAACCATCCACAATCAAGCTTTCTAAGATTATCTCGCAGTTGACTACATGGACTGTTCGCTACTCCAACATGATCTAGTAAGAGTTACTTATCAATATACAAAATAACATCATAGGAGAAAGAATCTCAAACTTACCTTTAGCAGTGAACGCATGAATGCAGTCCAAAATTTCTGATTTGAGGCACTGTCTCCAGAATTAAAACGAGAATGACCCCATTGATCAGGCGTCCACCCAGCTTCCTCTATTGTCAATTTCATCACCACTTGCAAATTAATAATGCAAAAGCACAAAAAAGTACATTGAAACGCATGCTGTATTTGGGTCAATATAACTTTGAAGAAAAGGATACTCCGACACCTAAATAAGTACCCAGACAATTATAGATCTATGAGATTTACTAGATACTTAAAACTCTAAAATAACATACCTATAATAGTTGCTTGCGGTGGGAACTTAATGGAAAACAACGATAGAAGCTCATCTTTATATCTGGTGAAACTCTTCAGCTGGAATATCATACTGTTGTATAACTTCTCAGATTGTAAACTTACCTACCTATTCGACTATATATAAATCTACTTTCGTTGACTTCCCAATGAAGGGAGTCTTCATAAAGGTTAGAATTCAGGCAAATAGAGAAGAGCATACATCCTCCCTAGTGAAAGATGATTAAGTTCTTTATTCATCAACTATGTAAAGGTTTGACAGTCCATCAACCGAGGAAAAACAAGGGACCAAAATCCTTAAGAAAGTAGATCAGATCTCCAAAAAATGTAGCTTCAATGGAAAGGATATATAAAGTTGAAAGCATGAAGGAACTTACTTAAGCCAGGAAGATCCTCGACGTTGATGATTTTTTTAGGAATACCAGCTTCTTTCTGAATAGGAGAGACTATTGATCAGAACTAGGTTTGAAGCATACGTAAATGGACAACTGAATCATATAAAGTTACAGAATACGGGCAATATTCGATTCCAGAAACGGTATGCCTCACATTTCTGAACAACAGCAGAAAGGTTCCACGAAAAACAGAAACTTGCTACTACTTTTCTCGAGTAAACTTTGTTAATGGTGAGTCTGATTTGTGTTTATGGTTTCAGATTATAACTAAGTCTGATATCCTACAAAAGTCAAGGATTAAATATTCCTAAAGATACTAAGATGTTGGGACTAAGTCTGCTATCCAATACTCAATAGTCAGACGATTGATGCTGGGACTAAACAATCAACCTTGCAACATAGCAAATTAACAACTTAGCAATCCAATTTTAAGTTAATCATACACGAGTACAATTAGGGACGCCAACTAGGAGTCATAACCAGTTAACTGAAGATGATTAAAGTCTGAAAAATAGAGGTTACAAACACAAGACGCTCTAGTCTTCCTCTTTCAGATTTCAAAAAAAAAATGGCCGAGTCCCTCTCTTCATTGTCTTGTATCTCTCAGCAAAATCAAGCATGCCACCCCCCAGAAAAAATAATAACCCTAAAAATCCCAAATCAACATTTTTATATGCACAATAGGAACTTATTGAAGCACATGAGAGTTTTCTGGTAGCAATCAATGATGATGCTGTATACCTTCTGAAAATCAATGCCGGTATACACAATGTGACAATTTGATAGCTCCCTTATCTTCTCATCAATGGCCTATCATTACAAATGAAGATAAATTCTTATGGAACATCACCGTGATTGGTTGCAAAGAACAGAACTGAAAGCATATGTAGAAGTTACAACAAAAGATTTTGATCTTCTTCAGCCAAAATAGCAGGCTAAAACGCTACAATTTTAAGTGGGTCAACTGTATTTGTTGCCCCTTTGATGATACTCCACCACAGCCAAAAGAAGTCAAATATTCTTAACAACTCATCCCCTTGTCTTCAAGTATCACCGAATGCCTACTCCGAGGAAATTTAATCACCTGCCTCTGACGGCGTATCATAGTTGACAAATCAGTGTATGGAAGCTTCAGATCAATTTTGCATTCCATAAGGATCCCTCCATCGTAATCTTTTATATAACTGGAATACAGAGAAATTCATCAGACAAATCCTCCATTTCAGAAAAAGAGAACTTATTGAGATAACCAACGAAAAAGAAAACAAGTTTACAACAACTAATTTTGTCGTGGCTCCTGCAAGGGCAGCCATCTCACTTTAAAAATAAACAAGAAAAGCTATAAAACGTACACAAAGCATCAACTTTTTGTTACAAGAGTGAAAGCATTCTTCTTTTCTTTTTCTATCAGCAAAGCATTCATTTTATTCAAAGCATAAACATCTAATAAAGTACTTCCAGAAGTTACTTCACGCAAATGTATTTTAACAGTTCTAACATCAACCTTAGTTTTGCAGGAAACCTACCCCTGCCACCTTTCTTTTTCTAAGTGGATCTCTTTCGTAAAGCCCTGCAAATTGATTAAGAGAGAAGATAAGTGATTCAAATAAAATACCTCATTCAGAAAAACATCAATAAAGAATTTCTTTAGACACAAGGTCAGCAAACAGATTTATGAAGCTATCAGAACTGAAACTGAGTAGCAGTCTTCAACTCATATTGGCAGAGGATAGCTGCATACTTCTACTGAAAAGGCTCGAGGCTCACAAATGACATAAGTCACAAAATCATACAAGGAATATTTTTGACTTAAGCAAGGAAAAAACATCTGCACAATCCAAAGGGAAGCCTGCAGAGTTAAAGTTTAACTGCTCAATTGAAAACCATGTAGCTCTCTACACATCATGAAAGGAAAAATAACCGAACCTGTTTAACAAAATAACCAACGGCATTGTTGTCAGCATAAGTTAGAAAATGAGTTAGCCCGTCAACATCTCGGGCATGCTGCTTTAAGTGATTCATCAGTCTCGTGCCATAACCTTTTACTTGCTCATCGCCTGTGATTGCACAAAAAGCTATTTCCCCAAACTTTTGGCTACAGCAACCCAAAAAGAGTGTCAGTAGGGAAGATGTGGTGTTGCGTATGAAAACAAAGTACCAAATATTGGGGAATTCTGTTTGACATGTCCTTGTAAGACAGAATTAACAACTCAACACTTGACCTAGGAATTGTGTCAATGAGATTGAACCTCTATGTCCAATTTCTATGTCCTACAAGGGCCAACAATTTACTTGCCTGTATTTACCATATCGCAGTGGTGGGAGGAGTGAGTAGAGACACATAGTAAACAAACCAGTCATTCTATTTCAACACGGGAATTTAAGACATACAAACATGTGCATGAAGCTTCAGGAATCATGTAAACAAGTAAAATTCCAAGACATAGCAATAGAAAAAGGCAGACATGACGACATTACCTGACATAAGGGCGGTACGTTATGCCGCCAACAACATGATTACGTCTAATAACCATTACAGATTTATGATTCCTGCATCACAGACAATTTTGGAAATCATAATCATAAGACATCTATACCACAAAACTGTGCGACGAATATGTTGATTACAGGGTCTAGGTTCACTGATTTTGGAGGGGTACCCTGGTTCGGATTAATTAGGAAGCAGAGAGTATGGAGCCTAGAGAATAGATAGATTGTTATATGGATTAAGGTTACTACATTTCCCCACCAAAGACCAGTCTTACTAATTCTGTTTTGGAAATATGTGATGTACGATGGCAGGAATTTTTTTCATGGGGCCAACCAGTGGTATTCTCAAATTCTGAAGCCAATAAGTGTCACGATTCAAGCAAAGACATAGATTGAACTTATGGTCATCTTTAAAGGTTTCCCATAATGTGGGGAACAGGATACTGAGGATTCCTACACAGAATTAATGTAACCGATTTTCACCACCACAAGAAATGCAACTGTTGATCCTTTTATATAAGCTAAATACTAAACTAACCATGCCATCTTGTTCCACAGTGCAAATTTATGTTCGAGGTAAAATGGTTAGATCATTTGACTCATGAATCACAATCCAATCAAGCCATATATTTCAGGAATATAGATTGATACCGTATACTTCATTATGGTTTTGATACCATATACTTCATTATGGTTTTCACAAACCATACCTGTCCATTAGAAGGCGAACAATGTACTCCTTAGGCATGTTAGGCAGTTGCCTCCCAAATATAATCTTCAATCCTATCAGCCTGAGAAATCCAAAGGTGGAGGAAACTTAAACACCATTGTAATGCATGACATGTGTATAAGCAGAAGTTAAAGAGCCTATCTGATAGTTTGTTATAGGCTGAGAATAAAGTCAACAAAAACTCAACAGGTGAGCGTATTTAATCTAACAGAAAAAAAAGAAGGAGATCTAGCATGGATACTTAAGAAAGAGGAATGGATACCAAACCATATGCTCATCAATACCATCATTTGAAACACACGCAAACTTGAGTCTTCCAGCTTCCTCCTGTCAAATTTTGCAAAATGACTTACTGTCAATAGACAACTCTGTTTAAGAAAGGCACATTATACCTAAGCATAGACCAAAGCGGGTTGTACTTCCCACTCAAAAAAGAATTTCAAAGACATTCCAATGTAGCAGCCCCAAATTAGGAGAACTTATAGTACTCCCAAATATGTTCTGGCCCATCCCTCCCTCACAAGCTAGTTCTGCCACTGTGTGCAACTAATGCACAGATACAAGAAACTACATGGGGACAAATTTGATTTACCAATTTGTTGCACAAATTAGCCCCTCATAGCATCTCACATCCATGCATTCACTGGCTATATGATTCACAGTAACTTACACATAACAAAGTATTTGATTTCCTGTTATGGAAGCGACTCGACCAATAAAAGCTCCAAAAGTAGGCATGTAACACATCTCAAGGCATTGAAACCAAAGGTTTATTAATAGGTCTTGGACTAAACACAAGTCCATCATCCAAGACATCTTACAATTTATTTTCTATGGCGAAACATAGGTGTTGCAAATCCCCATAGTCACATCATCATTGATTAATAGGTCTCGGCAAACAAAAACAAAAAAAATTGGAACCTCCAATCGATTTAAGAGCAGACTTTCTGTTTTACAATTTAGACTGCCACATAATGACTGTACTTCATCCCGGAAGCAACCTGATCTGCCGGTTGAATGGAAGCAGTATTGAACTTTTCCTGTGTCTGTACATGGATTGTACTCAGAACATTCTGCATTGGTTTTAGTCACTTGATCGATTAATTGTCTAAGCACTTAGTAAATCTAATCTTCATACAGCCACGTGGCCAACTATCTGGTGTTCAACTTCTTTATCTATAGCAAGTGGAGCAATTCAAAACCATACCTCCCAAAACAATTGTTTGATTCATATTGTTTGGCTATTTTTAATAGTCGAGCCTTAAATCGGATTAATAAAATAACTTACTTTCGTGCATAATATTTTCTGATCCCACCAATAAAAAGATCTAAATAGTTATTTTCGTTTATACCAAAAAAACCATAAAAGTATTCATACATAACTAATCCGATTAAGTGGGTGTTTATGAGAAAATATTTTTGCAGATTCTGAGATTCTAGCTTTGCAAAACCAGTTTGGAGTGGTCACCAAAAATTATAAATAACAAATTTTCGGATTCTATGGATTTTGAAAAACTGGATTTGGATATCTTTTGGAGCTTATTCGATCAGGTTTAAGGTTCTAAGGTTTACAAAAGCTGATTTTTCAGCTTTTTGCAATAACCAGTACCAGCTTTTACTACCGCTCAATCATAATTTCACAGTTATGGTAAACATATTTATCTGCTTTTACTAAAGTCTAGAATCGAGAATCTGAAGCTAGAATCTAAAAATTTGTATCCACAGCTATTGCAAACATGCCCTTAGGGCAATGTTACTGCAACAAAATTGAAAATATCCCACGGGGGAGTATTACTTTTGGTAAATCAATATTACATTTAGCTTAATAAGGGTATCCCTTCCATCTTGTTTGCTTCATCCGCAATTCAAATTAGAACTAGAAGTATATGACAAATCCAAAGACAGCAACACTCCGTTGGTCAACTCTACGAATGTATATAACAGAGCTAAAAATCCGAAGGGGTTGGCCAAATGGTCAAGGCCTGAGACTTTAGGGGTTTGTTAAGGTCTTAGGTTCAAAACCTCTAAGATGCTATTAACTCATTTTGAGCCAATTCATAAAGAGCTTTGCTCTGGCTGCTTTAATTAGGAGCCCCACAAGTAGGCGATGGGATTGTCCCTCAGAGTTAGTCGAGGTCGCAAAAGCTGGCCTAGAAAGCTGGCCCAGATACCTGAGTTATAAAAAAAAAAGGCGCAAAAACTACAAGAAGCAAACTTCATATACCACAGAAGAGGGGGAAAAGAAGAAGAACACATTGGAGCACCTCTCTCTTTAAATTCTCTTCCCTTGCACTATAAGCACCACTAGTCTGTATATTCTCCGTAAATATATTCTTCACCGTATCCTCCTTCACCACCACGACACCCAGGCCAGAATTCCCCGTGGCCGGCGCCGGATCACCGTCCTTCCCGACCTCGGTCGGCTCAACCTTTATCGAATTCACAGTCTTAACCTTAGTGTTCCCCAAACGCGAGGCCGTAAATGTCCGCATCGACGAGCCGTCGCACTCTTCTTCCTCCTCCTCCTCGTCGGCGCCGACATGTTGGGACTGGGATTGGGATAGGGACAGGGACAGGGACTCGGAGTCGGCGGCCGCGGCGCTGACGCTGTCGAGGTCGTCGTTGGAGGTGAGGGCGTCGGAGAGAGAGGAGGGGATGGGCGGCGGCGGCGCGTGGTCGTCGGGGAGGAGCTTGCGCTTGCGGATGGAGGAGGTGGCTGAGTGGGAGGGGGACGGGGACGGGGATTGGGAGGCTTGTGAGCGGAGTGGTGCGGTTAGGTCCATTGTGGTTTGATTGGGGCTGGAAGTCTAGGGTTTGGTTTGATTGATTTGAGAGATTTTGGGAATAATTAGGGTCGAATGTTATCAGAGGTTGTGATGACGACCTTAAGGCATTGTTTAATGGCTCTCTCTCTCTCCTCTTGACATTTTTGTCTGTTTATGTCGTTCGATAAGTTCGTTAGTTGTTGGGTTTTCTGGTAAGCATGCGAGCGTTATTCACTTGGATCTCCTTCCCGGGAGAGGGTCAGGTCAAGTCTTCAGTGGGTCCCGTTTTGGGAAAATATTATCGAGCGATCCTTAGAGCACCGTAACAAATGCGGAAATCCTAGAAAAGTAGGCATTTAATCAATCCTTAGGCTTAATTTCCTTTTATGCTTCACCTAGTATGTTGTCATTTCAAATACAAAAAATGTCTTCTTTTTTTTGTATGTGCTAAAAAGTGATTATTTTTCAAAATACTTAGATAAAAAAAAAAAAGACATCGAACAGATCCACCATCTACTATCTCAGCTGAGGTACTTGGCTCGAAGTCAATTGGTCAGGCAATTGATCACCTGTTTCCAACACCTTCAACATCAACTTCTATAACACCTTCTAACGTCAGCTTCTATAGCAGATAGCCAAATACGGACAAAGCATCAAATGAGAACTAGAACTTTCCAGACCAGGGTAACGCACAAGTAATTTGCGCGCGATGGGAATTCAAGCAAATCAAAGCTTTAATTCTCCACCAAGGAAGCCGGAAACCTTATATATGTTCTCCACTTCGGATTGCATGTTTTTAGTATACACAGAACAAAATACACCATAATCTCCAGTAGAAAGTTATCACCAAGAACATGGCATCATGCGTCTCCGGTTAAGATTTTCATGATCATTTCCAAACATGGAATCAATCACAAGGGTCCAACTCTATAGTAAGACATAAACACATCAGGCAACCTATCGGAACCTCAAAAAAAATACTGTTGGCTAAGTTCTGGAAACTGCCAATGCTTAAGTTTCTGGCCACGGAATGAACCAGAGCAACGGTAAACATGCGAAACATAAGAGCAAATATGTAGGTTCTAATTCAGTTTAACGAACTCCATAAAAAAAGAAGTTAGCAAACAATTTGTTGGCATAAAACGCCCAAAAAGAGGGTCTCAAGAGAGTCGAAATGCGACGACATAAAGAAATTTAAAAACAAGAATGTTCTCTTAAGAACTTCGGCAAGAATTTAGTTCTCAAGTTTGCCCCTGTTTCATTTATTTTCTCAAGTCTTCACTGCACCGCTCCCAGCAACCATACTATCAACCTAGACACAAGACAAAGGCAACCACATAATCTGAAACTACAAAACCAGAGGTTAACAATTTTCAGAAATGCGACTAACATGAAAGAGAAAACCAACCTGTGGTGCAATTTAAGACAGCTAGAACCAGTAGTAATCGTTCTTCTTCAGATCTTTGTACAAAGTACTTGACCTGGTATTGGGTTTCTTAGGGTTGCGACGGACCTGACGGTTGTCTGACCGGTTTGGACGGCGGCAAGGTGACAGCCGTGCATTGATTGCCCTCATTCTTAGTGCAGTTGTCCTTTCCAATTCATCATCTCCTCCTATATGCAAAGGGGAGACATCGGCTGCTTGGAAATCAGCTCCCTTGTACCTCTTACCATCATTCCTGAGATCGCACAAAATGATTGTGTGAGTGACTAACATATTTCTGTTACGGAACAGAAACATTGTGCATGATTTGTGGCAATTAATATGTCCGATGCATCACGAGCACCACAGCTCTGTATCACAATTTTTGCTCTGTTTCGTTTTAAATTTTTCTCTCTTTGCCACTTAATGACAATTGTATTTAGATATTGATGGATAAAACTTTCCATTCCCTTAAAAACGAAGAAATCAAGCACAAGTTCCCATTTTATACAGGACGGTCAAAAGAAAAGAAACAAAAAAATTAGCGACAGTATCACTTTAACCATGTTATACTTATACATAAGGAGTAATGATTTTTCTAGATCTGGATCAACTCCTCATATTTGCACACATCAAATGAGCAAAGTGTGACTGAAAACAACTCAGATGAAACATGTCCCGAACGTTGGGCTGGCTACATATATATATTTGTCTATATATATATAATGCATCAAGCTCTGTCTGCTCAACTAAATTTTGTTAAAATGCATCACTTTCACCTCTGACATCCAATGTTACTGAGGTATCCCTGCTGGACTCAAATGAGATAAGATACACTGAGTTAATTCACAATTTCTACGGCCCAAAAATTGATTGCAACAACTCTCAGCCCTGATTTTCAGACAGAGGTCAATTAATGAAAAACTATCAAACTTTAGCAAACAACTTGATAAGCTATCTACGAAGAAAAGCATTAACAGAACACTTAGAGTACTACTAACTCTTAATTAGAGTTAGGAGACTATGAAAACCATATGCAAACTTAACAGGACTTAACCAAACCAAACCAAGCCTTAAGTCCCAACGCATTGGGGCAAACGAGACTTATGTGAGTCAATGTACATGGGAGTCATTCACCTCATTTGTGCAGGATGAGAATGGGTTATGCTCAAACAATACAGTATAGGCACTTTAAAATACTGAACAAATAATTAAGTATACCAAATCTAAAAAGGAAAACTTTGGTCTTGATCAGTGCTATGTCCTCCTTCATGTGATATCCTTCTTATCTCTCCTCAATCTAGTTCAATTACTAGAGCCCTTTTACGAAAGAAAAATGTGGAAAGAAACTGCTAGAAATCGACGGTGTCAATATGTACATGAGCATGAAATGAAAGGGCAAACTGATTAGAAGATTATATCGCGACATATTGTGCTATGAAGTACATTTATGCAACTATAGTTGCCGTATGTTGGAAGTCCTTAAAAAAGCACGAACATACTCAAACGCAAGTAGCAAATGAAAGTTTAACACTTCAAATTGAACCAACTCTAGTTAAAGCTTATTGATAGTGAGAAAAAACACCAGATAGGTAAGATAACATTTAACTACGCAATCCATATAACCTCGGAATTTCACCAAAGCGAAAGGGCTCAATAGGTTCAAGGGGGCTTAAAGTTTCTTCGAACTCTTCAAACTTCACTTTTTCGGGATGCTTAACTTCATGTACAATCTGCCAAAGCAAAGATTTTAACGGTAATTATTCCGATGACAAGCCTACAAATCCAATAAATGAGATCTTCCTCGAAATAAATAAAAAGAGAGAAAGAAGAAGAAGAAAACGTGTATCCATAATATTTCCGAAAGAGATCTCCAAACTTAGGTTGTTAAAGGAAAGTGGGGTTACTCACTTTGTTCTCACTAGCTGCAGACAAATCAACCGGCTCATATTTGATACTTGCTGGAAAGAACACACTATGGTCTTCAGTCGATGCTTGACCAGAGGCTGAGAAGTAACCAATTAATCACAATTCAAAGTTAAAATTATACGGATTTCGCGTAATTACGTCAGAGATATGAAAGGCACTTCATTGTACAAACAAATAATCAAAGATATCTTACAAATTTCAGATATAAGCAATAATGTCGTAGACTAGCCATGCATAACACTTACTTTTACACACGTAGCAGAGAATAGCACTTTTGTGATGCGCATAAGTTAGCGCCGAACAATAATTAACTTTTTTTCCAAAAGTGTCTTATGGCTAAAACAGAGTTATTTTTTCTCTTTGTAGGCTTCCCGATCCAAACTGAAGTGAAGTTCAGAACCATAGTTCATGTAAAAACATAAGTAAAAATGCTGCAAGAGTCGCAATGTTTGTAAATTATGGCACGAGAGGGCTTCAAATTACAGCATTCATTTTTGCAATTTAAGGTGAAACGGAAAAGAGAAGGGAGGATGGAGAGGATATTTTCATCCGTATTAAGGCCATAACCTCTACGAATGTGACCCGACAAATGCATGGTGTCCAATTCTTTCCCCTTGTCTCTAACCTATGCTATGCATGGCCGTTATTCTGTCCCCACCCATCGTGCAAATGCGTGCACGCCAATGCATCTCAAGGAATCAGATGTATAAGATACATTGTGATCAATACATACGCACTGTCCCAGATATAACATCATAGTTACATGACAAAGTCTTATGTTATCTGAAATAATTGAATAATTCCTGGTTTACAATCTAATACTGACTCCCAAGATATGGAACACAAAAGTGCCTATAACTTCTTTTTTTCATGAATTAAAAGCCTACACCTAAAACATTCCCAGGAAAACACAAACCTAAAAAGAATAATATTCTGTAAACAGAGTTTCATGTTAGATTTACAGAAACGATTCTCTTTAACACAATTCTGTTAGCAGCGGAATACCTAAACATGATTGCGTGCGAAATGAAGCATTACTACATTTAACTCGAATAAAAGTCAACAAAGAGTTGAAAGATTCAGTACCACTATAATGTTTCTCAAGAAAAGACTAATGCACTCGAAAGTTACGTGGCCTGCTAATAGTGTTGTGACAAATAAAGGACAGACGTCTTGACTTACACTATCAGTTGTTTCAGGTAATTAAAACTCAATACCGACTATCGCAGGTGACATAGTATCCCTCAAAATGAGCCTAGACGTCAAGGCTGATTTTGTCGGAGAGTTGTCCTATGAGTGCCTTAACTACTCCATTGGTTGTGAGTCAAAGATCCAACCACAAAAAGCATTTCAACATTTTGTGGCTTTCCTAGAGATAGATTTGTTGTTTAGGAAGGCATACATCCAGGAGTTTGAAGAGAACTCCACAACTTACATTAACATGTATAGCCCAAGTGTAGACTGGTTTCAAATTGGTTTTTGCCTGTTTTAACTCGGTAAAGCACATAATTACAGTTATTTATATGGAAATTTGACTATGTTTTTTACCTTTTTAGCTTGGCACTGGCCTAAGGAGCCTTGAGCTTCATATCTAATTCCCGAACCATACTCTTGGCCAGAGGGTTGTCCCGGCCCAACGCTACACAGGCTGCGGCCGAAGATTTGATGATTTGAAGTAACTATGTACTAATCTTATCGTCTTTTTTTTTGTTGCTAAGTCTACTATTATTCATTTGCTCATGAACTGATCTATTCCATATAAACTTATATGTCAAGAGGATTTTAAACCATACAATCTACCCAAGATTCTTAAATGAACGGTCAAAACAACCATCTGGAATCAATAGTCTGTTAATCGAAGTAATAATTGACATTGAAATCCATATGTACGTAATAAATTCAGAGCATCAATAGTTGCAGTTAAGAAAATAACCACTGAACCCTATGTATCCCATGTAGGTAATGCATAAATAAGTCAAACTAATGTAGCAAACATAACAACCAGAAGAAACGCCCAAGTGTGGAAGATACCAAACAACACTAATCTTTCTATTAGATGTTCCATACAAAACCAGTCTTGGTATATCCTGTCTTAGCATGGAAAACCTTTTATAGGGTTCCATAATTCTCAATGTCTCATAAAGATATATCATGCTCTTATGTCTTGAATGACTTCCTTTTTGCCTTCTTTGTATACAGGGCTTTTGGTTTGATTGAAATTCACCTCCAGAAATCAAGTCAAGCATTTTTGTTTCGAAAGCAAGGAGAAGCACCGAAATTACAAATTTCATCGATGTTTATGTGTTATGAAGATAGGAAAACCATAATACCCTCTTTAGATTCAAGAAAAAACGGCCACAACTACCTTTTGGATTTGAAAATGTGGTACGAAAGTAACAATTACTGCTGCAATCCACATGTAAGCCAAAAACTCATAAAGCTTCAACGGTTGCAAATAAATAACTACTACTGCCATCTAGATATGTCACGTGCGTAACTACTACCGGCACCTATATATGTCACATACGTAATGTACGTAGCTTCCGTATCCTACATCTGAAAATGCCCCTAACAAAAAGAATCAAAACCGAAAGGAAGGATAGATTCTAAAAGGCAGGCCGTTAAACTGTGGGAAAAGCGAGCTAAGGGAGGCCTTGAGGGAACGACGAAAGAGGAAATAAAAGGCAGGAAAAGTGATTCTAAAAGGCAGGCCTCAAGCACCGTTGCGCGCTTGCATTTATTGACCCACAGACAAGAGGAACTAAGACCAAAGCCACGTAAATGCATGGATATATCATGATAATGCAACCCATATCTTTCATACATCGTAACAATGGAGCCCATGTAACTTGATAGCTCTCTTACTGTCTTACAGATTTCTCATGCCCTTCAATGATTTCCATTATTTCTATTTCCACATTTTGGTTTTTTTGTACACTGGGGTTTAGGTATAAACAAAACCCTTATTAGAAGAAAAGTAGAAGCATTTTGTTTAGAAGACAACAAGAAGCACAGAATTTTCAGATCCATGTCTTAAGCAAAAGATTATTCAACTAGAAAAAAGAACACCTTTGATCCACAAACTATTAAATGGGCAAAAGAAATGAAACTACAATCACAAAAGAAGGGGGAGGGGGGGAAAAATCAACCAATAAAGCTCCAACAAGAAATAGGATGTAAGAGGTTATCAAATGACAAAGTTTGAAGGCACTTAATCATCTCACCTCTTACCTTGCTGTTTGTCACTTGGGAACTCAAACTCATTTTCGAAAGAAGGGTTTTAAACCTAAACAATCTATTTAAGCAAGACAAACAGAAAATCTCAGTTAAATTCTCAATTGTAATCAACTGGGCAATAGGTAAAATGCCTTCTCCGCTGAATCTTTGTCAGTCAAAGATGAGAAAAATGAACTTGTGCAAAAATCCCAACATGAGAACCTGTAAAAACCTTGGAACTTTTGAATTGTAGATTTGAGGAACCAAATGCTTTCACACAAAATAGCTTTGCTGGATTGATGGGCTTTAACACATAATGCATTTATTACATGACGCAACAGAATCTTCTTCGATTAGGAATGCATTAAATATTAACACATTACAACCCAGCAATCCATTAATTACACAGTGTAAATAGACTAGGTAACAAGTAAGAGAGCAAGTGAGTAAATAGATTTGCTTTGGCTTATTATGCATGGAAACATAGCCTTTGTAATAGGTGTTAACTTTTGGTGTTAAAAAAAGACTGCTATGCCCCTTTATTTAGCTTTGTTGTCATCAAGTTGTCAAAATAAATGCATCAGAGTTGCGTCTGTTAGTGTTGAGTTGCGAATAAAGTAGTATGAAAACAAATGAAATCCACAGTGCTTTATACTACTACTTAATATGTCCACATTAGGAAATGGTTTGGATAGAAATAAGGAGTCAATATAGACACTAAAAGGGTGAAGACAGATGATACATATATCGACCAGTGCAGTAAATAACAGGAAATCAGATATCAAACCTATCAACAAAATGAGTAAGATCTTAGATTATCATCTATCAACGTAAAAAAAAAAAAATAGCTAAAAGGATTTGAAACGACAGATACTATGGAGAAGTTAAAAGACTAATGCGTCAGCTGGCAGACACTAACTCTATCAGCTGTAGGAGAGGCAATCCTCAAACTTCCTAACCATCTCAAAACTGGCCAAATCAAGGGAGCATAGGATGCCCTCATGTTCGGCAATCTGAATCGATAACATGAATCGTCTATGGCCTCATCACTACCATGAGTCAACATTACGGATAGTAACAGGAACAACGTTGATTACGCGAATAAACCAAAAAGGTGGCATACGATACGACTAGTCAAAAGGTGAAGGTGCCATAAGGTAAATCCATATGCAACAACCACCGGAGGTGGTTGCCAAGATGGCAAATGGTGTGACCGTCTGAGGGTGAAATTCCCCCAAGCACACGGTCGCGAGTTGAATCCCACTTGCGGGTAGTAGTCCTCGTGAACCAGATGCTGTGTATTCAGCACCATTTGTTCAGCTTGCACTTTGGTAGGGCTGTGGTGACAGACTACTCTCCCGTGGGTAGGGTTTACTCCGAAAAGACGCCTCAGTGAGCTTGGCTCCTTCAATGGGTGATACTGGCTCACTTGCTGAACATGCTATGGCGGTTGGGAGCCCCTCTTCCCTAAGGGGGTTGTAACTCTGCTCTCCCCCTCCCAACCTTTAACTTAGCAAAAAAAAAAGCCCTATGCAACAAAACAAAATTGAATGACAGAAAACAAAAGGGGTGAAGGAGTAATGTATTTGTTAGCGGGAAAACGGGAATAAAGTCTATGAACATACTGAGTAGGATCACGCATCATCATCAACCAAAGTGATAAAAGAGATGGAAAGAAAACTTATATCCAGGAAACAATGAAGTACCATAGATAAGTTAAAAAGAGTAATGGTTCTTTTACAGGAGAGATCATTTGGGATACACCCATTGCCAGTTCTCTGGTGAAGAACCCAAAACACAGAGCCACCGCATCAGAATACTTCGAAAACAGCACCTTTACAAAAAAAACCCATGTCCACTGCTCCAGCAGCTTCAGCTCCCTTTGCCTTCCCAGTAGATTGGGACCAAACAGTCTCTTGTAAATTTTTCTTTGTAATGTAGCCATTAGGGCCTAATTGGGTATTCGATTGATGTGATATTTTGGGAGGTGGAGCAGGCGGCAGATGTGAGGATGATGCACCGCCACCGCAACACCGCCGCTGCCTGACATTAGTCGAGATTGACGCAGCTTCGCCTTCTGTGATCACTTGTCAGATATAGTCACTCTTACCATCGTTGATAGCGAACACGCTTTGAGGATTCAATGCGAGGTTAGAGAATCAATAATACGACATCATTTTCCGGATTTGAACTTGCGAGGTTTAGTGGTCGAGACACGACTCCGTCTTAAAATTCGAAGCACCTCCTGTCTAGAAGATGCGAGGTAGATAACTAAAATGGGAAAGTGAAAAATGAGAAGTCAAAAAGCTTCTCCCTTCCTCCTACTTCTGAGTTTTGTTCTCTATAAACTCAAAATCGAAAAATACATTCAAAGAGAATTCATTTTTAGGGTGAGGGGGCCAAACACCTAAAAGCTAAAAATGATAAAATCAAAATGGGAAAAAGAGGCTCCCAAACATGCTCTAAAGTAATGCTGAAATGAACTGTTGATTTTCTTCCCAGGAAAGCTTGCCATCTTCAGCGAGAAATTGACATGCGGTCTTTCAAATATTGAACCGTTTTGTTTTTTGGTTTGATATTTCACATGCCATCTTCAGCGACGATTAATTCCCTCTCGGGTTTGATATTTCTTGTTTACTGACAATAAAAACTTAAAAATAAAAACTGATATACCAAGCTTAATGTAGATGACTCTATTAATGGAACTTGGTTATTCTCCAGCAGCTGGAGCACAATGACCAGAAACATCTCTCATCCTTGGCAACAAACTTTGCGCCGGTTTTACAGTATGTAGGTAAAATGGATTCACACAAAAAAATTAAAAAAAAAAACAAAACAAAACAAAAAAAACCCAATGGTGCAAAAGCCATAATGAATGGCAGTCCTATAGAAAATTTTCATTCATCCATTTATGGGAACTGAATAGATACATCTAACCCTATTTGCTTTGGATTTGGTTCACAACCAAAACAACAATGCTATAACGAACCTATCAAAAACCCGATGTTGAGCTGCTTAATCAAGACCCCCCAAAATGCCTGTTGACATAATGATTCAACTAAATAACTTTCGAGTACATAAATACAACAACAAAAAAATTGTGGATGGTGATGATTATATAGATGACACAAAACATGGTATTGCTACTACGTTACAAACAGCAGCAGATCTTTCCCATCCTCATCTTATCCTTGTGCTTCTTCCAAAAATTCAATTTCTCTGGCATGCCTTTGGCTATAAAATGGAAAAGCTCGCCGGGGGATGTCAACCAATGAACATCACCAGAAACGGATGCTTAAAGCAGAGTAACCATTCCTCTACTCTGATCTGTGCCGATCTTTGTTAGTGTTGTACAATGGCAAAACATACCGGGATCCATGTTTCCTCCTCCCATAACACCGCCAATAAAGCACCAGCATAGCCATGATAACACAAATGGGAATAGCCCACCTGTCTCAACAAGAAAATTGCGAGGAATTGAAAATGAAGAAATTGCAAAACAGTAACCACAACCTAGTTCAAGGATTACAGTTTATTCTCTTACTATTTACTTCATCTCCATCAGATCCTTTGCAGGCAAATAAATACTAGGAAAGTAAATCTAAGCAGGTTCATCATTCATCGAGCACTACTACTTAATTCATGCCAACTAAAAAAAATTAGTAGGAGTAACTGCTAAAAGTATTAGAGAAGAAACATGTTCCTTGCTAATGTGCTCAATGCAGTTTTGGCTGAACAGAAACTAGAGAACTACAAATCCATGCAAAAAGTTCCTTCCTATAGTCGATGCATAGGAACAAGTTGAAATTACTTTATTAAGACATCATGCAAACTGCCTTGAGGCATGAGATATTATTGGATCATTCAAGTATGAGTAGCAAAGAAAGAAGATGTACCTGTCTAAATCAAGGATAGGGCTGTAAACAAGCGTTTCCCAAGTTGCCACAATGAAATGCCAAACTGGGTTGTAATAGAGAGACTCTGCCGACCAAAACATCCTTGTGTATGTCTCTAAGAAGATGAAAAGTACCCATGCCCCAATCTCAATCAAAATAAACTTAATGAGGAACCGACCCACAACCACCATTACAAGGGAGAATGCCACCAACCAATTAAAGAGCCTGTGGTTGTATTCCTTAATAAACAGAGATTTTGACTTCCCCAACATCTGCAGATTTACATGGTATATGCATACCAGTCACGGCAAAACATAAGAAAACTAAGACAGGTAACAAAAAAGGAAGAATCACCTAGACACCACATGGAGAAGGACTAGGTTAGCGCATGCTTATTCTTATGCTTTGTCGTAATGTCAAACAAGTCAGACACTGAAAACAATAGTTTTTAGAGAAAAATCAATGAAACAGCCATTCTCTGATTTTATTCATTTCATGTTTTGAGACGGTTTCAAATTTTCTTACATATACCTTCCAAAAAAATACGGTAGGTGTTGGCCATTGATTTGCAGATAAAAACAATCAATAAACTGGTTCTAAAACAAGTGGCTTCCAATTGCCTCACAAAAGCATCGGAATTGATTGAATCGAAAGTGAGAAAAAAACACATTTGGTGAAAACTGAAAGAGAAAACTATCATAAGTAAACCAACCTTCATCATCCGATGCTCATAACTTGATTTAGAAGGTCCAACACACTCCTGCTCAAAACTTTGGTTGCATAGGAGGAAACCTGCATTAAATTTTGCCATGGAAGGAAGTTTGAGCACTTGAAGCTGATCCATTTTGTCCTCGCATTTGGTATATAGTGCCTCACACAACTTTGAAGATTGGTATTCATTTGCCATAACAAAATTTTTATACACCTGCAAAGAATTTTCAATAATAAGACTAGACAGGGTTCTATACTGTATTGAACGAGATACCTAGTACTCAGGTTTTAGACTAGATTCCTACCTTCTCAATTTCTTCATCCAGTTTTTCCACCGAACTCTTTGCATGGTGCCGACCAAAATGTTGTTCATCAAAAAGTTTCATTGCTGCTTCCCTAAATCCTTCATGGGATTTTTGCAAAGTCAGGTCTGAGACGGGTAAACTCATTGTAGCAATCCGATCACTGTATAGCTTCAAACAACGCTCCAGAATACCCTTGTTGAAAACTTCCACAAGAGAGCCAGTGGAGGGAATCTCTCCTTTATTCAAGGCTTCAAGAATCTAAAATGCCAGCAGAGATTTTTGAGTTAATGAACTACATACTGCTGGCTGGCCCTAGCCAGAAACACAGAGGCTAGCCCAATGCTAAGACCTAACAAACTGATTCAAATGATGAACAGCCTTAGAAATTCAGAAGTTCATAGATTCACAGAATGACATAAATAGTTTGAAATCGAAAATAAGTAAGGATTGAAGTGAGCCACCTGCTCCAGAAAAGAAACGAACTCCTTCCCATTCAAAGTTTTACCCTGCACAATCTTTGGACGGACAACAGAAGCGACAAGTTCTTTCAATTGCTCTCTCTTCTTGACATATACTGGGTCAAGCTCACCATCCTTCAAGTCACAAAGCTTTGTGCGTTGGAGATGAGGCTGCTTGCAAGTTAAAATTGAAGAATCAGATAATCCTGAGGTAAAGTGACTGAGAGAATGCATTTACAAATTGACATACGGTGCAGACTTCCTCATAACCCACATCCTATAACGGCCAAATTATCACATGCTAGTAAGCATCTTAGGTGACTTCAAATGCTCACAAATGTATTCCTCCGCCTTTTCGAACATGTTACACAAATATACTGGATAAAAGCGGTGTTCCAGACATACAGCAACACGTGTAATGCATTTGTGAAGATTCCGCATAGAATTAACTACGCATTACTTCACTGAATATCTTGTCTAAGATAGCTGCCAATCTTTCTTCCCCAGCACTAAAACATTGTCTAGCTAACTACCGCTGTAGAAGTAAAGAAAAGGGTAAGGATTGTTCAGAAATTTAGCAACCCCATACCTGTGGTAAGCTAAAAGCGGTACTGTTATCACCCATGATAGCCAAAGAATCTCTGATCTGGTTAACCTGATTAAGTAACCCACACAAAAGAAAATGTCAACTTATTAGTTTCGAGTTAATGTCTCAAATTCAATTAATTAGGGAGAGGCCAATACCTGATCAATATTTTTGTCCCCTGCAGTCATAATGAGCATCCATAATTAGTGTTAGGTCCAGTGTATTGCCTTAAGCAGAACTCATATTGTAACAAAAGAAATATGAGGAAAACTAACCATCGCTATTAGGGATGCGTCTAAGAGCTTCATCTACCATTTCTTTCACGGATTTCCCTTCTGTAAAATGGTCAACAATCTTAGTTTAAGGCATCAAAAGAAATATTTCATATGTAATAGCTATGAAGCCAAAATACATGGTACGTTCAGGGTACCGTCCGCTACCACACAAGAAAACAATGTGCTGGGAAAGCATATTTGAACTTACGCAGAAAATCTCGCTGGATAAGCCACACCAGCTTAGCAGGTTCAAAGGCAATATCTTGCCCCTGCAAATTATCAAATCAGAGAAAAGATGAGAAAATAATGAATAACTTTAATGGTGATCGAATATTTAATTACTACAGTTGTTTACACAAAAAAAAAAAAATGATAGATGCAAGTATACACGGAAAAACAAAAAATGTTGAGATGGGATGAAAATTACCTTCACTCTGTCCCCCCATATGAATTGCAGACAAAACCATGGAACGAGTTAGTGTTTGGAGGAAAGTATCAAATATTCCACCAATACTATAGCGTATCGTGCCAATAACGAAACACAACAATGAAAAGTGTCCAGCTAGAATCCCAGAATTACAAACCTTCCGTAGAATTCTTCAGCAAGCTCAACAGCAAATGACAATCGAGATATATCAGCTTCTCGGATCTGAATTATCACGAAAATGTCACTAAACTAGCACGAAAATGTCTAAATTATCTCACAAGACTAATTGTTTCAAAGAATTGATGTCTAGGGAAATTCACTTAAAGAGCCATATTGAAGGTAAATTGGGAATTACTGACAAACGAACAAAGCTAGCTCCTTCACCAATATCAACACCGACACTCAAGGTTCATGTCTTCTAAAAATGGGAAGGAGCATTTTGGTAATTTCTGTGACTGCCGTTACAGTTTATTTCAACAGGTCTACCTTTCATACAAAACTTAATCGCCAAGCAGAGCAAATTGCAATGCTGGATGCACCCATAAAATCATATCCTTTACTTCCCAATTCCCATCGCAAGTCCTAAAGGGAATTTGGAAAAACAAAAACTCTAAACTCACTTCTAGTACAACAAGAACCAAGATTTACACACTAGAGTTCATGTCCTTTCGATCGTAGTTTACCCTTGGCACTAAAGTTCACCAGCAGTCAAACAATAGAATGCTTACTAGATTGTTTTCTGCAGAACAAAAACTTTCTTTACAATGCTAAATCCAAGTTTTCAGAGCCAATGTGCTCCAGATAAAAAGACGAAGGAACGAAAAACGGGCAAGAGTTACAGGTGGAGTAACAAACCGTCTCAGGCAGGTTATAGACAAGCACAGAACTCAATACCGTTGCCAGAGCAAAAATCCTGCAAAAACCACAATTCAGAAAGGAGGAACAAAATACAAATCTTTACAGCCATAAAGGCAGATTTAAAGACCAACTAATGACTTTGAGATCACCGGTCATCGTATACGTTTGACTTCCCAATACTTTCGAAGCCCTCAGTATCAAGGTAGATTACAGAAGTTTTCACTCCATCAATATCCAATTCTACTGGGGTGCCCCATACCCATATTCCTGAAAGACATAAATCATGTAAGTATTATCTCTAGGACTGTAAATGGATGGTTGCCGATAAAGCACACTATGGTCATACGACTCATATCTGCATGTACCTTTTGTTTTTGTGTCACGCATGTGGCCGACACCAAACCCTGCAAAGACATCAATCTCCGAAGCTTATTTAATTTTCCAACATTAATAGCAATAAATCACTTTTAAAAAATGCTAGTGGCTATAACTTCGTCACAAGCTAAACGATTAGTAGCACTGGATGCACCTTCATAACAAGAAAGGGAGAGAAGTTGGTTAAGCAGAAATGATTTGCCAGAGCGATATGGACCAATCACCTAAAAAACATCCAGAAACAGGAGTTAAAAGACAATGAGAGAAGGGTTAGACAAATCAAACATGTATGGGGAGAAAGAGATCATTACACATAAATTTAGCACATCAGCATGCACAAATAAAGGGAGAGCTGGTATATTACCAGTCAATCCCAGATTCACAGGTGAATATATGTCGTTCAATAATCCAAGGCACATAAGTAGTTTATAAGGAATGTTTTTGGAGAAGAAGTTCCTTTTCCTAATGGCTATCAGACAATAACTTAGACTAAATGTAGTTACTCTGATATGTAATGCTAGCTATCTTTCTGATTTGCATAAAGCCTGGTCACAAAAAGGCAGGTATCCTATAGAAATGGTTAAGTGACAGAAACAAATATTCAGGAAATTTGATCTCAATCTTACAGCAACAGCAGCAATAGGGTTTTGTATTCTCTCAATTGCCTCCAATCCTTCCCTTGAAATGCGAAGTTTGGTATGACCAGGATCAGGTTCTACAATAGGAAACCTGAAAGAGAAAATAAAGATGGTAACAAAATGAACAGATGGATGATTGCAAGGCTGTAAATCTGCAAGGTGAGATGATGGTGCATGGAAAACATATGAGGAGGAAACTGATTCAACAATGGCAGGACAAAATGGAAAATCCTGTGTCGAACTGCATGCTGTATAACATGTACGAAATTTGAAAGAGAATGGAAAACAAAGATTTTCAGAATAAGCTCACACAAAATGAAGGTTATAAAGTATTATATAAAGAAAATCTAACAAGAAGATCTGTAGCACGCCAAACTTAGATTCAAAGCGATGTGATCAGATGTCTACAGCAGTGGTTAATGCCTAGATTCCTACAGGGTAAGATATTTCTGTCTTCCCTCTATACCCAAAAAGTTCAACACTGGAACACACAGTTTCCACATATAGCGACAACAAAAAACAAATAACAAGTACAAAGAAAAATAAGAATTATTAGATACATTCATATTGATGTAAGCAAATGGTTACAACAATGGTTAATGCCCTGATCCCTAAAGGATCCAATACTGTCAACTCTCTTAGGCAGTGTTTGGTTCACTCAGATGAAGCTTGGCATGAAATGGTCACTCCCTTGGAATGCTCATTTCAACATTTGGTACAATGAAAAAAATGGGCGAAATGTACTTTACAAATGTAATCATCATTCACCAGTTTAAATTAATTACCATTCCATTCCATTCAAAAATGAACCAAACACTTCCTTATTGCAACCTCAAACTTGCAATACGTGTTCTATAGCTTACAAACACGGAAATGCTACAACAGATATCCTCATCAGTTTTGTACTGCTTTGGCAAATTAGAAGACAATACAAGAATACTGATCAAAAGTGACACTGATCACTGTTATTTCCTGTTATACATTGCTTATATATCTTATCAAAGTTTACAATGATCCAATTCATAATGTTCCAACATTAACATATCCTAAATGGGTTCAACTCATCACAAATTAGGTTACTACTTAACTACAAAAAGGTACAATTTATAAACCTAACAGGGAAGCAACAAGTATTATGTTTCAGTATCACAACTTCTAATAGGAAGTAACCCACAAAACTCCACTCGCAATGTGCCATCAAGAATGTCTAGAAACATTGTAAATCACCTCAAATATTTCAACCAAACCAACTTTAGATGGTACTAAAGCCACATATGAAGAACGAGCTGATACAATGAGCTCAAATTTAAATCATGCACCTACACTACATAGGGATCAAGAAACCACTTACGGTCTACGGAAATCATCAATTGAGAATGACCCAGATGCAAATAAGCAGAAGGAAATCGATAACACCACGATCCAATCCCAAATCTTCATTTTGTGGGTGGCTTTATGAGGCGTTATCTTACA
>CM033793.1:30954291-31029291 GCA_019656835.1 Rhododendron ovatum
AATGCAGAGCAGTCAGAAGAGCAACCATCCAATTTCCTCAGCAAATAGAAAAGATTGAACTTTATAGGCTTTCAAGAAGGGGAAGAAGAAGGGGATCTCAAGAAGCCATGGCCGAGAGTGCAGTTTAAGAATCATGGACCCTTATTGATGGGTCAAACGCAGCAGATAAAATCCCAAGAAATGGTCAAGGCACAAATCGAAGATGAACCCACTGGTTTTTCACAGAGAGAGAGAGAGAGAGAGAGAGAGAGAATGATTTCCTAGATTTGATATCCCATAGAAGCAAAGAGGAGAATGAGAACAAAGGAATGGCTGTTTTTTTCAGAAGCGAAGGGGTAGGGTTGAGGGGCAATTTTGTCAATATCAGTGGCAGCTTCGTGAATTTGAGAGAGGTAACGAACGTTACACGTTACGTGTTAGTGGCTATTGATTTGACTTTGGGAATTGGGGGAACTTTGGAAGCCGGACTATTTTGTGTTTTTACAAGAAAGCCCTTGTCCGAATCTTTGACTTTCCAAATCAGAATCAGTTGGCAATCCGGTGACATGTACAGTTCTTTGGAAAATTTCACCAAGTCCCCTTCAGGTATCGATAAATGACGTAAGTCTGTTAGGATTCAATAATCATTCTAAGTACCCCGAAAATACTTTGAAAAGAAAAAATCAACAATGCTACTTACACAACCTCTCGCATACATGTGAGATCCATACATAATAGTATGTGTAAAGCCCACATATATATAAGATATGTTTGGATTGTTATGTAAATAACATTTTTGAAGAAAAATCAACAGGTCATTTTTGAGGTATGTAGCATTTCTCTCAAGGATTTGGGTGGGCCAGGGCCTCATAACACCACACTATAATTTTTGAATTACTCTTTCGACAAACATTTTTGGGGTTTTTTCGCACAGCGTTATCGATTAGGATCATAGTTATTGATACCATTCCGTTATCGGCCGGTACATATCGTTTTGACGAAGAACCGGTACCCTAACCCCCCAATTTCATTCCGGTTTCAATACCGGTCGGTACCGGACTTTTCGGGAAATACCGGCTGGTATCGGGATACCGGGAATTCCGACCGAAATTTTGCAGTTTTTTTTTTTTACGCTACGTTTTTCTTTTTCTGATCCCAAAAAAACAAAAAAAAAAACGTTTCAGGATTTTTTTCCCAAAAAAATAAAAAAACGTTTTTAAAAATTTTAGCAAAACATGGGTTTAACCATAGTACGTGCACAAGGCTTAGATCCCGGATTTGCACCCCTCCTGCACATGAATAACCCGCGACACGCACCAGGTTAATTGGTTTCCGAATCAGTTTTTCTAAATTGCCTTCGGCCATGGCACATTTTTCCGAGCACGCAAGACCTCTTATTGGGTTCTCATTCACAAGTTCACTAGTGTGCAAAGTCATTTAAAGTGGAAAAGAATTTTGTAACTAAGCAATGTGGGACTAGAGATATTTTATGATGAATTGTATGATATGGGAGATTTTTTTGAATTATAATTATATATAATTATTATATATATTGTAGTTGCGGTAAATCCGAAACGGTACCCGGTACTTGACCGGTACCGGTACATACCGTACCAGTTTCCGAAACGGTATTCAGAACTATGATTAGGATAAATTTCTTAAAAAGCCGACTTGGTTTTTACTGTCCTACAAAATTCGCATTTGTTATTTTTGTGTCAAATTTTTGTAGATTATTGATTTATCTCAACGAAATCTGAATTTTTCCAAAGAAATTTGGGTTCCGATCATAATTTTTTATTTTTGCCGATTTTTTTCATTGAGATGAACAATAATCCACAAAAATTTAGCGCAAAACTAGAAAAAAAAAAATTTGGCTCTTTTAGGGAAACTTTTACCCACTCATGTTGGGCTTGTGCCAATTGTGCTTTCGAAGTTTGAACTCTGAAGCTTTTTTTTTTTTTTTCCCATAACGTTTATCAATGGATTTATCTATTGCCAGCCCGTTTAAACAAATTCTTCTTCTTCTTTTTTGCTATTTAAATATTCGGGTTAATTTGTGCGCAACTCGACTAATTCTGGAGGCTTAAAATATACAAGGTACTTCCGACAAAATCAACGAAATGGAATGAACAAGGGGCCTCAAGCTAAATCAGAAGCTGAGTAAAAAAGACCTTTTAAAGCACCCATTTGGATGAGGTCAGACATTTGCTCCAAAAGACCTTGTTTAGGAGGCAGGCTGTGCTCATTAGTTAAGTGCACAGATTATTGCTACAAATCACAGAGAACCAATCAACATTTGGCTTCTACACTCTCAATTCGTAAAACAGGACACTGTTTTCTTGCTATTTTCCTTTTTTTTTTTTCTAGATTAGTACCAAAAAAAAATCTTCCAAAGTCCTAATAGAAGAGACGGATTGCGGTGTTAAGACTCCAACCCCAACTGAATTGGTGAGCTAAAATGGGAAAAAAAACTCAAAAAATGATGGGGAATTGTTCGTACCGCGAGATATTTATATGCACGTACCGCACCTGACAAGAGAGTGTCTTGTTCACCGAACCATCCGTGCTACATTGTTTTGCGAAAAAATATGTGCGATTCAAAGCAAACTGATTCCTATCCAATAGTCAAACAACTACATTTAGTGTAAAGTCCATTCATAATACTACTATCAATCTGGCCAAACAAGCAATTTCAAGACCCCTTCAGTTTCTGTACCATGGCCCTGTGGGAGAACTGCTCTCTGGCCAGTACTCTGACTTGCCTAATGTAAGCCCCAAAAGGCACAACCCCTTGTTCAATTGCCTTGTCCAATGCATACATCAAGTCTTCCAAAGCCATGTCTTTTGCCAAGCAATCAAGCACTGCTTTCGACGCCTCATCCACGCATTCAAACCCATCTTCCCCCTCATCATCACATTTCCTGCTATGAACTCTCAACCAGTTCATCAGCACATCCCCCTGCTCAGTCAGTTCCTTCACTCTCCTCTTCAACTTCGATTTCTCGTGCTCGAGCCCCACGATCATGTTTCTCGTGATGTCCACTCTCTTGGTCATTTCACCCTGGAGGGCCGATGACGACTCTATTTCCTCGTCGCTTTGGGCTCTAAATGCCATTAAGTCATAGTGAAGGGTACACGAAAGTCGGTCCATTGCCTCCATTTTGGAAACAAGAGAAGGGTGGGATAAGGTGGGAAGATTGAAATTGTGGAACAAAGGGTGGTTGTGGGAAAATATCTTAACGAGGTTGTGGACAAGGTCAAAGAGGTTCGATTTCGGATGGAACCAACTCTGGAGGTAAGGGGATGTGGTTGCACCGGAGGGATCAACAAACGGGTTGTCGCGTTGAATTGGGTACATGGAATTTGATGAAACAAGAACAATAGGCGCCACGTGAGGATAGTTCTCATGGAGCCAAATGGTGAGGGGGACCGGAGGGGTCGAACGGGAGACCTGGAGGTCACCGGTGGCATTGAGGAGGTTCGCGGTTGCGCCATCGTTGTGGATGAAAGCGCCCATCGAAGGGCGGAAGAAAGGGAAGTTCTGGAGGAGGGAAAAGAGGTGTGATCTGATCAGCCATTTCTGGTCAGGGCCTACGTAGGACAGAGGGAAAGTTGTGGGGAAGAAGAGTGCAGCATCAATGAATTGGATTGAAGATTGTGATGCCATTTTTTTCTTCAGAGAGATGATGAGTTCTTCAACAGACGTGAAATCATTTATCTCACCAAATGGTGTATAGAAGACTAGAGAAGGTAGAAGTCAATGATTAGAGACTTACTAAATTAACAGGTCTTTAGTTGCCTGGATGCTATCTGTGGCGAGGAAGGAGGTCTCCAACTACCCGCCGGAGTAACACGCGGCATTGGTTTCGTGGTATTTTTTTAACTTTTTATGTGAGGATAAATTTTGCGGTAAAAATATTATCAATTATTTTTTGGTGGGTGATTGGGGAGACATCGAGTGATCAAAATTGTGTGGCAGCGATATTTTATTTTTTTCAAAAAATACCACATGACAATGCTACATAATACTCCGAGAGAGTACCCTTGGCCGTCTCCAACCCATTCTGCCATTAAGAAATCAGTTTCATCTGATTAGTTTTGAATATTCAATTGCAATATAATATTCAAAACTTTTCTGCCAAGTATTAGCAAAAGGTTAATTAATTAATGTTTCAGCATTGCAATACATCATATTAATTCGAATCGGTCAACGTTGATTTTACTTTAGAGAAGATAAGTTTTGAGCAACAAAAACTGATCTTGCGTCACTGTTGATTTAATTTGTTACTCAATTATGTTACATCCATGGGGATACACAATTTGAGTGAGTAATTTATAAATAACACGATTGCCGAAAGAACGACAAAAAATTCGGGACGAAAGAGATATATTACATCCACAACTTAAGTGAATATCCAGACGGTAAGATTAGCCATACATTATAAAAATTATGATTACGTACAACTTAAGCAATACCCAATGTTCTAGTTGAAAATGAAGAAACATATAAATAGTTGTAATATTAAAACAATGGCATCTCATTGGTTAATCCTTTTATTATTCTTTTGCAGGAACAATTTGGTGAGTTTGGAGTATGAAGGACAGAAGAGCCCTTCTGCCTCCTATACAATACTTGATGGTCCCCAACACCAAAATAATCAAATGTACAATCTACAGAATACGTAGGGGTCCGATCTCCTCGGTCCCGAAAATCTTTGTGCCTATGTGTCGAAGGTTTTTTCAGCCGTTGGATAGTGTGAATTTTTTTTTATGTGTTGAATCCAACGGCTAGAAAACCTCTCGGCACAAAAGATTTCGGCACAGAGTATATTGCCTTCAGATTAAAACATCAGTGAAGGAAGTAGTTAACTTCAGATTACTCACGTAATCAAATCGCCTTGATTTGAACAGGCTTGGGTCACTTTCTTTTTTCGTTTTGAGGAATTTTTCTATGCAGTTTTTCTCTACATCTTTTGAGTTTGAGTCTTTTCATATCAGATAACACAAAATATAAGTTGATTCGCCGGACGAATTGATTATAGTGCTGCTTTGGAAAATTTTGATTATTAAATCCTACTAATAGATAGACCGCTAATTAAGTATTTTGTATGCAACGGCAACAAATCTGTCTTAAAGACATAGTGTCGACGCTAATCTTAGATCATCTCGCATCGATTTTCAAGATCTTTTTATTTAGGTTTTCTGTCAATGGTTTCGATCTAGGCAAGGGTAATTTTGTTACAAACATTCTTCCTTAAGCTCTTGATGTGGTACATGTGGTACGTTTAAAAAAAGAGAGGCTCTTGATGAGGTGGGTTAGCGCTTCGTAATTCGTTCAAATTTGTATATCCAAATAACCGAATAATGGTCTAATAGTTTTCATCAGATAATTTTTTTTAATCCTCGTGATCTTTATTCCTCGAGCACCCTAATCGTGGCAGTATCTTTTTTTTAAATTGCAAGATACACAATGGGTTGTCAATAAAAATATCTCGCTGATTTAGTTGCAGAAAGGGTAATGCTTGAAACACAACTCTTCTTGACAGTACTACGTCTAAAGCCGTTCGATGTACGAGGTGCAACATACATCAGACGACTTTAAACACAGTTGCATTCGGAAATTGTGTTCCTAGACTTTTTGACCAATAGAAAAGGGTAAGGAAAAAAAAATAAAAATTTTACACCGTAATAAACCGCTGCAGAGAAAATTGTAAGTAAGATCAGAATCGTTCTTTTTGAAAGTTGGGCCCATGAATGAGTTGTGTTGCGATAATTGGGCTTTTCCCTTTCAATTGTACAAGAAATGCTATCGTAGCCTGCAATGGCAGCTGCACCCTTGTATCCGAATTCGGATCCGGGGATGCTATAAGGCAGCTTTCTGTAGAGCGTTGAAGTGAATTATCACAGTCGTTCAAAAGGATTTTCAATGGTCCGCGTTAAAAATGAATTCTTCCAAGAAAAAGTTAACTCTTCCCTAAAATTTCTCTAAAAGAGTTTGTTTTCAATTCGGACCATTGATTATTGAGATGGTCTGTCCGGATGCGCTCTACAGGAAGTTGCTTTGAAGCATCCCTGGATCCTCTCAATTCATGGTTATAAAATTTTAAAAAAAAACATAAAATAAAATTAAACCCCAACACATTTATGACCGCCCACTTTATTTGAAAAAAGATATGACCATGGATTGTGAACAGAGGATATGGTTTCTGTACAGTACCACAAAATTCATTGTGATCTTTTCTACTGTATTTACCTTGCCAGGGGAAAAAGAAAAAAGAAAAAGAAAAAAGAAGAAGAAGAGTGGGTGCATCTAAAGTCTATACAACTCATGGCTCTTCATTTTTCCAATTAACTACGACTGGTTTAGTGTAGATTATCAAGTTTTTTTTGTCACATCTTGAATCGTACAAGTAAAGAAAAACGGTATAATATTAAATTGTTCAAGATTTAATTGCTGTAAAATTTTTTATTGAGAAACAAAAGTTCCACCCAAGACAAGACTTTTGCGCCACTAAACTATACTACTACTAGTATAAAATTGTCTAAGATTTTAATTGCTGCAAAAAAAAAAAAAATTAGTGAGAAACAAAAGTCACGCCCAAGACAAGAAAAAAGACAAGACTTTTGCGCTAGTAAACTACAGTACGTAATAGTAACAAAATAAGGCCATGTTTTTCCAAAAAAAAAAAAAAAAAAGTTGGGTTTTTTGGGTTTTATATTTTTTAAAATATTCACAATTTTTACTTTTTCTATTTGCGTTGACGATACGAATCAATAATTTACAAAAATTAGCACGCAAAAGTAACAAACGCGTTTTTTCTTTAATAAGTACAAAAACAAGAAAAAGCCCCATGAATCTCAAACGCAACTTTACCCTCACGGAGAAGAAGCCACAAAGAGCAGGTGACACGTTCTCGCGTGCTTTGTATACATTTTTATTCGTGGACTTGTCAGCTCTTTGTAGAGGGAGAACTCCTATGTCCAACTGTAGATAAATTGACCCTAAATTTTTTTGTTTTTTCAACACGAATGTCTCTCTTTAAAAAATATAATAATAATAAAAGAATGTTTAGACTACCTAACTATATTTTTTGCACACCTCAAATATTTTAGCAAAACGGGCCACTTGCTATCTAACTATCATTGGTGGACCCTCTTTAAATTTGGGCCGTCCAAATTGGATGGCCTAGACTGAATTGGTTTGTAGCCAAATTGACCAGATCCAACCCTTGTGTAGTGCGCTGTAGGATAACAGATCAGATTAAAAACAAACTTTTCTAGTTATTCTTTCCTAAAAAAACTTATTTTTAATTTGAACTGTTGAAAATACTTTCGGACGGCTATAATGCCTCACTACCTGTGCACTACACAGGCAGTACACGGCAGTGTTTCTCAAATTTTTAAGGGGATGCACTTAGGGCTGTAAACAAATCGAGCAGCTCGCGAGCTCAGTTCGGCTCGGCTCGTTAAAACTCGGTTCAGTTCGGCTCGTTTAGTAAACGAGCTTGAGCTCGAGTTTTCGGCTCATTAAAGGTGGCTCGACTCTATTAAAGAGACTCGTTTAGTTAATGACTCAGCTCAGCTCGGCGCGATAAGAGCTCAGCATGATAAGGTTCAAGCCGAGCTCAAGCTCAAATTTTAACTCATTTAGTAAACGAGCCAAGTTTAAACTCGACAAAACTCTGCTGGGCACGTTTACAGCCTCATGCACTACAGAAATGGGTAGCAGGACTGTGGACAGGCTGACAGCTACCAGGTTCGTTAATACTGTAAGCTTTAATGGAAATTTTCGAAAATGGAATGATTATTTATAGTGCGACAAAAATGCACCGAACCCCCAAGTACTTTATCTTAAAATTAAGGCAGTGATTTTGTCACTTTTTTTTTTTTAATGTCATTCTCTTTTGTGTCTATATAAGATGATTTATTTTGTGAGAGAAGTGGAATGACATTACCAAAAAAGGAAGTGACAAAATCAATTCCCTAAGGTCTCATTTGATAACAGCGATAGGTGGATTAGATTCGTAAGGCCAATAGATATGCTAACTGGATTGCCTGGTCAATATGCTCCAACCAAAGTCTGTCTTGAAGAATTGGACCATTCAAGCTATTCTGGATGATATTTTTTTCTTTTCAGCTAATTCAAACTTTGTTTTTAGTTGGTGTAATCGTCAGGCCAATAGATGTGCTAACTGGATTGCCTATAACAGTAGACTAGGTGTTGGTATTCCCCTTGCCCCTTGTAATCTCCCTGTTGAGCTTTGCTCCTTGATTCGTTCGGATCTTTAATTGAAGTTCGGCCTTTCAAAAAAAAAAAAAAAAAGGATATAAGATTAGAATTGAGATTGGTAATGAGAAGGAATTGATAATTAGTATGTTTGTTTGAGATGAGATTAGATGATATTATTATTAATATCATGTTTATTTGAGATGAGATTCAATAATGAGATTGAATTGATAAAAAAAATTGATAATGAGAAAAGATTAGTAATAAAAAGTGGTTGGAATTGGATTATGAATACCAAATCTCAAGGAATATTCCTAATACCCTCCATTGGCCGGCTTGAATATCCCAATGGACTAATAGTCCGAACCTATTTTTATTACCAAACAAAATATTAATACTCCCATGAAATTAGTACTCCAATCCCAACCTTGTTATCAAAATGGGCCTAAAATTAACTCCATATCCCTGATCTCAATTTCCCAGATAATCCTCTAGTGGGGTGGGGACCCTACTCTACTCTAATACGGAATATTGCTGTTTACAACTTTTGGCCCAGAATTATGAGGAACTACTCCTATTTCAACTTTAGACCCACCAAACAAAACTTTGCGCCCAGCGGCGTATTCCAAAGTTGAATCAGATCTAGCTACGTTCTTTTGGAATTAACTTAAATTTAAAAATTATCTTTATTTAAATTTTTTTTACATATTTAGTTTTGCGTCAAATTTTTTTGGAATATTGATTCGTCTCGATGAGAGGAATCGAAAAAGTAATTTTTGTTTTTACTTTTACCCAAGTATTTTAAGAAATAACCCCTTTTTAGAGAAAAATGTATGCGTTAAAAAGTGGTTATTTCTCAAAATACTTGGGTAAAAGTGTCAAAATTTAATTTTTCTGATTCTCCTTGTCGAGACGAATCAAAATAACCCAAAAAAGTTTGGCACATAACTAACAAATGCAAAAAAAAATTCAAATAAAAACAATTTTCAGATTTAAGTTAAAGTTAAGTACAAAAGAACGGAGTGTAATCACTAAAATGTCCGTACTAATTTACGTGCACCTCGATTAGTTACAAATCTCTGAAGTTAATGACCGAACAAACTCTCCAATTGTCAGAAAGTTTAAAACGTTTGGCCTCCATGAAATTCGAACATTCGATCTTATGGAAGATAAACACTTATTGCTTTTTTATGTCCACTTAACTAAACCCCTTCGAGTTGGAGTTCAGTGTAATCGCTATTCTTTAAAATAGCTATAAAGGGTTTAAATTTTTACATACACGAAAAATTCCCCGTGAAAAATTGAAAGGCCTCTAGAAGAAGAGAATTTTGTAATTGAAAAAGTGTTTAATAAAATCGGAATTTAGTCGCACATTTGTTTGCGCCGTACATTTTATGGTGGATTCAACACCGTGTAAAATAAGGTGCCAAAAGCAATAATTCTCGCTTGAAGAAAGGCTTCATCACTGGGGCTTCTGTTCATTCATCAGCTTATTTACTTCTTTGTACTATTTTTTCAGGAAGATGTAAGGAGTGAGGACTGGAGGAAGAAGGGATTTGCAGGATTCTACTGAATAAAAAAATAAAAAGAGAGAAATTAGATGCCTGTTTTTTAAAAAACGAATATTCAAACCAATTTGCGCGCACTTATGTTGCTGATGCATTTGAGAAACTTTATAAATCCGGGTCATTTGCGCACTTACATTGTTGATGCACATATGAGAAATCTAGCTGATGACAATATTCACAATGGTTTCAAACTTCCAATTGCTCACTACGCCAAATTCTCCCATAGTTTCTGATCCAAAAGGACTGCAAAAGGTAGATAAAGGGCAAGAACATAAGAAAGTTACAGCAGGAACCAAAGCCCAAGTCCGAAAGTTCGATCCAGAGAATCGTATTACCTTCTGATTTCTTCCTCCCTTTCTTCCTTCACACTCTTTCATCCAAAGAATTTTTGGTTAAGGTTCTGTTTGGAACCCATGAAAAGGAAAATTAAGACATCACCGACGGAAATAATGCTAAGGAGCGTTGGAAATTCGGCCAAACTAATAAACACACAATCGCGAAGAACAATCAAGAAACAGATACAAGAAACACCGAGATTTTTACACCGTTCTCCAGCAGCTTGTTGAGTATATCCCACGGTTCAAACAAGTTACCAAACAAGTTACCAGTTAACTTTGGCTGCTGCGTATCACAAATGTTTATTACCAAAGGTTTAAATCACCAATCCCCGTAAAACCATGGTTAGGTTTTGTGGTTTTGCGGGCAGTCACTGCTCCGGACCCGTCGTGGCCCCCTTGGCCATCGCGGCCTGATCACTGAGCAGGTCAAACCCCGAATCTAGGGGAAGGAGGACCCAAATCAAATTAACGAAGAGTTCAAGAAGATGATCAAAGAGAACACATTATAGAACTAAACTTTATTATTATGATCTGTTCTCAGTGATTTATTGATCATATTAGTAGATGACACCCTTACAGAAAAAAGAGAAGGGATGACCAACGATCCAAAAGTTACAGTTAATAGTGGTACTGCATGCGTATATGATTCTCTGATACGGTAAAGGAAAGGAAAACAAAACTTCAAGGTTTGTCTTCGATGATTGAAGCCAAACCAGTAACAATCTTAACTCCGGTATGCGAACTCTTAGGTCTGATTGTCTCCGGTGGTTCCCATTTCTTCACCGCCGCCGCCATCTCTTCTTCACCAGAACTCTCCGATAAAGCAAACACAGTCTCGTCATGATCAGTCTCAACCGGAGAGAAGACTCTCCCTTTGGTCGTGGCAATCAGAGGCTCTTCCTTTTCAGTTTCGCGATCGGAGTTGGGGGAAGTGGTATCGAGCGTTGGTGAGGTTCGTGTGAAGGGGGAGAGCCATTTGGCTTTGACGTACTCGGCTTTCCTCCACGGCGGGAAGTGCATTCCTTTCTTCTTCAGACTCTGCTTCGCCGCCTCTGAAACAAGGGCGATGATTCTTTCGAGACGACCGGCTCTGCCAACGAATATGCAGGGTAAAATCTGTAGGATGGTTTCGTAGGATTTAGTTGACCGAGCGATTTTGAATTCTGATCTGAAATCTATGTCGATTATCAACCTCTCTCCTTCTACCATCGCGTCCACATAGTCGTACTCCCCTGTGTCAAACACACGCTTTCAGGTTCAAGAAATTTGACCCCGTAAACACGACTTTACAAACTTATGCGATCTATCTGTGTGTTTGATAGAAAGCATAAGTACAAGTTAACATATGCTTATTTGAACAAAATTTCCTTGTTTTATATCTCTAATTTCTATCAAAGACTTCATTTAACATAACATATGCTTATTTGATAATTTGAGACATCTTTTTTTTGTTCATCCAACCTTTTTTTTACAAATATAGTGCAAACGGGAATCACGATTAAAGACAAAATTTTGAATCTCTATATCAATCATTATGATTTGCTTTCTGTTGAACCTTTTTTTTTTTTTTTGTCCAGACGTCCAAGACAGTTGAGAATTCTAAATTACCTATATTTAATAACTAAACTGGGCATATCTAATATTTAGGCGAATATTGTGGTCAATGTTGAGATCAAGACCTAAAATTAAAATCTTTTCGGGTTTTCTAATCATTTTGGTAAGAAAAGAGACTCTCAGGAGTCTCATCCAATACAGCAGCGGTATGTAGCAAACCAGAGAGAGAGAGAGAGGTGTACCGGCGGGATGCGAGGGAGATTTTTCCCACCGGGATTTGCAGATTGACGCGGCGTATCCCAGACCAATGAGGTCATCTATGACGATCTTCCTGCAACTATCGTCCTTTCGCTTCGAGATCTTGTTTTTCTCAACGATTTTCGAAATGTCTGCCAGTAGATTTCTTTCACAAGCACTAGCACAAGTAACCAAATCCTGCTAAAAAAGCGGATTTTTTTGAAAATCACGACACATCAGGAAAACCAAATATCTAGACCTAAAACAGAAACCTCAATTGGACTTTATTTGACCGATCAATATATATTCAGAATTGTTTATCAAAAAAAAAAAAAAGAAGAAGAAGAAAGATTATTATACCTTGAGAATTTCACATGCATCGCCAAACGAGTCCAACTCATCCTCCGAACTATCACTACAGTTTCCGTTGAAGCAATTGCATCTGTTCCGATTACATTTCACCGTTTTATCTTCGTCTTCAATGAAATTCTGCACCATATTCTCCAAACAAACAGAACTCGGCTCGAAATCACCGGAGTTCTCCCTCTTGCAATGCGCTGCTACTTCCTCGACGCCGGCGATCTTCTCCACCGTCGAAAACCTCAGGAACTGCCGCTCGAAGAGGCGTTTCAGCCTCGATTTTGCCGCGGGCTTCACCGGTTCGTACCGAGCCGGCTCTTCCAGAGAGTTGATGAGATTGATCGGTTGAATTCTCATGGGGAAAGGCATGACTATACAGTGATCCAAAGCAAGAACGCTATGAGATTGAATCTTCAAGCTCCATTTCCACTCCTCTAAACCCGAATTTCGATGAACCGGTCAAAATCAGCGATTAAATTTGTAAATACAGATGCCTCGACAATACATTACGTTTTAGGATCACCAAACAGAATCGACGCCGAAACCGATTTCTTTTGGGGGAAATCAATGTATGTACGAAAATTCGAGGGGCTTAATTAAGCTGAAAATGATACCTTTATTATCTCTGTGATTAAGGCTATTATAGTCGTAGTTTGCTTCTGATTTGAGAGACAAAGCATGGAATAACTTCAAAACTCCTCCACGTTAAAAAAAAAAAAACAGAAGTTCGCTTTTGCTTAGGGTTTTCACGGATACGGCCAGAGATCGGGAAGTGCGAAGCGGCAAGGGAACGTCACGTCAGCATTCCGGCGATTCGGTAAATGACGTGGACGGAAACTCCGTTCGCCGCCGACGTAGGTGAAGTTCCCGGCCTGAGAATCTTCTAGAGAGAGAGAGAGAGAGACTTCGGTGGTTTTTTTTGGATTTCTGTGGGGCTTTGGGAAGGAGCAGTTCGGGGGGTGGGGTTTGCGTGCAAGTGTTTTAAAGGAAATGCTGAGTAGGACTGTGGTGCCACGATGGCATCCGACGTGGCAATATATGTTTATCTGTTCTTGTGGTTACGTGTCGACAGATGAAGAGGGTTCAGTTCATGATACTTGACACACATCGCCGCGTACAACAGTTCAGAGGGTCTAATACGGATTACCGAAAATGTCCTTGGTCTTCTCGAAAATAACAAGGGGGAATTAGGAATATAACGCCCTGATAATTTAGAAATATCAGGCTGCTCTTGATAAACTTCAAAAAAAGGAAAAGAAAAGAAGCAGCATATTTGTAGCTAGAAAAAATTCTTTCGATTATATGCATAATTTTTTTACGAAAATCAACGAGTTCTTTAAATTTATGAAAAAGTTTTAATTTTTCCTAATACAAATATATTATTTAAATTCTCGTTTTACAGATCAAACAAATATTTTGAAACCTGTGGAGTATTGAAATTGACTAGATCGAGAATCGGAACAAAGGACACTACTGAGTGTGTTCCAGTATACTCCCTTAAAAAATACACCGTAAGTACTCATTTGCAATTTTTAAACTTAAAAATAATAGGTTTACTGAAATAAAAAAAGATATATAATATGGATCTTGTTCGATAGATGAGGTCTATCAAACCCTGCAAAAAAAATTAAAAATTTATTTTTGTAAGCTCATTATTTTTAAGTTTGAAAAATAAGTCGTTATTTTTAAATACTTATTTGAGAAAGTGGAACGGGGCTAGCAGTTTCCTCAAATAAATACTTATTTGGGAATAAATACTTATTTTTTGAATTAAAAATAATTTATTTTGAGAGAATGATCTGTTTTATAAAACAATAATTTATTAGACATTGTTCCACTAAGGCCTAAAAGTACTTTTTAGGTTTTTGTCCTTATTTGAATTTTTTTCTAGTTTATTAGTTTTACGTAAATTTTTTTTTTTTTTTTACATTTTGATTCGTCTCGTCAAGACGAATCGGAGAAGTAAAAAAAAATTACTTTTACCCAAATATTTTAAATAAGGACTACTTTTAAGTAAAAAAATCAAATTTTTTGACTTAAAAGTGGTCATCGTTCAAAATATTCGGATAAAAGTAATTTTTTTTTACTTTTCCGATCATCTTGTTGAGAAGAATCAAAAAATCAAAAAAATTTGATGCAAAACGATCAAGCGCAAAGAATGCCGCTTGATCTGTGACTTTGCCACGTGCCAAGTAAGTAACGATCCTTGCCGTTGGATAGTTTGAATCCTGCTTGCACACTTTAAACTCATTCTACCTCCACACCTAAATACACACCCATACATATCCTCATTCACATTAAGGGTGGAGCCCGCACACACTACACACCTAATGCGTGTAGGCTCCACCTCTATTGTGAGTGGGGGCGTGTAAAAGTGAGTGTAGAGTTAGAATTTTTGAACCTTTTCTAATAACGGCAACAAGCACCCCTGGGTTAGTGGTTGGTGGGTCATTAGGTTTGTTTCCCACATAATTGATCAAAGTTTGATTCTTAGAGTTAGACTGGAAGAAAATAAATTTTTGTGAATAATGGCACGCATTTGGCTAGATTGGGAAGGGATTAGTTAAAATGCGCGTAAACTGGTCCGGATAATCTCACCATCTAACAAAAAAAACGGAAACACCAAACAACAACGCACTCTTTAAACTTCTTTCAGCCAAAACATGCTTTCCTAGATGCCGTTTGAAATTTTAAAAAAAGGTAAGAACACGTGTCCACGAACTAATTTAGACATAGATGGGTACGTAATTGTCTAATATACGAGGGCCTCGCACTTACCGTGTGAACATCACTCGTGTCAGAAGATTTTGAACACATCTGCGTCTAAATCCATGTACGAATGACTGTGTTTGTAAGATTGTTAATTGTCCTCTCTCCGTCCCGGTTTGTTTATCTCCCTTTTTGACTTTTTGAGAGCGTTTAACCTCTCAAAGAATTCATTATAATTTTCAATTCGTAATGTTTTTAATATGCAATATGGATCTTGTTTGATAGATCTCAATTAGTTTTATTATACAAAATCTTCAAAAAAAATATATTATAAAATGTAATATATAAGTATATTTTTGAAAGACACGTATTTCGACAATTGGACAAACAAATTAGGACGGAGGGAATAGTAGTTATGAATCCAACTTGTTCTTCGTATTTTAATAATAATTTTATAATATTAATATCCTGTATTGGATAATGCAAGAAACAACTATTTGTTCAATCGGTGCAGCTAGAAGAAACATTTGACGAATTTGTATACTTAATTTTTTAAATTAAAAATACCAATCGATGTCCTATCTTTATACGTAATTAATTTACTTTTTGTTTTAACTTGGCTTTTCTGAACTTCAGGTGTGAAAGAGAAAAGAGAAAGTGGTAAAGTTGTACATGAATGAGACGGTACCAAAACAATGTCCGTTGTTTAAGGTGACCTACCCTATTGTAATACGAGAAATTTTTCGATTACGGGTGGGTATATTTTTTGTGGTACCTTTTCTACATATTCGGACCGTCCAATACATTTTTAGACAGCTCGGATCGAAACATTCTCTCTCCTCTCACCCCAATACTTTCTCTCTCATTTTTCTCTCTTCAAATTCGAGCCGTCAAAAAATGTAACGAACAACTCGGATGTGCCAAGTGGGCACCACGTGGTACCCACCCGGCACTGAAATTTTTTCTCTTGTATGCGGTCAATCCCACTAATTCCTTTTCTCTCTCTCCCTCTTTTCACCAAAGGTAAAAAAGTATTCTTCTTCATAATGATCAAACACAATTGAATGAACAAACAACAGCAAAGGTAAAAAAGTATTCTTCTTCTTCATAATTTGATCAAACACAATTGAATGAACAAAACCAGCAGCAAATGTAGTCACTATCGCATGCAATTATGCAAACCACCCTGATTTTAGCTAACACAAGTCACGCATTCGACGTTTCTCTGTAAACTTGAACTCCCGAGCTTCCCAAACAGAATTAAGAGTATTATAACCTCTTAAGCTCGCTAAAAGACTAAAGTACTCGGTTTCGAAAACCTCACCTGTGCTAATGGACGTTACTACTCTACATTCTAAGTACATGAATACTATGTTTAGTGCATAGAGTTTCAGCAAGAATGGATTGCCTATATGTAATTATCAAAAGAAAGATACCTATGATCAAAAGAAAAGGGCTTGGATGGGGACCAAAGGCCTTACGTCGATTTAGTACTTTTCTTGCCTAACTTCATTGTGACATTTACTAAATTAATCATAAAGCAAACCCAACTTTACATTTTATCGATGATTAAAATAAAATAAAATAAAATAACCTTTACATTTTACCAAAACCACCACACCCGGTCCCCTTTTCCTCCTCGGGGATTACAGATGTCTTTAGTGCAGAAGACGCAACCTTAAAAAACATGGTAAAACTGTAAGTAAATTGCTTTTCCCACCCCCTGACACCACACCCCTCCCGGTCCCACACCTTTTTTCCTCTTTTACCCTCCCTCAGTCCTTGTAATTACCTTCCCCGCCATTTTAATTGGCCCTGGGCCAGAAGCCCCTAAACGGCAACGTTTGGTTTTAAAAAAAATCCTCACCATCAATTTGCAATCCTATGGAGCAGAAACGTAATTATGAGAGTCTTAGAGATACAATTTGATTATGTCTCTTTAGAATAATATGATCAAAATAAAAAGATCTTCACACCGGTTCAAAAGCATTAAAAATTGAAGTGTTTAATTTTTTAACCATATTTTTTAATATATAAACGGTCAAAAAATTAAGTGCTCAAATTTTCACTCCGTTCGAATCGGTGCAAAGATCTTGTTATTCTGATTATATTGACAAGATCTTTACACCGATTCAAACGGAGTGAAAATTTAAGCACTTAATTTTTTGAGACCGTTTATATATATTAAAAAATATGATTAAAAAATTAAATGCTTCAATTTTTAATGCGTTTAAACGGGTGTGAAGATTTTTTTATTTGATCATATTGTTTTAATTTATTTCTTTATTTAATTAGTCATATCTTTTTAAGGCCTTTCAACAAAACACCCTGAGACTTATTATTTAGTTCCAAGACTCTCTTAGGATGTCCATTGAAAGGCTTTGGAGCCAAAAATTTATTACGACCATTTAAGATGAAATGATCAAAAAAATAACAACTTTGCACCGGTTTAAATGGATTGAAAATTGGAACCCTTATTTTTGTAACTATATTTTTTGGTTTTATTTTATTTTAAATGGTTATAATGAATTTTTTGGTCTAAGGCCTTTCAACAAACACCTTAAGACTCATTATTTAGTTTCAAGACTCTTAGGGTGTCCATTGAAAGGTCTTAAAGACAAAAATTTATTACAACCATTTAGAATGAAATGATCATAAAAATAATATCTTTGCATTGGTTCAAAAGAATTGAAAATTGAAACACTTATTTTCGTAACTATATTTTTTAATCTATAAATGACAAAAAAAGAAAAATAAAATAGTGGTATAAACATGATCAATTGAAACACTTTTTTTCTCTTAATTACTTTACAAAACTTAGAATTAGACTTGAACCTATTATTAAAGAGAAAAAAAATTCAAACTGAAAAGAAAGAAAAGAAAATAGAATGAAAAAAAAACAAACTGAAAAGAAAAAGGGAAAAAAAAAACCAAAGGAACTGTAAGGAAAGAAAAGAAAGAAAGAAGAGAGAGAGAGAGAGAGAGAGAGAGGGAGGGAGGGAGGGAGGGAGGCGGGGTAGTTCGGGAAAAATGGGGTGGGACCGGGAGGGGGGTGTGTCAGGGGAGGGGGGAATAGCAGCCCTCAACTGTAAAGGTAAAAAGCAAGACACAAATAATGTGAGACTCCAACTCTTAGTCCCACGTCACTGGATTAAGGGAATTTGTTGTAGTATATAAGTGATCGGGAGCAGCTACTGTATAACTTGAAATTAACCTTTTAAGTCACATGGTTAGACTTATAAGTGTTAGCAGGTCAGCTGAGGCGGATCGTTACAGATAATCTTACTAATGTTGGGCTTTCTCAACCTGTGCTGAATGCGGACTTATTTGGAGTAAGAGAGTGAGATTTATCTCTTGCTTGTAGAGAAGAAAAATGACTCTATTGCTTTTATGCATTTCAAAAGGCAAAAGAAAGAAAGGCAATCAGTGCGTTTTGGCCTACCAAGCTATCATGGCTAATGTAAACAAGAAACTGAGGCTCTGTTTGTTTCGGCATAAAATATTTTTCAGTAAAATATTTTACCTATTTTTTGGTATTTGGTTGTGTAAAAATGAGGAAAATATTTTACATGTAAAATATTTTCTATTAATTGGATGAAAATGACTTACCCTTAAATCTTTCGTAAGTTATTTTTCGAAATGAACCCGCTTCATTCTTCTGCAATTCTCAACTGCTCAATTTCACCGACCGTTAGTCCCGATCCACGTTAAATTTTAATGTTCTTAGATCTCTCCACTATTGAAGCCCCTTCTCTATCTCTCTACACTATTTTGTCAATTTTTGAAAATATTTTCAATTACCAACCAAGCACCAGAAAATAAAAGTTTGAAGTTTGTTTTATGAAAAAATAATTTACATCAAAACAAATGGAGCTTGAATTTTAAATCTAATTTTTACACGCACAAAAAAAAAAAAAAAAAAAAAACGTTGAGAGTGATGTGAATTGGGTTGGTTTGAAATAAAGTTATCGCAACAATGGAGAAAGTAGTTTTATATGTGCAGCACAATAATAGAGAAATTTTTGATATTTTACCATGTGCAGCATCATGCCCCATGGTGGTACTGGGGCATGATGCCTCTATAAATATGAATTTTTAGACTGAAAAATGGACAAATTCCCGTCATTAGATCAAAATCACTCACAAAAAACGAGGTGGTTTATGATTTTTTTCGTATGCCATACTTGCCACAATGTAATATTGTTATACTTACCACAATGTATAATTACACTTACCATAATGTACGACCACAATTTCAACTTCAACGGTTGAAGAGAAATGAGACATGGAGGCCCCATAAACGGACTTAGGCATCATAGCCAGACCCGTGATAATGAGGAAAGGGAAATCTTCCCCCCATACCACTTACCATCACACACAAAATCTGTGGATCCATCTGCAAATCTTTTTAGTTTTTCCTTGGGTGCTAACTGATAACATCAAGTTTTTTTCCTTATAAAAAAAGAAGACTACTATAGGGTTTAGTGGGTAGCCTAACAAAAGGGTCCCTCTCGATAGTACTAATTGTTGTCCTGTCAATGATGTTAGCTACATCTTTCAAGCCCTTTGTGATAACCTGTAGGCTTTTGTAATGTCGCCTTTTTTTATATATTTATAATCGGATGTTAAGGTCAATTTACGAGTACCTCGATTAATTTTAAAGCCCTAAAGATAATAACAGGACAATAATCCCAAGGTTTGTAATGACACCATGGTACCACATCTTACCAATACTTTTTATTACATTGAGGTGTGTTTTTTGTGAAAGTATTTTGTGCTAACTGTGACACTACGTGACATTCGGCGAGATATCGCAATCCCACTCAATTTGGCCGTGTGTGCACGAGGTGGGGCCGAGGCGGAGATCGAGCTGGCTAGCCGAGCACTCAACATGGCTAGCTCGACCTTGGGCATTATCTCGTGTACATACGGCCGAGCATGAATGGAACCGTGACACCACATTAGCACGTACGCCGCTTGGGTATTGCAATTACTCGAGAATACTTTGATGAACGCTATTTTTCTATCTTGACATGCTTGTGATTAGTCTTTAATTTCCACCACTCTCATGATGGTACTGGACATGCTTTTTTGCAAGGAAAATCTTCAACAATATCTTCAACCCAGGCAGATTTTCATGAGTTCAACAAGGAAGAAAGACTTTGCGGATCAAAAAACAAGGAAGAAAGACTGGAACCAATTAAGAAAATGGTTGTTGTAAAGGTACTTATTAATTTATCTACATTTAAAAAAAAAATGTTTTGGTGACATACGTTTAGTATAATATATAAGTAATTAAACTGTGGCAAGTATCAATAGAACTGAAACAAGACTCAGGTGGTTTGGAAAAATCAGAGATCAAAGACTCATTTTAATCTAGTTTATTCAAGCGTGTTACTTTATTCACCCGCTCAAGACATGGTTGAACGTTACTCGTTTTGCGTGTGTTCGCCAGTCTCACTTCAAAGATTAAACTCGTCTATTTTGGAGGGCTTCAATTTTTAACACTTTGTTATTTGTGAGAATTGAGTTCAAACTTAGATTGTCAAGTGCTTGATCAAATAACAATTGTTTTGAAACAAGATTGAGCGATTAGATAAAGTATTTTCGGTATTGAACTACTTTTTGAAGAATGTTTAAAAAATCAAGCTAATGATATAAGAGGTTCAAATTGTCTTAGTGCGACCTGGTACCATACAAAGTGAACAATAAGGGAAAATTTCAAAATGACGCCTGAACTTTGTACCAAATGTCACAGAGACACCTGAACTTAAGTTTATTTCAATTAAACACCTGTACTAACAAAATTTCCAAATTTAGACACATAAACTTAAGTTTATTTCAATTAAACATCTATAATAACAAAATCCCCAAATTCAGACCCCCGCCGTTATACTCCGTCCTAAAAATTGCTGATATGGCATCTCTAACCCGTTTAAGTTGCCCCATTGCACATGTTTCCAATAGGGGACGATGCACCCAAGCGAAACCCATCATTAGAAGTATGCCGAGCAGAAAGAAGAACTGGGTTTGGGCAAAAATACATGTGCAATGAGGCAACTTAAATGGGTTGAAGATGCCATGTCAGAAATTTTTGGGACGGAGTATAATGGCGGAGGTCTAAATTTGGGGATTTTATTAGTACATGTGTTTAATTGAAATAAACTTAAGCCCAGGTGTTTCTGTAACATTTGGTGCAAAATTCAGGTGTCATTTTGAAAATTTCCCGAATAATAATCATCTTGAATGCGTGAAAAACCCTTAATTCTTCCTTTACCCTTTGCATTTGGTACAATTCGAGCATCTCCTAACTACTTTTTCAAATACCTTCTTCTCATGTGTCTTGAATATAAATAAACAAACCTGCTTTAGCTCACACACACAGAAAGCATCAAATTTGTCAAATGTTTCTTTCTCTCTTTAGGTACACCGATTGAACAAATGCTTGTTTCTTGCATTAATTATCCACGGACCTAGGACAAAGACAAGATGTTAAAATTATATAAAATATAAGAAGAGCAAGTTCATTAAAACATGGACAAATGCAATTTTATTTACGGTTCAATTTTATTTGCTTAAACTGCAGATGTGAAGGAAAAAGAGATTGTGATAGAGGTAGTACATGGATCAAATGTACCAAAACGACGTCGTATAGGTGCCGTACTCGGCTATAATGCAAGAGCTCACTACAACGCTTCTCATTCCCTTTATTCACTCCCCATGGACGTACCTAGTCAATGACTATGACGGATAATGTGCAACACATATCATGCCACTTAAGTTGGATTAACTTAAGATTTACAAATTTGTTTTTTAACCATTCACCCTTTGAAAATATTCGTGCTAAAAATGATAGGCGATTTATAATATATATGGAGAGAGAGAAATGGAAAGAAAGCTTTTATATATAGAGAGTGTACGTATGAGATCCGGTTTTTCTAAAATTGACGATTAAATTATGCGAATATTCCTATCGATGTAAACATTCAGGAATGATAAAAAAAAACGTGTGCTAGGGATGAGCTCCTCTTGATGTCCTATCCCTACACACCCTTATGAACGTCTATTTTGTGGGCCCACTCCACGGCTACAATAATTATCCAAACTATTTAGCAGTATCTAATAGAACCTGCAACGAAAGTTGTATTTGCAAAATATTAGTATGACGGGACTTCAATTGGTACGTGATTACGTTGTATTTCATTCGGTAACACGGTGATAGATTCTAATTAAGAGCGTTTCATGCTTAAATCGTCCAATTGACAAAATAAACCGAACTATACGTGAACTTTGCCAAGGCCACAACCAAACCCATATCGATTTTGCACTGATGGGCACGCGGGGCCTTCTCCAGGTCTTGCACGAAAGATCCGAGCCATTCAATATTTTAAAAAAAAAACCAAATTGGCCTACAAAAAAAATTGTTCAATCAATATGTGTAACTTCTCGATCCAATCTTCCCATCGTGTGTGTATGTATATATATGCCCCATAAAAAATCATTCACACCAGGAAGGGTTTCAAGAGTTGGGCTGAAGCCTCATACGAACCCAACAAGTTGGGCTATGGACTCTCACTCGTAGTATTTGGTAGAAAAGAAAGAAAGAAGAAAGAAACAAAGATGGAGTGCGCAGCGCAGTGAAAAGAATCGAAAAATTTTGAAATCCGAAAAAGCCTTTCTCCCCCCCAAATTTACCGCCATTTTGTCTCCCCCAGATCGGAATAACCCAAACAAAGCATTAAATTAGAAGGACAACTTCGCATTCCACCAATCCCATTCATCGTCTCTCCAGTTTCCTCCCAACTTCTCAGGTCTCTCTCTCCTGATCTTTGGTCTGATGTAGATCTGTTTTTCTAATTCGTCGCATGTACCTTCTGGGATAGTAGCGATTTAGCAAATTTATATTTTGTTTATTGAGTCTGTGTGAAGGATCTTGTCAAAGTAACGCGAACCCTGTCATCTTTAAGCCTTATTTACCAAACACATTAAACTTCTGGTGTTGTGTGTTCTTCTAGCTCGTGGGATTTTCGTGGATCTGTGATTTGTGAGCATTTTAGTTCGTTATAACCAGTTTTGACTTAATTTTTTTTTGTATTATTAAGGTGGTAAAAAATGGCCGGAAAGGGTGGAAAGGGGCTGGTGGCTGGGAAGACAACAGCAGCGGCTAACAAAGACAAGGACAAGGGCAAAAAGGTTCCTGTTTCTAAATCTTCTCGAGCTGGTCTCCAGGTACCATCATAGCTACTTCTCCCTCTGTGTTAGGGCTCACTTGTATCCTGGTTTTATTCTTTACAACTCTGTTTGGGTCAATTTATATGCATCTCAATTAGGGTTGGGAAAAAAAAACTGAGATGTTCGTGAGTAGCTTGAGGTTTGGCTCGTTATGGGCTCGTCACGTTAGTAAACAAGTCTACCTCGAGCTTTAAGCTCGTCTGGTAAATGAATTGAGCTTGAGTTAGATGTAATTTGACTCTTTTGGGAAAGTTTGGCTCTTTCGTGGCTGCCCGTTTAGTAAAGACCGGATCTTAAATACCTTGATACTAAACAACCCAAGCTCCAGCTCAAGTTTCTGGGTTCGACTCAAGCTTGAGCTAGACTAGTTTTGAACAAGCTGAGCAAACTTGGGTCGGCTCGTTTGAAGTTCTAACCTTGACTAATCTTTGAGGGACTGACGTCACGCCTACTTATGGGAGCTACAATTAAAGCTAGAGCAAAGTCCCGTATAAATTGGTTTCACAAGAGTTCATGGTATTTAGGAAGTATGGAATCTGAGATTTAGTACTTATAGCAAACCTAACTCCCACACCTTGACTCCTAGATCTACCCTTTGGGGTTTTGGTTTCGTATTGTTGACATAGGGTGTTATGTACATAAATTTAAACCTTGGTAAAAAAAAGAGAGAGAAGGAACTACTGAAATGTCTCGGGATTAAGCACGGCACAAGAAGTTTTATTGACTGAATTTGAACTATTTCTGAACTAGATTAGCTGCCGTATACGTGACATCTGATTGTCATAGATAAAGTCACAACTGAAAGGAAAAGCTAAGCACCAAAAAAATGATTAAATTGACTGTTGGTATTCTGTTTAAGACCTTATTGGGATTAAAAAACATGCACGTACCAGTCTTTTATGCCCCACAATTGGCCATGAGTTTCTTTTTCTGTAATCAGAATTGCCATCCTTTCTTTGGTTGGATCTATATGTGCAATATGACTGCATTTCTCTAGTTTTGGTTTTCATGGGGTTTCAAATTCTCTTAACCGAAATGGTAAGGCATGTTACGGTGCAATGTCTCTAGTCCTATTTTACCAGAAATTCTAAATGCCTCAGCAAATAGAGTTTTGGAATGCACGTTCTCAAACAATGTGCATATATGTTTCAAACGGAAAATTTAGGGATCCAAAGTTTTTCTTACAAAACTAGAGATCGAAAATTTTAGCAGGATACTTTTAAGATTATTATGTTATAGTCCACTACTTGTAAAAATGTGGTACTAAGAATAATTGGACAAATGAATGAATGATACTCTTGATATCCCCCAGCAAATTGAGTTTTGGAATGCACGTTCTGAAACAATATGCAACTACGTTTCAAACAGTAAATTTATGGATCCAAAGTTTTTCTTACAAAACTAGAGATCGAAAATTTTAGCAGGAAACTTTTAAGATTATTATGTTATAGTCCACTACTTGTAAAAATGTGGTACTAAGAATAATTGGACAAATGAATGAATGATACTCTTGATATCCCCCAGCAAATTGAGTTTTGGAATGCACGTTCTGAAACAATATGCATCTACGTTTCAAACAGTAAATTTAGGGATCCAAAGTTTTTCTTACAAAACTAGAGATCGAAAATTTTAGCTGGGTACTCTTAAGATTATTATGTTATAGTCCACTACTTGTAAAAATGTGTTACTAGGAATAATTGGACAAATGAATGAATGATACTCTTGATTTATTTTATTGGGTGTTGATCTCTTGAAATAAGTACGCTTAAATATTGTTATCTATAAATGCCATACTCTCACCGTAGCGCAGTTTTAGGAATGTTTGGTACCATGTTCACTGCACTTCTTTTTACTGCCGATTTGAAACGTAATTAATCCACTTCAACCATGGAAATCGCAGTTCCAAATGCTTTTCTGTCTTAATTTTTGCATAAACAACTGGAAGGAAACTTGGTTGATTTTACAACATAATGTTTTCATTTGAGTTTGCAATACAGTTTTGGGTTTGATTGTTATGTATGATGAGACATGAGGATGTCTCAGTTTTCAGAAAATACCTTTGGGTCTCGCTATCTTTGATACTTGTGTTCTGTTTCACTTTTGAGTGAATTCAGTTCCCAGTAGGTCGAATCCACCGCCACCTGAAGTCAAGGACTGCTGCTCACGGGAGAGTTGGTGCCACGGCTGCTGTGTACTCAGCTGCAATTCTTGAATATCTGACCGCTGAAGTACTCGAGCTAGCTGGAAACGCAAGCAAAGATCTAAAAGTGAAGAGGATCACTCCAAGGCATCTGCAGTTGGCTATCAGAGGGGATGAAGAACTTGACACTCTCATCAAGGGCACCATTGCTGGAGGTGGTGTCATTCCTCACATTCACAAATCCCTCATTAACAAAACCACTAAAGAATGAGCTCAATCTGTTAGATCTCAATTGGTGTTAATTGGATTACTGTGTTTATTAATGACTTTTAGGCTTTGGGTACTGTTGACTTGGTTTGTTGTGCTATGTTTGTTCAGAGGATCCATGGTAACATGTAGTGGTTGCTTTCTCAGATAGTTTGGTAACTAAACTAGTATTTCTGTTTATTAGAACTTTTGTGTGGTTCCTAGATGCGTTTTTCTGCGGTTCTATTTGCTGTTGTAAAACGTCTGCCTTGGAAGTTGGTGATCTGTAGTTGCTCAAATATTCACTTTAGTGTTCAGATTCTGCTGAATTGTTGTAGCTTCTTTGCACCCTTGGTTTGAAAGCCATAGCGATATGAAAGCTAAAGTTGTGCCAGTATGCCCATGGCGACAGTATGTTGGGTTTCTGTCTACACCCTATGATTGTGCACAATTGGAGTCTACAGAAAACCCAGTCTTAAGGTTTTTTCAATCAGAGGTAGATATGGAGTACTAGGGTTGTGTTCCTTGCCTGTTTCCAATTTTATGTAGTGCTTGATAACCCTAAAATGCCGGTGTTCAAGGATCATGATAATAGTTGGTTGCTGTGTATGATGAGTTTTGATGAACCCAACACAACATTAGTGCTGTCCCCTTCATTCTGTGTTGACCCCGGCTTGGGCTGGCTTTTTGGCCTGTTCCCACTGTTTTTGACATGAACGCATGTTGCACTGCTGATGAGACTTTTGATTTTGTGTCTATTCTTCTCTAAGTGGTGACCTGGATCTTGGATTTGCATAACAAAAAGAAAGTGAAAAAGGACAAAAGAAACTGTTCTGTTCTCATTTTTCGGTATGGCTATTGTTGGAAATTGTCAGACTATTCACACAAGACAATCTATGCACAGATGTATGGGCACTACACATGAGGCGTCCAAACCAATGATTTCTCCGGGTGGACGTCTGGCAATGCCGATTGAACATAGGAAATGTAGGCTTGGAAAGCTTGTGGGTGCAAAGGTTAGGCCAGAGACTCAGAAGGGTATTAGTATATTATTATTGAGTGAATGCATCTTTCTTTGCCATTGATGCATAAATGTAGATACCAATTACTCCAGTAGTGATTGAATTCCTTTGTGATTTCCACATAAGAAATCTGTCAAGCCTGCTATGATTCCTTGCCCTCTATGATTGTAGAGTTTTTCGCTTGATATCATCTGTCCATTTGTTCGATATCAGTTGCTCAAAGGAGAGAGAGAGAGAGAGAGAGAGAGAGAGAGCAGTTATGGTTATGGGCATTGGGAATCTTCCTCTGAATCTCTTTGGGCTGATGATTGATGATTTGGCCCAAAGATGAATAGTCAAGGCCCACTATAGCTAACCCGTGTCAAAGCCCATAAATTCAAAATCTTCGGTTTTATATTCAGGCCCACATAGCCCTCTAACGGATACTGGATCTCTATTCCATATAAACACCCAATTTCTCTCTGTTACAGTAAATCCCATGGAGTAGTGCTATATGTACCGAAAATGGAGGAGAGATTTCGTACCGACGGCCGCCGGTGGGCCGTCTCCGGCCGCCGGTGGGCCGATCCGAGCCGTTCAAAAATTCTAAAAAAAAAAACCGAGGGGCCTTACGCGGGAATCAATGGCATCCGAGTTGTGTAGGGTGCTTGATCCGAGCACCCCTTTTCGTGTGTGTCCAGTGGCAGGAGACGGCCCACCGGCGGCTGTCGGTACGAAATCTCTCCTCTCTTTTCGGTACCTCTATCATTTTCCAATCCGATGTGTGGAGAGAGAAATGAATGGTGGTTTTTGGACGAAAGTGTTTTTTTTTGGATAATGCAGGGTGTCCCGGGTGTTAGAATCTCATGACGAAAGTTTTCTTTCGACTAGTTATCTTCCATATCAAGAATATCACTACATAGTTGGACCACATTTGCTTAGAATCCCTTAGGCTGTGTGTGAACTTGAATTTATGGACCGAAAAGAAATGGGAAAAAAAAAAAAAAACCAGATATGCTTTGAAGCTTTATTCTCGTTTTCTTTCTTTTTTTGGGTGCAATTGGCGTTTTATTTTTTCCTTGCATAAATTGCTTACTGTCGGTCTACCAACTGACTTTCTATTCTGGACTATATGGATATTGCCATAAGCAAAAGTATTTTTTACACAAACAAATTACTTCTGAATAAAAGAAGTCCCATGTGCTCGTGTGCCTAAGATTCGCATCCTACTCATATAATCCTTTAAAATGTTCCGTGCTGGCGTTGCTAATCCCCGTACTGCGTTCGTGCTCTCTATCCTCGACCTCGCGGATTTTACTAGTTAGAATCTGTTTAGAGGACGCTTTTATGTGCGTGCTCCCGTTTACTCACTTGCACGCGAATTACATGACTTAGATCTACATACGTGCCGGTTAATGCGATGGGGACGAGCTTCCCAACCCAGTACACCCCCGAGGACCAATTTTCTCTCTGTTTTTTTTAAACGCCAATCACAGCAATTGCCATTCAAACATGGGACACCTCAGTAAATGGCAAATACTGAAATTTTCAATTTCAAATGTAGCATTAGTCAAATTACATCTCTGGCAGAGTACCAAATGAGGAGACAACGAAAGTAGGAGGAAAGGAGGAGGATGACGACTACGATGGCGGCCAACAACGACAAGGATTGGACAGGATTGAAAGGGTTTCTGCACATGTACGGGGGGGTCTCCAATTTCTAACATCTCCCAGGAAAAACAAAAAAACAAAAACATGTGCCCACTTCAGATAATGAAATGACAATGTGCAAGATAACAACATTACCATGTGGGCTTTCTAATTTTGCCATTGCCAGAGCATCCACAGGGACCAAGTCTCTCTCCAATGGTGATATATTGAATAAGCTTGTGCCCTTGGGGGATGACTTGAACCCCATGTTGGTCTCTGACTTGGGATGAGAGCACGGAAGAAATGGAATGGGGGATGGAGGTAACGAACGCTGATGAGGGACTGTAAACGAATTGAGTTGATCTGAATAGTGGTTGTTGGTGATAGTTTAAAAGCATGTCAATTTTAAAGTATGCGTTGACAATGGGGAGCCATGCCCCTTACTTCTAATCCGATTTTGAAAGTACCGTTACAATTTGAATTTACGCTACACCTCATTACGGTAATCCTCTCCCTAAAACCTTTCACCTATCATTTGGCCTCCTCGACAATGAAATTCTTGTCCTGTATAAGGTCAAACTGATATCAAATGAATTTTAATTGAGTTTATCACAAATACACTCGAGTACCTTCGCGTCGGACAATTGGGTAGAAGGGGCCACCCAAGAGGGGGAGAGGGGCCGGGAACCCATGTGTTTCTAGAGTCTAGAGAGAGAGAAGGTGAGAATTGGGCAGAAGTGGGGAAAGGGGCCAGGGAGCCCATAGGTGAAAAGAGAAATGAGAGAAGCCCACACCTAAGGGCATCCCTTATCTGTTCACAACCCTACCTCATTTTGTAACCATTGCAAATGACCAAGAATTTTGCAAAGTTGAATCATAAAAAAGGGTAAACTCATGAGAAGCAAGGGGCTCCGCACTTCATAATTTTGAAGAAATAGTGATCCGTGACAATGATGTTTTACCCACACTCCCAGTGCCTGTCGTACCATAGATCTTTAGACACCCACCACATTTATCCCCCACTTTCTCAGAATAAGGGCTGTGAAAATCATGAAGGAAAATGATTTTTTTATCCTCATTTTTCCAAGCGCACTCTAAATTTTGTATGTTTAAAAATTTCTTGTTGGTGTCTTCCTAAACACTCAAAGAAAAAATTTCAAATGTTTTCATAGATAAGTTTGGAGTGTGAACCCTAAGAGGTTAGCCTAGTGGTCACGGTCTATGACATAGGGGTTTACTTCCTTCTAAGGTTCAGGTTGGAAATCTTTTAGGTGATTTCAATTCATTTGAGGCCAGTCCACCTTTAATTGAATTCTCCGCTAGTGGACAGTGGCATTGATCTTTAGGATTAGTCAAGATCCGCGTAAACTAGCTCTGACACTTGAATCATAAAAGGGGAAAAAAAGTTAGGCGTGTGAAAAGCATCCCAATTCAAGCTTGCTTTAAAGTGGCTGCTAACAAAGACTAATGAAGCACTTTCTCTACCAAAAAAGAAGTCCATTTATGCTTGATAAATCACACGTACACTTCCCCAAGATTTTTGCAATCCCACAACTTTTCTCTATAAAGAGGTCAACTAGATTTGCCTGCTTTTCAGGTTTAAGTCCCCCCTCGAGATACAACTTAATTAATTTGCTAATTTTAAACAAAGGGACCAAAATGTAAATATAAAAATCTAGTAGGCACACAAATAAATAGGAAGCGCGCGAAAACTAACTTACAAAACCAACTTCCTACAAGCGGCTATCGGGACCCTGCTATACCCTGCATAAACAGCGAGATCTCTGATCGTTTCGCCGACTAAATCCTTGAAAATCAGCCGTTCGATGTCCAACACTGCCTCGGACATCTCCACGGGGCAATCCCCCCACCCGCTGACACCGTCCCCGGCCAAATCCTTGCGCAAAACGCCGCATATTACGTCGAACAAATCCTCCGCCGCGGTGTCCCGTTCGCGAATCCTTTGAAACTCCGACCAAATCTGATGCAGCGAAGAAGGCCTTTCGATGATCGAGCGCGAAATGACTATCCACGGCGGCAGTTGTATGTTTCGGTTGAGAATCTCGGTGATGGTGTCGAAGATGAGCCTTCGTTGGAGTCTGGATGCTTTGGAGGTGTCTTTCCCTTTGAAATACTGTTGCTTTTCCAGTAATAGGAAAACATCGGAGTCATCGGGGAGGTAATTGAAAGCTCGGAGGATATCCGAGATGTAGACGAAATCACAGTCTTCTTCCGATTCATCCTCATGTTTTGATCGGAGGGGCGAAATCGCAGGGCTCCATATCTCTTCTTCGAATTCTCCCGATTGATCTGGTATTGCAAGTAATCCACGTTTAGTCGAAACATTTCAAAATTGAAAAAAAGACTTGGGAAGAAGCAAATTAACATGAAGTGGTAATCACCTTATTTGGTTCAACTCTCATCTCATTTCATTTTTCTCTTTACACGTTTTTCAATATCTTTTTCTCTCTATCTATCTCTACTCATTATATTTTTTGTTCACCTTTTTTTCTAGGTGCATTAGAAAGCCATTTACCTTCAATTTAATTGCACCACACGCATACCAAATCATTTTCTAGATTTGGGGTGGTTATGGTCAGAGTGTCGTAAAACGGCCGATTTGACTGTTTATTTCGACAATGGAAGGCTTAGATTAAAATTTTAATTCAAGCAATAGACGATGAAGATTTGTAAGAATTCAGATTAAATCTAAGTCGTTCATACCAAAATGGACAATCGGATCAACCGCTTTACAACGCTACGGTGTGGGGCACACTATCTAGCCCAGCCGCCTGTGTGGGGTGCACCACAGCCAGCCCAAATAAATCCCCCGTTATGGGTGGGTAGCAAGATCCGAAAATAACTACTCCACTTTTCTCTTTACCTATATATATATATATATAAAAGGCGCTAGTAGTAGACTACTAGTATTTTTTTGTCTAAGTGGTACGATGCCTTGTCAAATGCCATTTATGGCCTTAATGGTTTCTGCAGTAGAGGAGGTTTGCGGTCACTTTCCAAATTAATTCCCTGTCGATTACAGTTATACCTCCATCATTGAGTTTGACTACATCCACACCCACATTAATCTCCCAATTTAAAGCCAGTCTGCGCTGAATACTCCTACGGCCCTACAGGCCTAGACTCTTTTTTTCCCCCTCGCAATAGAAGGCGGTGGAGTAGACGACCAGGCGTAACTATCCACTCCTAAACCGTCCCAACAAGGGCTTCAAACCTACGACCGAGCCCCCTTAAGGAGACTTGGAACTCTTAAGTTAGCACCGCCCTCCCCGAGGCCAAAGAAAACAACAATAGAATCATGAGATACAATCAGAGCGAGGGGGCATCGGCACACCTCTAACTATGAGCACACGAGAGACAAACCCAACGGGATTAACCCATTGCCATCTTCGCTACTACTGAGTGGTCAAGAGGCCTAGACTTAAAAACTCCGTATGCAGTTAACCAAACACCAACTCATCACTCAAATCTGAAAATTTTGATGCAACAGATACTACATCCGGCTTCCATTTCCCGCTGCCAAACAACCAAGAAATTTTTCAGTGCTGGGTGGGTACGACGTCACCCGGCTGACGTGGTGCCTGAGCGGGCACATCCAAACCGTCTAAAAGTGTATTGGACGGTTCAAATTGAAACACTCTCTCTCCTTTTTTTCTCTCCAAATTTGAACTGTCGAAAACCGAAATGGACGGCTCATAAGCACTGAGCGAACACAACGTAGTAACCACTTGGCACTGAAAAATTTCTCCAAACAGCCTTTCAGATATAGTAATTTAGATAGCGTGGTCCAAAGACCAATCAGTCGCTAGACAAAATACACAGGATCATAGCCAAAAACCATTGGGTATTGGCGGGAGTCAAGCAGCCAAGAGGCAGAGTTAACGTCATCCGAACTGACGGTGAAAAAATTTGTCCAAAACTGTTACAGGGTCCCGCACAGTCTACGGCAACAATCTTACCGTTCAAATCCGAATTGAAAATAAATTATGACCTATCAAAGTTACTATTATTAACGGTTAAAATTTAAAAATAATTTTAACTAATAATTATCAAGATAAACTGTGAGATAGTGGGTGCGGTGATAATTGTGTGGTGGGTATATCACCGTTGAAATTTGTGAAACCTGAACATCAAATTCAGTGCAAATGAAACCGTACCTTTGAAATCGATGGTTCGTTTAAGCACAGGCGACGGAGACGACGACGATTCCTCATCCTTGTAGAACGACGAGTCGAGGACGGACACCGGACTCGGTTGCAACTCAGTCCCCGTCATTTCCAGAATGCTGTTCACCAGCTTATCGCACCTCTCCAGCAGACTCCTCCCTCCCCGCCTCTCCCCCATCTTCAACCTCTGCAAAACCACCCAAAAAAATCACAATAAAATAAAAATAATGCTTAATTAAGAAAATTTTGATTAATGAAGTAATTGTAATTATATGTCTGTAGTGTACCTCTGTATCAGTATGGGAAGACGTACTGACATTGCTTTCCGAAAACGATGATGACTCCATATCTTCTACAAGGACGGAACAGATCTTCTCCTTCTGTGCAATCTCGTCCGTCGATCTCCTGTTGTTCCTCGGTAATCGAGCCGCGATGACGGCTTGATCAGATCCGTTCCTCTTCGGACTGGGCCTTGGTGAGCGAACAGGAGGAGCTCGCCGCTGCTCCGCCGGCTCATTGCCCTTCCTCTGCGTCTCGACGCTGCTTAATGCTCGCCTCCTAGCCGGCGACGAGCACGGACTCTTCACGTTGTTGCTCTCTCTCCTCGTTGGCGAGCTCGAATTCCTAGATCTCGCTTCGACCGATTGCCGCTCTCGTCGTGGACTCATCGACGGCGGCAGGTTGTCCCCGGAGTTATTCAGATTCCGACTGGCACCGGCTCTGTTAGGCGAATTGTTAGGGAAGCTTTTGTATGGAGCCGGTGATCTGGAGGGCCTCATGATGACGATTGGAGATTGATCATCTGAATAGAAACAACTCCCGTCGTACACGAAGTTTCTCTGGCTGATTTGCTGTTCTGAAGCCTTCTTCGAATGTAAAAGGCCTTTCAGTTGCATAGCCTCGAGGATTTGCTTCAACGTCTCCAGATCCTTCGACGCGTCGTCGATGCCTCTCATCTTTAACCTCCTCTCGACATCCCCGTACACGCACACCGTTTGTTTCGGCTCGGGGAAAAAGTCGGCCGAGTCGAAGAAGCTCTTTCTATGCTGTTGGTGTGATGATTTCCAAACCCCTCTGTACAAAGGCTTTGTCTGTTCGGAAGACATCGGATCTGGTGGTCTCCTGTTCAATGTAGCGGCGGTGTTTTCCATGGCGGCATTGTCTCGCGAGTGAAACTGGTTCTGTTGTTTTATATGGAAATTGTTGTTACCGCCTTCGGTGAACCGGTAATCTCTTGAAACCCTAGACTCGGAAGCGGATCTCCTTAGTTCGGCATTGTGGATTGGTTCACGGGGAGTTGAATTGTTTGGCAGCTGGTCGAGTCCCATGAGTTTCGCAATGACGCTGGGGGACCTTCGCTTGTCGTCCCCGCCGCAGCCATCCGCTGTTGCTACGACGTCGTTCAGAACGGCGGGATTTATCCGGATTTTCCCCTTGGCGTCTACACTGGCCCTGCTGTCCAGGGAAAGTCGAGGTGCTTCTTTGGAGAATTTCCAAGAGGACTTTACCCCATCCTTGCATTCGAATAGGGGCAGGGGGAGAGGAAATGTCGCCGGAATATCCGCCGGCGATCGGTAATCCGTCGGCGGAGAAAATTGCAGACGGTCTGGACTCGGTGAAGTCATTGGCCTAGTTTGTTGTGGCTTCTCCGCTTCTCTCGGCATCTCCGGCGTGGAATCACCCGCCTGAATAAATCCCATTAAAAATAAAATTAGACGAAGGTGTTTGGTAGCAGGAGTAAGCTAAATGGGGGGAAAAAAGAAAGTAAGGGAAGAGAAAAGAAAATGTCACCGGTGGGGGAGGTAAGCGCTTGGTGGAGTTGAGTCTTTTGCCGGTCAGAAGATGGTGGCGATCGAAGATCTGGAAGAAACCAGACATACAACCCATTTGCTTCTCTATATGCTTCTCCAGATTCTGATCGTGTATTATACCCGTCGTCATTTTCCCGGCGAGTTAGTTAGTTCCAGGTACTCTCTCTCTCCCAGAATCCACGCACACACTCTCTGGCGTAGCTTAACGTCACATTGGATCGAATCTCCACCACTACACACTCTCTCTCTCTCTGGAGTAATGTTTTTGCTTTATCTGCAACTCCCGCTTTCTGCTGCTTTTATAGGGTGGACGAAGGAGAGAGAGACGGGGTAGGCTAGACAAACGCATGGGTTTCAACATTTATCCCTCATACTTTGGGCATGGTTTGGCAAAAATTTTGCATTTGTTAATTTTGAATTAAGTTTTTGTGAATTATTAAGGGGTGTTTTCGTATCATGCTGCACGTACCGACGCTTGGCGTAGGAAAATCGTATCGACGGTCGTGTTGGGCCGTCTCTGGCCACCGGACGGCCGATCTGAGCCGTCTAAAAATTTTAAAAAAAATATGAGAGACCCAACGCAAGAATCAACGGCATCCGATGTGTGTAAAGTACTTGATCTAAACACATTATTTTTCGTGTATATATGGATCGCCCGTCCGGAGGCCGGAGACGGGTCTGGCGCGGCCATCGATTCGATTTCCCTACGCTGGGCGTCGGTACCTATATCTTTTCTGGAAAAAATTATAGATTTTTATTTTTGGTTAAGAAATTGTTAGGTATTTTTGATAGTAAATAAGTTGTTGATGGGTTTGTGAGTATAGTTATTATACAAAAAAAAATTTGTTAACTTTTTTGTTAATGGAAACCAAATAGTAAAATGCTGAAATTTTTTGTTAGTGAAAATGAGATGATAAAATGCATTAAATTTTTAACCTTTTTTTGTTAGCAGAAACACCCCTTAACTCGTCTCAACGAAAAAAATTTGATCAATTTTTTTTATATAGAAACTAATAATTTTTTTAATAAAAATAAATTTTCTTTTAGAATTTTGAATTTTTTTTTTGAATTTTTTTGTCATTGAGACAAATCTATAATTCACAAAAAAAAGTGACTCAAAATTAGTACTAACAAATAAAAAAACTAAATAGAAAAAAAGGAAAAATTAGCCATAACGGTAAAATAGTTTTCATTTAGGGGAAGAACGCCATCAAAACAGTTTGCTAGGAGTGTACACGGTCCGGATTGGTTCGGTTCTCTAGAAAACGAGTAACTGGACCATTTCAAACGGTTCTAGAAAATTGGGAATCAGAACCTAACTAATATATGAATGGAACCTAACGAGAACCAAACCGCAAGACTGGTTCGGTTTTGGTTCGGTTTCGATTCTATCCAATAAGCATCCAAACATTTATTCACAAAATATGAACTCATTAAATCAAAGAAATAGGAAGATAATCTGCTCGAATAGGAAAGGAAGAAAGAAAATAAAGTTTTACTAATAAATGAAATTTCATCTCTAAATAAATTAAGTTTAGCAAAGAAAATATTAACTTACCAAATTCAAATACATATTTAATTACACACACATATGTATATCAATATTTATCTTAGTTTTAAATGATTCGGTTCGATTCTAACCATGATTCATTAATTGAGAACCAGTAATCAAACTAAAATTAACGGTTCTTATTTTTTTGGAACCATAACTTGACCATAGAATTGCAGAACCGAACCAAATAATATGGTTCGGTATGGATTGGATCGATTTTACGGTTCAGATAGTTTTCTTGAACACCCCTACAGTTTTCAGTGGAGATCCTTTAACTTTTTGAATTTTTTAGCCATAAGACCAAAATATGTTTAGACACTTTTATAGAGTTTTAGGGTTCACTTTTCTATTATGGGGTTTTATTGGTTTAGGCACTTTCACAGAGTGACCTTAAATTTTAAGTACTTTCATAAGCAAATTTGTCCTTGTATTTGATTATAAAATGTATTTATTCTTAAGCTCATAAAATGTAAATATGAGTAATTTTTAGCTAAATCTACTTGACTTATGCCAACCTGGCCCACGCTGCCAAATGTACTCCACAACTGGGGACGAAATGACAATTTGGTCCCCTTTCTCAGAGTCTTCAAACTGGGTCGGTTTTGTTTGTTTTTAGTTTTGAGTTTTTGTGGAGAAAGGCAGAGAGAGCTGTGCATCTGTAGAGTAACCTCCGTGGGTGATGCTCAACGTGTCAGAGACCCACTCCCTTGAGTTGCGAAAGTTTGAACAACGACCTCAAATACGGATTTACACTTATACCCTCCCCTCGGTCAATAGCTCCGCGGAGCTATTGTGGGTAGATCTAGATAACAGGACGTGTCTGGTCGTGTTCGTATCATGTCAATCGGGTTCGTGTCATAAATTATCCAACCCGAATCCGACCCATTCAGATTTCGTGTTTCTCGAGTTGTGTCATTTTCATGTTTCGTATCAGAAATACTCAACCCTAATCCGTTAATTTCGTATCCTATTCGTGTCGTATTATCGTGTCTGTTACTCAACTCTATACAGAATTACAGATATACCATATATTATATATATATATATATATGCTCGTGTTAATGGGTGACACATATTAGTAACCGTGTTAGTCGTGTCAATTTTTGTGTCTTGCATATTGAACCAGAACCATTTAGAATTCGTGTTCTCGAGTCATGTCATTTTCGTGTTTCGTGTGAAAAATGTTCAACCCTAACCCGTTAACTTCGTATCCGGCTCGTGTCGTGTTATCGTGTCCGTTGCCCAGCTCTAACTGTGGGGCCAAAAGATTCTGGCTCAACCCAATTTCATTTTGATCACGCTAAATTATGGTGAATATTGTCGTGTGATAATTATACTCTGTGTCGTCAAATGAAATGATAGCAACAATAATCAAAATTAATTTTTTAAATTTATCAAAATCGTCGTATAAAAACTCGAATGACTTGATTTAGTTTTGGAAAATCATTAAACCGAAATTTATTTCATAGTTCGGCCCCTCTAATCTCTACTCCATCACTGCTCTCGACTCCTCTTCCTTGCATCAAGATCTGGGAATCCTATAGTGCACGAGTGCATTTACAAGGACGTAATGCACCATCCAGTCGTCCATATCATCAATCAATCCATCCGAATTTTAAAAAGCCTCTTCCCGTGAAGAATACATAATTTTACCATGGCAAACACTTTTCAACGGGTGAGATGCTATGCTATACTCCTGTAGTGCACACCTGCAAAGGGTCCCGGGTCCATTAGTATATCACTGGTAATCCAAGGGATCAGGGTGGATTGGTCCACATATGATATGAAGCATAGTTACAAGGCTGTGAGTGTGTAACGCGAATCGCGAGGGATAGCGGAGAGTAGAAAGGTGAGGTTGTCCGTGGGCGGTGGAAAATACACCAGCCCGTCGTTTTCTAATCTCTCGTAGGGCGTGTAAATGGCCAAAACGCTTGCAATTAATCAGGAGGCTATACTATGGGCATGTTGATTCTAGGATAAAGAGATCAAGGGAGATGGAAACATAGGGTTCATCATAGGAAAATGTTAGGATATATGAAAAATATACATGAAATATAACATGAAAGGGTAATGAACGGTTCAGATTCACAGTGATACCAAATTCCTACCGTTGTTCATAGTCTGGTGTTTGTGGACACACGGGACGAAGGGGTTGGACTACTTTCTCAATTTAGTATCCTTGCTAATTAATATTATTATAGGCAGAATGGTACTAGTGAGTTTATTTTCTTCGGATTATCTTCCTTCTTATACAACAGTTTAAATTATCTCGTCTCTGTTTATCCAGTATAATAACATGGTGTAAATTATCCTATGATTCGTACAGTATCATCTAGCTTTCTGTTAAACCCAAAAATCCCCTATATCCCTATCCTTAATATCATTTGTCTCATTAAAATCATCCAACAATCAAAGTGTTCTGTTTTTGTATTGATATATGCTAGATAATAGAATTACTCGGCGTATAACTTAAAATTAGTGTGAAGTGCCATAGTCCTGACAAGAATGTGTGATGCACGACCTATTTGAGCTAGTGGGAAAGTATGTTTTGGAGACTCTATTATGACCCTAGTGGACTAGCTTTGGTTACCTTTACCGTAACTTAACATTGTATGTGCATGGTAAAAGCTTTGATTTAACCCCTAGGGTTTTGCTTAGTAGTTTTGATTTGAGATTTAGAAGATTGTTTCCACCTAAGTTTCAAGTTCGATTATTCTTGTCAATAATTTTTGAGGGCCAACGTACTTCATGTTTAAACGTGTGAAAAGGTTGTTGGAGGGGCCCAGTTCTCCCGGTATTCCCAAAAATGAGCCCAGTACACCTGATATTGCAAAAAAAAAAAAACCCAACATTGATTTATTACTTAGACTGTTGGGCTTGGAGTGCTTCTATGAATTTAGTTACACAATACCATTCCATGTGACAGCTCTAAAAACAGACTTGCGGGTGCAATATCGAATGCTATAAAAAATTTAATTAAAGTCCTCCCTAACAACAATTAATTTTTAAAAAAATGGTGAAGAAACGGTCCAATATAGACTAGTGTTTTTATTAGGCAGCAGTCCGCAATCAGAGGATTTGATAGTACGTAGTACAGGAATATGTGAAATTGGCGTTTGCCGGTTGGTATGATATTATCCCCAAACCTCACTCCTACAGCTTTTGGATTTCTCCTTCCCATTACTATTTCTTAATAAAATTTCCCAGCTAATTTCACCCAAAACAGCAAAACCAAATTAATAAGTCTGTTTAAAGCAATGGAGTAACTTTTTGAACTCCTTACCAACCAACCAACAGAAATAGAAAAAGGAGGAGGAGGAGAAAACAAGAGAGCTAGCGTGAATGCTTGTGGGGTTAGTTAAGTAAAACGTCCAACCCACAAAAATATGAATGATGTATTAAAAGCATTCGTCGAGGTGGCAACAGTGGCGGAGTTATGTAGGGGTCGGGGCGGCTCCAGCCCCACTCAGTTTCTTTACAAACATAATTAAAAGTAAGAGCAATTTCCATTTTTCGAGAACACTTAATTATGGTGAATGATACCGTGCAATAATAACGATAATGCATCTACCGAATGATATGATAGCAACAATTCACGAGATTAATCTTTCAATTTATTGAAATCGTCCCATAAAAACTCAAATGAGTGTATTTAGTCTTGAAAAAAAATCGCCGAACAAAAATTTCTTTCATATTTCGGCCCCCTCCGATTTCGTTTCTTGGCTTCGGCATTGGATGGGAAACTGCTGCTTAAAGTGGTGCAACAATTTTTCGACGAAGAAAAGTGGCTTTCATTAATTGTTAAGGCGCCGTGACCTAGTCATGTGGCTTGAAGTGGTGCAACAATTTTTCGATGGAGAAAGTGGGCTTTCCTTCATTGCTAAGGCGCAGTGACCTACTGTGGCTTTCCATTTATTATTCACCCTCCTTCATTATTCATTCATTGTTAGTGTACCTGGTGAAGGATTTGGATCCGGATTGCCCTTAATTTATCATGTGGGCGGATTTGGGTTTTAACAAGGTCATGAATCCGATCTACTGATAGGCCTTGGTTTAGTCTACGACACCACTCCCGAAAATTATCTAACAAGTCTGACACATAATTTAGGTAGTGATGTGCTGTGCCTTTTCACTAAAAGATCACATGATTTGCGTGGCCTTATTTCCTAAGCTTCTTGCTCATGTGCCCTCTTGCTGTACGTAACCATTTGACGAGTCGTTCCAAATTGGAATGTTTTTGTACAATAGTGTGGGGTCATCACAAAATTTTCTATTTCGGCTGCTCGTTGCCTATTAGTGTTTGTCCTATTATTAGTTATCATCGCCTTCATGACTCATATACGAGTCTCGACAATTGATTTCTCTCTGCATTATCAATCTATTTCGAGTTGAATGTTTTAACATTCTCAAATGAAACAATTTTTAAGAGCTTGTATGGGTAGTTTTTAGATTTCTCACTCTCACTCTCATAAGAAGTAACTAGTAATCCATACATACAGGCTCTTCCTACATTTCAAGTCTTCCAAATCCTAGCAGCATCTCTATCACATGTCATGTGATCCTGTCTATGGTATTAATAATTGTAATAAAGAAAAGAGAAAGTGAGCAGACCCTTTTCCACCTTTCATCACTTTCCTCTTATCTCCCCCAAATTCACCCACATGCATTTCACAGTATGGTGTAAGCTCCCTCTGGCCCTCTACCCTTCCTCAATAATTATTAACTGAATTCATGACTACCACCCCACATTTGATCTGACCCGACTGCAAGTACGAAAAAATTAGTGGCCCAGTTCTCAAAAATCTATTTAATATTCGGAACATCACGTGACGGTGCCCTAATCCTTTCTGCACCACACATTGCGGTGGGATCCACATATTGGTCGGAATCGTACCGCAATGTGTGCAACTAGATAAGCTGGATCAACGGCGGCAAGCCGGGAGATTCTGGTTGGAATTGTAGCATGCTACTAGTCGTTCATGCCATAAAAAAGGAGACTGGGGCACAACGCGGCGGAGTAATTACTCATCCTGACTTCCTAAGTCCTGGTTAACTGAATGGGGGGGAGAAGATAGCACAGTTTCCAACCTCAAGTTCTCCCATGTTCTCTCACCCACCTTCTCCCCCCTCAAACTGCACCACATTCCTCAATGTCCTAATGCCCTAAAGCTGGATTTCACATTCCTCTGTATAAAAAAGTTGGGGCAGTGACACAGGCACTGGCATTATTTTATCTATGGTACCATTGAAAAAGGACAGTTCTACCCTTAATCAAACAGCTACTTTGTCATATACTACAATGCAAGTTGATGTTTATTCTATGCTGCCCTTGGGATAGGTTCTTGAGACTTGTGGAGGGTAATGTGCCCTTGGTTAAACAGAAACCGACCTCATATGCTGAAAGAAGCCATTCCCATTTTGTATGCCAGGAAATTTTTTATTGGTTTAGAGTTGATTTTGGGGATACTGAATTATAATCATGAAAACAGATGTGATTCTGATTCCCCACCCTCTTCTGTAAGTTGGACCACTTGTTTTGATGACTGCTACCTCCAGTGAAACCATATCCTTAACCAAATGACTTTTTTATTTTTTTTATATCCCCTCCTTTTCCTTATTATCAGCGGTGCTTTAATTTGGAGGTGGCTTCTCGAGTTCTCGGACCCAATTGCAGCGTGTAGTTTGCCCGTTTTGGGTTTTTTAGTTGATCTAAATCGTTCACATTGTAGAGTTTGTCAAGTGCTTTAACCCCCCAAAAAAATCATGTTTATTGAACATCGTTCCATATCTTTTCGGAGCACATTTCTCTTGAGAAATCATATTCATCAGGGCTTTTGCCATTTTTATCTGGGTTTTCTTGAGAGAAATGTACTCTAAAAAGACATGGATGGATAACCAATGAACATGATTTTTGGCATGGTTAGAGCTCTCAAACGAACTCTACAAAGTAAATGATTTAGATCATTGAAACAGACCCGGCACGAACCCTAAAACGGAAAAAACTTCACTCTGTAGTTGGGTTACCCAATTGCCGAGAAGCCACCCCTTTTGTTTCTCTGTTTCTTTTTCCTAGGCGCAGAGGTCAAATTAAAATAACTTTGCGAAACACATTTTTATATTTGAGACTTTTTCGCTGATTGGCCCTGAAGACTAGATGGATGAAAGATATAATGTTCAATGGAAAAAGGTCATGTCTGGTTACTGGTAGACTGAAGACGAAACTCAAACCTGCATGGTAACGTCATCTTGCGTTCCTCCTTTTATTTATTTATTTTTTACTCTGTCATCCGATTGTCGTTGTTCTCGTTCTCTAGATAGCGTTTGATGTTGATTGAGGCCCTCTGGCTTAACATTACCAAGGGGAGTCGTAACATTGTGATTAGTGATTATAATGCTGATCGAACTGGGTACGTGATTGTTCTTAGCTTTGTTAGAGATATGATCTTGTTCTCCTTGTCCTATTCGTTCTGTCTCGTTCTTCTTGTAAAAAATTTGTCGTTGTAACAGCTTCAAATATGAATGAAATTTTTGGGCAATCAAAAAGAAAGAAAGAAAAAGATTACCGTACAATGCTGATGAACTCAACGACCATGGTTACAAAATACAATGAATAAAAAAAAAACTAGCACCACCCTAGGCACCTAGCCATGAGATGAGACACTCTTTCCTAGAACCAATGGAACTACAGCTTGTTCATTCACACCTACATGTGTGAGGAGGAGAGTTGTCATTTTTTTGTCAATTACTAGTACGGAAGATTAAGTTAATCCTCTTTCCAAAATACTATAATCAAGAATCTTATGTCATCTTATGTCAGTCAATACTGACAATATATATGTACTATGTAGAGAGAGAGAGAGAGAGAGAGAGAGAGAGAGAGAGAGATGTCAAGACTTGAGCTCAAAACAGAGTAAAAGAGACTAATAATTTAAGAAAGATTTTACAGATCAACTAACGTGCACATCCGACATTAACCCAAAAAACAAAACATTGCCCGGGAATAAAATGACGCACTTGAGATGTCATCTAACAGTTCATTAGCCAGAGCTTGCCCCTTGAATCCCCTCATTAACTTAACGGTCTGTGTCGTTTTCTTCTGATTTTCCCACTCGTTTGGGAGAAAAATTGATTCTTCTTTTCTTTTATCAGCTTCTTGAACTTCGTGTGCCCACTAGTGGGATGCATGTGATCCTGTAATCTGATGCTCTGTTTTAGAGATTACTACAGTACTACTATATAGTAGTAGTATTTTGGAGGGAAAGGAAAATATAGAGGATTTTGAACCTACTACTATATTAATCTTATTAGGAGTATTTTTCTGACACTAAAGAGAAAAAGTCAAAATTAGTTTCTTTCGACTAAATTTTCATTTCCTTTTCTTGTACTTTTCCTCTTAACGATTTCGCGATCCAAAACACGTATAGCTTGATAATAAGACGACGACCATATAGAGGAGGTTTATTTTGGAATAAGAAAACAAGATTAATTTAACAAGTGTCTATATATTTCTGTTATTCTGTACCTCTCAATTTATGATTACGATGATCTCTTCTTCTTTTTTTGAAACATCGTGTGATCATGTGTTTGCTAAATGAAAATTATCATATAACCATTTTGTTAGGGAAAGCATGACAACGTAGACATGCAAGAACACTTGACACGTGCTACGTTACAGATTCAAATGAGGAATTTTGCTTGAGAAGAATATCAATCCTCCGCCGCTATGAAACCTCTTCATGTAGCACAAAACATTCATTATTTGATCCAAATTAAGAGTGCTACAATGACAGTATTTAACATTTTTTGTGGGTTTCTAAAATTTCGAGCAAGAAGTCTTTGTGGACCACGGACAGAGCTTTGCATAAGCTTGTACTGTTCAAATTGACTAATTAAGTACTGGAATGGAAAACTGTGTAGATCTGCCACTTTCCCTTCAATAAAATTCCAGACATGCTAAATGTAATGCAAGGATTACTTTGAGTGAAGGCAAAGCACTCCAAAGATCTAGCAATGGGTTGGAGGTATGGGGATCTGTTTACTTCTTACACCGCGGTCGAGGTTTTGTAGGGTTTCTGAATGAAAGTCCTAAAAATGCCTTAAAATGTTTTTTGCGCTCTACTTTGTCATAAATGCACTTCTGAAAGTTTTCTTTTAATATATTTTGCAAAATATTGTGTATAATTTTAACCACTGTCCACTGAAAGATTAAAAAAAAGAAGAAGTTGAATTGTAACTATCATTTCTCTTGAAAGCCAATAAATAATGGATTTTTAGTCATTTCATTAATTTTGTTAGTCCACTATTCTATTTTGAAATGTTAGTTCTTCTTTAAAGTCAAAGTATGAATATGGTAATTTGTCAAAAATATCAATCATGACTACTAGTGTTGCAAAGTAGTTATATAGGTCCCGTTTGGTTAAGAAAAATAAGTACTTATTCTTATTTTTTAAATTAAATGTGATATATTATGAAAAAAAGATCTGTCTCGTAAAACGAAAATAAATACTTAAATATAAGAACCTTAGTGGAACAAAGTCTTAGTATACAAAGGCAACAATTGAATGACCAAAAAAAGGAACAACAATTACAACGATGTCAATAAATTTTAATTGAAGTATCTTTTTAATCATTTGTCACCTTAAAAATGTTGAAACTCCCCCCAAAAGAATTTCAATATTAAGTAACCAAAGGAAAGCTTGAAGGTAGTACGTATGATTTTGCATATGCTTCAAAATCAATTGATTTGACGAGGTATGGGGTAGGCATGTGGATTAATAATATGGTACATTCTCCTATGAAAAGTGATTTAAGGGCAATTTCACGGGCCAAAGTGAAAATGATGGTAAAAGAGGGATGCTTGGGAACCGCACTTAAACTGCCAAACGCAATGGGCTTCTCATCGATGCATGGTCACTTCACATGGCCTATGGCTCTTACATTTATTTTTGAGGATGTCTTGGACCAATTTGCACGCACGTCGTCGTACAAATTTCTACAACCCCACGCATGACCTTTTCACATGTCTACGCGTGCAAGTGCGATGACTATAAGAGTTACTAGTAAGAATAATCAAACCTGAAATCTTAGGTAGGAGTAAACTTTAAACCCTGGGCCACGCGTAGGGCCCTTCTCTCTCTCAATGACTGAGATAGTTCTATACCATATTCATTATTGTTATTTTTTTTTGATAATCGGATGTGCCGTGTCAGTTTCTGCGCATTTCGACTAATTCCGGAACTATGAAGGTAACGACTAGACATAACCCCCAGTGGCCTCAAGATTTAAAATGTTTAGCCTCCGTGATAATGGAACTTGTAACCTCATGAAGGAACACTTATTATTTTCTCACAACCACTCGACCAATTATTTATTGCTACTACTATTACTTTATAGATGGGATATATATACTTTCTGTTTTGTTGCAATATTTAAGTTTTCAATGAAATATATATCTATTGTACTCCATCTAAGTTCGAATGTCAATGCCATCATGATGACGTTAAGTTTCTGATTATTTTAAGTTTGGGTGCTCTAATTTAGATAGCATCGGAAAATTAAATATTCAGTATATACTCACTGTATAAGTGGGGACCTTGATTTAGACTTTAGAGCAGTTTATAATAATAATATTAATCACAAATGCAATTAACTAATCCAATGAAAATTGCCTAGGTTAACATTCCTTTTGCCCTCTTTGGTTAAGGTGAAATTGCAAATGCCGGCCAAGGCCTTTCAGTGATTATTCTAATACTATACTACTATTTTTTTTTTTCGAAATTCGCAAATCATTTTATTTAATAAAACTCATGTCCAGAATGATGTCACTGTTGCATCACTTAAATTAGTTTTATAGAATCTCAATTAATATGTAGAATCTCTTTTAAATACTTGATTTTGTTTAGTATTTACTCATTTTTCTCTTTTTTCCGGAACACATATATCATGCTACCCTATACGAAGTTAAGAGCCATCCTCGAAAAATTTAACGTTGGGTTTGGGTAAGAAAATAATCTTTTGAATTATTAAAAACCAATAATCATGTCGATTTGACTTATTGGATAAACATTGCTTATTTTAAAGACTTTGGCCTCCTACTTAAAAATCATTGAATAAAAAACAAGTGAAAAGAAAACTGTCTACCCCAGACGGTTAGTTGGAGTTTTTTTTTTTTTTTTTCCTCACAATTTCTGGATAATTGGATTGTAGTATTTCGAACTTTGAACTAAAGATAGTGAATTTTATTTTACAGTTGCTTTTGTTTCGAAATTAACTTTTTACATTCACATGTCCATGTAAAACGACTTTCCACTAGGAAAAATACTAGTAATAAAGTTGAAACCCTACAAATAGATAACTCTTGGGAAAGAAAGTTAACTTTTCTTAATTACGTTCTTTTGCAGGAAAGGTGAGCCCTATACAGATAAATTCGATCCGTTCGTTAATTATCAAATAATTTTCGAGTGAATGAATAGATTAGATTATTTGTGCGGGACCTAAAAGTGGGCCCCACATGTCTTTTTACATTTTCAATACAAGCTCTGTTTTGGTATACAATTATCATTTTCGATATATCATTTATTGGTGAATATGTCTGTAGAAAAGATACACTACTCGTTTGGACGCCAAAAGGTTGTTGGGTAAAGAGTTGAGAGAGATAAATTAAAATTGGAGTAATAAATGGAGAGAAAACTTATTGAAAACCATGCCGAGAGAGAGTGACCGAACAAAGCCTCAAATGATCTTGAGGCCCCACCACGGTGAGTTTCAACGCGTTGTTGCCTTTGTTCATCCAGTTTGGGCTGGCTTAGTTGGGCGCAAGGATGAGTTAGAAGGTACATGCCAGCCCAGCCCAACTCCGCCGGTGTTAATGGTTAGGTGAAGAATGGGTCAAGTGCATTTGGTGCAATGGATTTCCCAATCCACTTCCATGGGCCATTCATGTGATCAATTTTCGTGATAGGTTCTTGCCATCTAGGCCCATGTGTCTAGATCTCTATTAAACATTCATGTAGAGTTCATATACTTTTTTTTTTGTCCAAATAGAGAATTCATACAGTTAGGGGATGTTTCTGGTAACAATTTTTTAAAATTTTTTATTTGTAGTTGAAAATGTGTTAGATGTTTCCGGTAGTAAAAAAGTTGTTGAGTTGATAAAAAAATTTTGTTAGTGGAAATCAATTGGTAAAATGTATTAAGTTTTTAGTGTTTTTTTGTTAGTGAAAATAAGATAGTAAATACGTTAAGTGTTTTGTGGTTTTTGTTAGTGAACACTGGGCCTTTGTCGTAAACCTCACGAAAACGTGTGTTTCTGGAATGGTTCAGAGTACTAAGTGACGGTACCCGGACCACTGAATAATTTCACAGTGGAAAGGCAGTCATGAAAGTAAGCCACACAAAAGGCCCAATAACCCAGAAGTAGAAAGCCCAGTCCATTTATCTCTCTTCTTTATAAGAACAGTAATATACTCATTCTGCTTAGTTCACTATTTTGAGAGTAACTTTCGCTCTCGGCATAGTTTTAATAAATTTTTCTCTTTATCTCTTTTTACTCATTATCACTCAACTCTCAAAAATAACTTTCTAAGACCTTAACCAAACAAAGTGACTGTAATTCGCTTATTTGCCCCCCAGAAAATAGCATAATCACTCGACAACCTTTCTCATGGCTAATCATACGTTTACCGACGATTTTGTGGTTAGTTTCGTAATTACACATTCAGGGATCGATGACCCAAATGCAATGATGTCATTGTTATCGCAGAGCTAAAACCTATGGTGCATGTTCTTTACAGACAACTCACTCACTGACTAACCCACCCCCCTCTCTCTCTCTCTCTCCTCTTCAGAGCACACAACTGGTAAGCATTCTTGTTTTCTTCTAGTTCTTTTTCCTATCATGTCCAATTTAGTTACTTATAATTCTGATGGAAAACCAGTTCTGTAAATACACTACTCGTGCGTGATCCTTCAATGCACTTGTCAAGGGAGAAATTAGTGCTTTAGGATCTCCAATCTTTAGTATTAAAAAAAGTAGGGTTGGAATATTCAAATTGGTAAATTAAACTCAAAACTGCTGGTTTCCTGTTTGTGGGTTTCAGTTATCTGAGCATTCCATGGCTTCTTCAATGCTAAGTGGAACTGAAAACCTCACACTCATGAGGGGGATAACGCCAAAGAGGTTTAGCTTTACTGGGTCAGATTTGAATTGGAAGCATTTCAGCAAGATTGGTGTGGTTTCCCATGGTACAAGTTTTAGGGCTAGAACTAAAACCCTAGCACCCAGTTGCACCCTTTCATCGGCAAGACCGGCTTCGCAACCTAGGTTTATACAGCACAAGAAAGAGGCATTTTGGTTCTATAGGTTTCTGTCAATTGTGTATGATCATGTCATAAACCCTGGGCATTGGACTGAGGATATGAGAGACGAGGCGCTCGAGCCTGCCGATTTGAGTGATAGGAATATGATAGTGGTGGATGTGGGTGGAGGGACAGGGTTTACTACTTTGGGCATCGTTAAGCATGTGGATGCCAAAAATGTCACCATTTTGGATCAGTCGCCGCATCAGCTTGCCAAGGCAAAGCAGAAGGAGCCATTGAAGGAGTGCAAGATTGTTGAGGGGGATGCAGAGGATCTCCCGTTCCCTACTGATTATGCAGACAGATATGTATCGGCTGGGAGGTATATGGCCCTAACATTTTGATATGGCTTTCCTCTGATATTTGATTTTGTTGTCTGACATGCATTTTTCTGTGTTCAGTTGATTTTGGTGCTTGAGGTGGTTTTCTGATTTTTTGGATGCACGAAGCTTCTTCCAACCATAGTGTGTTGATCTTTGTCTGTTCTTGAGCTAGATTGTAGTATTGTTGTTTAAGTTGCGTACTTAGTTTCTAGGATACTAAAGCGACACAAAGTTGAATTGATTTAGGCTAAAACAACCTAAAACTTCCTTGGTACATACTACATGCTTGACCAACTTGATGGATTCATCCCAATGAGTCCACACCTGGGCTGAATACAAATTAGTAGCGAGTGATTTTAGGTGTTTGTTGTAGGTTAGAATATGGTGAAAGCTTATTCTGCCCTGCCAAATCTTTCAAAACGGAGTTTCAGAAGTCAATTTTCTTCTGCTTATTTAAGTGAAGAAAAGAGGGGATAAATTATAAACTCTCCCCTCAATATGTCACATCCATTCTCCATTTTAGAGTTTTGGAGATGGGTTGGAGATGCTCTAAGAGGAAGTTGCTACAAACAAGCTGTTCTGGCAGGTTTGCATGGCTAAAAACATAAATTGAGTACAAAACAATGTTAGCAAAAGAAGGACAATGGACTGTGCGATGGTTGCGAGTACTAAGCATCATTTGATGGTTTCAATGTGGATTTGTGTTGGGATTTCGATTCTGCACTCCATAAGCTGTTGGACCAATTATTGGAGGTTTGTTGTATGGATCTACTTCTTCTAGTTGGATCATATTTGTAGTCATATGCTCAAAAACTGTAGTGGGTTGTATATACCCCGAAAATGCAAGAAATCAAGAGTCTGAGAAGAGTCCAAGTTTTTTGTTTTGATGTGTGATTGGATCAACTTTTGAAGGTAGACACAGCTAATGAGGTTGATGTGCACAAGGATATAGTTTGGATTTTTGCTTCCAGTGTGCAGGAAGAGAGGATTTAACTTAACGGCTCTCTTATGTGTATTTCGTGTTTGCAATTTTCTCAGCATAGAGTACTGGCCAGACCCACAACGTGGCATCAAGGAAGCATACAGGGTTCTAAAACTTGGAGGGAAGGCGTGCCTAATTGGTCCTGTTTATCCAACATTTTGGCTGTCTCGGTTTTTCGCTGACGTGTGGATGCTCTTCCCAAAAGAGGAAGAGTACATTGGGTGGTTTGAGAAAGCTGGATTCAAAGATGTTAAACTGAAGAGGATTGGCCCAAAATGGTACCGTGGTGTTCGTCGCCATGGGCTTATCATGGGTTGTTCTGTCACTGGGGTAAAACCTGCATCTGGGGATTCTCCGTTGCAGGTAATTGTCTCTCCATTTGTATAAAATGAACCTTGTGTTAATGTGAGTGCACCATAACTTGTTTCCTTATTCATGTCCTGATGTTTCCCTTGGTTCAGGTTACTTATCATTGTCCACTCTTGCATTTTATTTTACGTGAAAGTACACTTGGAAATTGAAATATGTGTGTATGGTGGATATATTTAGTTGTTCTTGTATGGTGCTATCCGCAATTTACTAGGACAGTGCTATCACTTGTTATATTCTCACACGGCTCATGCCAAGTCTTGTATCACTAGTGTAGCTTTTTCAAATTTTTATTGGCAATCATTTGAATGAAGTACTCTACCCTCATCGGAAATTTGCACCTTTTGGATTCGAAACTGAACAAATTCCTTGGACGTATATTCTTGTTGGGATACCAGCACGTCAAACAAATGAAAGATAGAAATTGAGATTAGTGTTTGGCTTTTAAAGGTTTTTTTTTTTTTTTTAAGTTTCCGTATCCTTCACAATTCACAAACTGTTTCAATGAAGTTACTCTTATTATGTGGTTGGAGGTTGCATCTCTTTGTCCCTCCTTTTTTTGTCGGACATGAATTGCTAATGTAGCTCTTGCTTATAATTGTTAAAAGGTGGTCTTTTCAGTGATTGCTCGTTCCGTCTTGCTCGATTGACAAAAGCTCTGTTTTTTTTTTTTCCGTTGCAGCTTGGCCCGAAGGCAGAGGATGTCGAACAGCCTGTCAATCCATTCGTGTTCTTTGGGCGCTTCCTTCTGGGTGCAATGGCAGCCACTTATTTTGTACTGATTCCCATTTACATGTGGCTGAAAGACCAAATAGTCCCCAAAGGTAGGTCGATTTGAGAGAGACACAGACAAAGAGAGAGCGCGAGAGGGGATCTCTTGGCTGTTGGGACTGCTTGTAATATACTCTTTCCAGTTTGCCTGAAACTTTGCTGTTATATAGAAAATAGAGAATTTCGCCATGGTCTCCCGCGCCCTTTCCTAACTTGAATCTTTTCTAATAAGCCCTCAGAATCTTACTCTAAACCCTCGCCGGGTGAGCAAAACGTGGGTAAAATGAGATGCATAGGTATTTTTCTTCTTCTTCTTCTCTTCTCTGATCGGCGATGCACATTTATTTCGATTCTCCTTCTTAGGGGAGGAAATGAATGAATACGTTCCAACATTTCCATTCTCATTACCGTCAATTCAAACGTAGGAATTATGAAAATATAACACTCTTATCACATTTATTTGGATTCTCCTTCTTAGGGGAGGAAATGAATGATTACGTTCCAACATTCCCGTTCTCATTACCGTCAATTCAAACATAGGAATTATGAAAATATAACACTACGTAACGTTCTTATTGCCATCCAAAGTGAGGCTAAAGTAGGTGGCTTTTTTGGTAATCACGGATGTGGTCGAATATGAGTTATTGCCCTATCGGACCATTTCAGCAATTTGCAGAAAGAAACGTAGGCGTTTTTAACATGTCGTTCACACAAATTAACAAGTTTTGGCATTTACCACCTCGTTCATGATAACTAATATCTTGTCAACAAAAAAATAATAATTCTACAGTAACTTTACTCATAAACTTATCTACAACTTATTTACTGTCGGAAACAACTTGACATTTGTTAATAACTTATTGCTACCGGAAATACCTAATAACTTGATTGCTACAAATTTTTTGTCACAACTTATTCACAACCGAAAAACCAATGTTTGATATGGTAATTGAATGACATTTATAACTACCACATTCGATTTAAAAAAATTAAATTCCAAACCAATAGATAGGTTGCTTTCTTTTAAACTTAACTTATTTTTTCTCTCCTTTTGGAACTTAAATGAAAATAAGTTAAGTTCATCCATTCTTCTAAACTTAAACTTAATTGCCTAATATACACACAATTACAAATAAGCTAAGTTTAATGATGAGAAACAAGTTAAGTTGGCCGCAACGAATTTCACCTGGCCGCATTTAACTACTCTTGGTCGCCATGAATTACACCTGGCCGCCACGAAGTACACCTGGCCGCCACGAATTACACTTGGCCGCATATAATTACTCTTGGCCATCACAAATTTCACTTGGCCGCAGATATTTACTCTTGGCCGCAATGAATTACACCTTTACTCTTGATTGCAACAAATTACACCTGACCGCATATAATTACTCTAGGCCGCCACGATTTACACTTGGCCGCGTATTAAATGAAAATAAGTTAAATTCATTCAATCTTCTAAATTTAAACTTAATTGCCTAACACACACTTACAAATAAGTTAAGTGTTGAAGAATGAACTGAATTAAAAAAACGCAACCTAACTCGTGTATTGGCTTGTTATACCATGCAATCCCCTCATGGTTTGACTTTGACCAATTGGAGTCGAAATATTTGAAATACGAAGTCCTTGCAAAACCCCACTTTTTATGACCATGGGGGTGAGTGTTGCCAATATTTTTTTATTTTCCATTTTTTTTACATAACTCAGGTGTTTTGGTCAATTTACACACGCCTTCAATAATTTAGAGGGACTAATCTCATCACCCACGTGCGGGAAACTATGGACTGGTCTCAAGTGACTTGATCGAATGTGAGAAATTTACAACCTGAGACCTTAGGGAGGAGCAAACTCCTAAGTCTAAGGCCTTGACCACTGATCCGAATCCTTGCCAATATTTTCTCTTTGATCCACCATCCACTGAGATTAATATAATCAGAACGATCAAATAAGTAATAATGTGTGATAATTAGTTTTGAAACAAGGTAAAGAATGATTAAATGATTTTATTAAACTTATACTTTATTTACTGGAAATTACAAGGCTAAAACTACTGCTACAAGATACAAAGTACAAACTAGACAAGGGAAAAATTTATTTTCAAATGGATCATTCCTTCAACTGTCTATAAGGAATACTTTCTGCTTTGCTATCTACTAAAAGAGAAACGGTTTCTTTGTTTATCGTCCTTGCCTCATCATCTCATGTCGACACTTGTAGCATGAGACAACCGCTCTGTTTGTATTTTTTATTTTGTTCGACGGTCACTTACACATACCCTTTTCGGTCCATTGGAAGACAAATCATCCACACTATAACCAGAGAATTCACAACATTGAGCAATAATATACTCTCTTGCTGTCTTACCCGAGATAGATTTGCTTGTATTTTGATGCCATCAGTTGTCATGCAGTTCCTTTAAGAAATAAGTAAAACTGCATGGTCATCAATTGTTTTTCAAATCGCCACCTGTCCTTGTAATCTTTAAGCTTTGTCACCTGTCCCAGAATTACGACAGAGAAACAAAGCTGTAGTACAGAAAATAATGGATTGATCCTCCATCTACCACCTGTTCCATTAATGTCAACAGAAAAAATATTTAAAAACCGAAACTTTATGTTACTACTAATAAAATTATATGTAGTTGAGTTTTATTTCAATTATTCCACCTGTCCTAAATTCGACTTCGATTTAATTTATGGTGCTAATAGAACATGAAAATTGTAGCTTACGTCAAATGAGCAATGCTACCTATACAAATTTATGTATCTAGATCCCGACGCACAAGTGTCCAAAACCCTCCGATAAACGAAATCCCTGTTGATTTTGTTGGTGGCTGCAACAGTGCAAAGACAAGGACGAAATCAAGATGAAGCCACAAGGCCGAGAAATGCTAAGTACAAAGAAAATAGGCAAAAAAAAAATCTTTAAAGTGTATATGAACGACTCAGATTCACTGTTCAGTAGCACAACCCAGGCCTCCACAAAGTCAACAATCCCCTCATATTTCATGAGACCCATTGTGCATGGGATGACATGAGATCCACGTTCATCTCACAATCACGTGCACGTCTGTATCTGTATCCGTGCGAACAAATTGTCTTACGTGCAACATCAAAAATAGTAGAAAGAAAGAAAATAAGAAGTTGCAGTCAAGTAACTCCTAGGTGAGTAAACTGAGAGAGAGAGTCCAGAATAAGTTATGACACAGTTTCATTCAACAATTCCCCCCCTTTTCCGCGTTGATTAAAGGACCCATTGAAATTTGAATGATACAGAGAAATTTCAGTTTTATTGACTGTTGATTTTCTCACGCGTGCTTGACTTCCTTCCCCAATTGTAATGCCTTATTTTCTTTGCTATTTGAAAAGAATTTTTCAAAAGATTCCCTCTAGATTCTTTTTACTTCCAACATTTGTCTCTCTGTCTCTTTCCACTTATTATCCCTACTATTTTTCAAAAAACTTTTCAAAACACAAAGCAAACACGACAGATTTGGTCACACAATATCACTCCCTGCGACCGTTCTAAATACAAACTTATGGATGCAACGTCGAATGCTATAAAATACTTTATTGAAGCCCTCCTTAACACCAATTGATTTTAAGAGAGATGGTAGAAAAACGGTCTGATAAGTGGTATCAGAGTTAAGAAGTCATGGGTTCGAGTTGCAGAAGAATCATCATGAGGGAGGGATTGTTGGGTTCGGAGAGGGATGGATTGTTGGTCCCGGAGTATCCCCATGTAGTTGGTTACACAACGTGACTCCCTGCAGCTGCGATATCAAATGTCATAAATGACTTAATTGAAGCCCTCCCTAACACTAATTGACTTTAGTAGGATGGTAGAAAAGCGGTCCCATATTTATAATTTTTACTTGCCATTGTTAGATTAACCATTTATATAATAACAAGGCCTATATCAGAACCCTGTTTCTGTAAATCTCTTCATTTTGCTTTCTGCTTCCTGCAGCAAAGGTTTTGTTGTTCCAGTTCAGTTGGAGATAGTTTATATACCATAATGGCTGATGCACTGACAGAAGAACAAATAGCGGAGTTCCGAGAAGCCTTCTGCTTGATCGACAAAGACTCCGATGGTTTGTTCTCTTTCCCCTCACTGTGATTGATTGAGTGCGACTCTTTCAATAGGTTTCACTGGCTCTGCTGCCATGAAAGAACAAATGATAGATGAACAAAGCTGTTTTATTACTACTATCATTAGAAAATTAACAGATATTTGTTGTGTGCCACACAGGCTTCATTACAACGGAAGAACTGGCCACAGTGATCCATTCTTTGAATGAGCATCCAACAAACGAAGAGGTACAAGAAATGATAAGTGAAGTTGATACAGATGGAAATGGGACCATTGATTTTGAGGATTTCTTGGGTATCATGGCCAGAAAAATGAAGGTAATTGAAAAGTTTGGTTTTTGTTTTCGTTTTTGTGTTTTCTTAAAAAGAGGTTCGGCGAAACGGTCATTTATCAGACCGTATCGACTGATACGTAGTAAATAAATAACGGTATTAGATATTCGAAATTGTGTTACGTGATGGTCGATACAATACGTAACTGCCTTTATTTAAAACCCTGATCCTAGTACCCACAAGGGAGTAAAACAAAATATGCCTACCCAGTTTCTGATATTTTATTTTGAGAATTTGTTTCGAAGTGTTTGACAAGGAAATAAAATTTGAACAGGATAATGTATCAGAGGAGCTAAAAGAAGCTTTCAAAGTATTTGATCGGGATCAAGATGGATTTATATCAGCCACTGAGGTAAACTTTCTCAGTGCATTGTTAATTGTTATCTTCAAGATTTCATTAGTGTTTAGTCCATGTTTGGATTTTTAATTTGTCAAGGCAGAGGGAAATTGAGATACTTTGGTGCCTGACAAAGAAGTGTAGGAACAAATGGCAACTTGTAGTCCATTTCACCGATTCTGTTAGTTTTAGAGAGACAGAGGATGACCGCAGGGCGGAAATTGACTAGTTATTAAATAGTGTAGGTGTTTGTGTGACATTTCATAAAGGTCATGTGTCTTTGTGTGATTTTGGTGAAAGATCGAGGGTTGTTTTGAAAAGAAAAAGGTTTTTTTTTTTAAATAGGCAATCAATTCATTTCACACTACCTTAAGGCTATAACGATTTCATCAAAAAATACAGAAATGAACAAAAATTATCAAAACCTAGACACCGGAACACATTCACTAGGAGGCTCCAAAGCATATACTACCAAAGTAGACCATACATAAATGTAGGGCATCAGGACCGTCTTAGATTTTAGTAGTAGAGTTCAAAGAGACACCCAGCTCAAACCATAGCTGTAAAAAGTTTTGTTGCTACTAAATATCCTTTTCTTATCTTTTAAATTGTATTCTTTTCCTTTCCGAATCCAAATTATTGATGTACATATATTTAACTTTTATAGGTAACCAAACAAAATCAAATATTTTAGCAAAATAATAAATCATTTAGCTCTGATTTTTCTAGCCCAATGACAAAGAAGATAAGTACTTTAGCTTCTTTTTATTTTTATGTTTCACTTTTTTTTCTTTAAGTCGTTTCCTTTTCTTTTTAAAAAAAGCCAAAGAAAAACTCAAGATCCAAACACAATATTATTAGTGCTTTAATATAAATATTCTCTTACGTCATGTTATGACTAACTTTTTTTTTTTTATTGTGTGCAGTTGAAAAATGTAATGATAAATTTGGGGGAGAGACTAACAGATGAAGAAGCTGAACAGATGATTAGAGAAGCTGATTTGGATGGAGATGGCTTAGTCAGCTACGAAGAATTTGCCAGAATAATGATGGCAGTATGAACAGACTTAACAAGATATATAGATATTCATCTCATAGAAATCATTTTTGTTGAGATCACCTCTCGTGCAAAGCCTGTAATATGCTGATGTTATCTCATAGAAGTAACAAATGAAAATGCTAAATAATGATAATTGGATAGAAATCTTTTGCTCCATGTTTTTTTAGTATTTAAGAAAGGCCTTGGGATTCCTTTTTTGTTGAACTTGTACACCACACTACAAAACTAAAACTAAAATTAAATTGGGTGTGCTTTCAATGAGTTTTAGCTTACCCAAAAGCTAAACTATTTTGAACAGGTTAAAAACCAAATCAGAAAAAATTCCGAGAAGAACAAATTATGAAAGAAACATTTTCCGAACACGAGCTGATTTCGAGTTACTTTAATTCTTTTTTATATTTCATAAGTCAAATGAGCAGATTAATATTTCTTTTGATCTTGGTTTGAAATATTATTGAGCTTCAAATTATTATTTTTTTATCTGGTGCAAAAAACAAGTTTGAACTTAAACTTTTTCTGTTGTTAATATAACAAATCAAACTTTGAACAAACTTTAAACGAATACGAATTCGAACTCAGCATCGTTGGTTTGAGAATTTTTTTTCCATGGTTCCGTTGTGAATAGTTGCTTATGACGCTAATTGTAGCTGTCCAAAACTGTTCTGGACGATCCGAATTTTAACAAGAAATTTCAAAAAAAATTTATTAAAAACCAAACGGTATAGAACACTTTTAAATGATCGTGATTAATTGCTACAATAAAAAACCTATTCACGGCGGATCCGTGTTATCTCCGTTGGTTTAATCTCGGCTCAATCAATGCAACCGAAAGAACGGTTTATGTGGAACATCGCAACCTAGCTTCCCGCGTAAAACCCTAACAATGGCCCCTCCACAACCAGACATTAACGACGACGACTACTCCCCCTCCTCCACCATCATCACCTTCGAACCACCCCTCCGTCTCCTCCGCCGCCCCATCCCCTCATCCTCCTCCCCATTCATCCTCGCATTCAAAGACGCTCACTCCTTCTCCACCGCCTGCAAATTCTGCCTATCCACCCTCACCTCCCAATGCGAGGCCGGCGCCAGAATCGGCTGCGCCATCGCCGCCTCCGACAGGTGCAAAACCCCCTGGTGGAAATCCCCCTTCTCCAAACCGGACCTCGCAGAGAGAGAAAGGTGCGAGGAGAGAGAAACAAGGGTTTGCCTCGAAACGGCGAAAGCGAGGTGTGAGAAATTCGCCAAGGAGAAATGTGTGCCGGTGTTTAGGGAGGCGCGAGTTGCTGGGAGAAAGGTGGACTGGAAAGAGGCCTCCAAGTTGATGTTTTGGGCGGTGGTGGCGGAGAGGGGGTTCGGGTTCGGGTTCGGTTTGGATCGAATGGGAAGTTGGGCTGAGTTTAGGGATGGGGTTGAAGTGACGAGTTATCGAGGGAGTGATATATTGGGTACTGTTATTAGTGAGTGATCAGGGCATCAGGGAAATTCAGCCATTCAGGTGTTTCTTAACGAGTAAGTCATTACTAGTTTTGCTAGAGTTTCGTGCATCATTTCTGCAGTGGATTTTATTTGGTTGGTGAAAATTGAGTTAGGGTTTGAAGTCGTGTTTGTGTTCCATTTGATTTGAATATCTTGAGTCATTGGTTGAGAAATTGAAAAATTCACATCTCGAGCAGGCCGACTAGTCCACGACTAGGCGTTAGGGGGTGGTCCGACGTCTAGATTATGGAGCTGACTAGTCCTCGCTTAGGCGCTAGGTGCCCCTTTTCCTCCAGACTCATGGCTCGCAATTTTTTGACCTGGAAAAGGATTAACTTGATGGGAACATGTGCACAAAGATTAGGTGTTAGATTTCTTGGGAGAGAAAGAGATTTTATTGCATTCCATTGAATATTTCAGTTCATAATTACAACGGAAGCCTTTGTATGAGCAAATGGATTCAACCTATTGATGAAAGATCTAAACATAATCAAAATGGTTTGTGCTTGAGGTCAAAAGGTGTGATGTGGTTGGCTCAAGATGATGGGAGCCGAAATCCTCTATCTGACATATATGTCTTTAACATTAGGGAAGGATGATTATGTGGCATAGAGCGTGAAGTTCCAGAGGTCTGTTGATCAGCCCTAGCATGATATCGACAACATTGAACTAAGTAGTATTCAGATGATGCTTTCTATAGCAATCCCAATTAATTTTGGTTGTCCAGATTGTTGCATGTATGTTGGGAAGCAGAGAAATTTGATGCCTTTCAAAAGGGCTCCATTTTACTCTAAGTAAAGCTCTTGCCTACCCCATCAGACAGCGGCTGTAACATGAAAATTCGTCTTCTCTTCTATTATGCATCGATTTACACAACTAAGCCTAGATTAATAGGATGTTTACACTATAGAGTATGTTGGTGGTTAAGGCCACCCTTGGTCTTTTTTATTTTTTCTTCTTAATTCGTACGAAGATTTGGGTCAATTGTTATACTACATCGTTCGTCTCGATGAAAGGAATCAAAAAAGTATAATATGGACAAAAAAAAAAAAGACATCTTTTTTTGTTGTTTATATGAGGGTTTTTTACCATTATTGTGTGACGTTCTAAGAGATTAATGCCTTGTTCTCTTTACAATTCAAAAAGAATTTTAAAAAAAATTCCCCCTACTTCCAGCATTTCTCTCTCTATCTCTCTCCATTTATTACTCCTATTATTTTTCAAAAAAAATTTCAAACATCAATCCAAACATAGCATAACTCACATCATCTTTTTGGGCCCAGTTTGGGACCTTAAAAGGGAAAATTGGAGGCTAAGGAGATTGGTCGGGACCCTCCTCCATTTTAGCCAATCTTATTCCTCTTTTGTATTAGTTTGAATCCCTCTCTAAGCCCAAACTGCCTTTAGCTAGGCGTAAAACCAAGCCCATAAGTTGCTCATTAGAGCATCTCCAATAGCCTCAAACACATTCTAGGCAAAATGCTTAGCAAAAAGTGCAAAAATCTGCTTTGTCTAGCCACCAAATAACTTCACCATCCAACAATCTAGGCAAATGCCTATTCAAATCCCAAACCTCTGTTAAAAAAAAAAAAAAAAAAAACTCTCTGGGTCAGTTGCCAGAATGAAGCCCAGAAACATAAAACCACAGTGAAAACGAGATTGTCTGGCCAGCATAAAGCTCAGAAACATATATCAAATTTGTTTGTTTTTTTCCAAACAAAACCCAAATTAGTTCTGTTTTTTTCCACCCAAAACCCAAATTAGTGGAGGGTACCTGAGCTTACCTTTGCCGGAGCCAACGACGGCGAGGGAGACGACGACAACACAGTGGTTTGCGGGCTCAGATATGTGTCTTTGAAGGTAGAGAGAGAGAGAGAGAGAGAGAGGGGGGCGAGGCTACAGTAGCACACCAGGGCTGGCGTGGTACTGTAGCAGTCGCGGAGGAGACGAGGTTGTTGGCTGAGGGTTTTGATGGGTTTCACTCGGGGAAGAGCCGAAAAGGGAGAAGAGCCTAGTCCATTGGAGATGCTCTTAGGGTTGGTCAGTGCTTGTACGCAGTTCCAAGCTCTCATCTATGCCTATTTTATTTTAGATACATTTTTTTTTTCTGTTTATGCTAAGTTGAATTGTGCATACCGATGCTTTCGACTATCAATGAAGGAAGCATGGTAATGTGTACATAAATTGAATTGGATCTCTAGGCCTGCCCTCTCAGATGCCATTCGGCTTTGAATGAGGGCATGGTTCCGCAGCAAAACAGGTATAAGGGGGCCACTATTTCAGTGGTATTTTGAGAGCAGCCACTTTGTGCATATTTTCAAAGGTTAGGTCTGTCTCAAATTCTCCCCCGCCCATACCCCCAATGATTGAGAACTACATGGGTTCTGTTATTGTTGTATATGCTAAGTTGAATCCGAGCCAGAAGAGTTGACTTGACTTTTTCTTGGCGGCACTTGGGTTGGACAGATTAATAACTACATTCTGCTTTTTATCTTTTAGTAGAAGAAAGAACTTGTGATCTCAAAAGCTAGTTTTGATCTCATTCCTGCGCAGTGAGCATTGGCATTTTGCAATCTGGACATTGATGGATCTGCATTCTTCCCTGCAGCTATTCGATTCGGATTGTGCCTATGACCCTATGGGTACCATAAAGACTGCTCGACCGGCCTTTCTATAATGGTCTAACTAGTCAAGAAACTATACCTACCTGTATGTATATTAGTACATATTTTTGTGTGTATTGACATTACTAATAATTTGTTAGTCAAGATTCAAGATAAAGACATAGCCAACTCCTCTCTCCTTTTCACCACCTGGACTACATTCCCTGGTCACAATGTATGCTAGCTAAAATAATTAATGGGTGTTCAGGACATTTTAGTTTTATTTCGTCTAACAGCACCCCTATGTTCAGCTTTAAAGGTTTATTGCCAACTTATGTAATCATGGGTTGGCCAATGAGACGGATTTAGCTATGTCTAATGAGCAAAACCTGGTTCCTTGATGATTTACCCCTCTTCATACTGCTCTCCTTTTCCACAAATACAGGAAAGAATGAATATCTTCGAGATCTTCATGGTGGTTCTCTGGCAGAGAATCTATTCCTGTCTTACAGAATTAGATATTCATGCAATTGTCATCGAAGATGTCAATACTTCCAAGCTACTTGAGCTTATTTCTAATGATAGGAAGGGTACTGCGTTTTCTGTATCTATTTTTTGTCCATACGATGTCATTCCCTTGCTTGCAAAGCAAATCAACTGTGAATATATTTATGAACCCCATTTTGATTCTCCTGAATGCATTGGATTGATCTGCAGACTTAGAAATAGGATACTTGTGGTTACTACCTGACTTGGCGTACACATGAAGTGACTGAGGGCAATAGATGCAGATTAGTGCAGGTCTTCTAATTAGTCTATGCTGGTGCCATTTACGCTCACTAGTGTAGCATGTATTAGAAGTTTGTCTATCACTTGTCTTGGACTAAGGTCGGGTGGTAAGTTTTAGCATGCAATAATGCCCAGGGGAAACCAGGTTGCAATTTTCCCAGCCAGCTTTACGTAGTAAAAGAATGATGCACTTTGAAGGCAGGGATGACAAGTTGTCATCAGGCGGGTATGGTTCGGAACCCCAAGCCCGACCCGACCCATCTTTAGGTTTTCCTTCCTGATCCCTGTCCCAGAACTTGCTTTTGCCTTGCCCACGCATACCTGACCTGGCACGTTCCTATTGAAACCCCCAGACGGTTCCATCAGGTTCAGGTTGGGGTCGGGAGTTTCTGCCACTACATTATGCAGCTCCATTTTTTTATGCCAAATAATTGACCTATTAATCTGGTAGTTAGACACTAATTTTAACTAATTAAAATCTAGTTGTTGTGCACAATTTTAGTAGTAGGGAACATGAAATGATCTTCACTTATGCGCTACATTTTTTGATAACCAGGTGTCCCAGGCTAGCTTATTAACTATACATCTGTAATAGGAGCTGGTGTGGGGAGGATTTTTTCCATACCCAACCCAAACGTATCGAGTTCACCTTAGCCATCTCGTACACAGTGTTCTAAAACTCGCTACTCGGTACTCGCTCGGCCAGGCACCTTGGAGCGAGTACTCGACGTAAGTCGGTGAGTAATGCCCACCGAGTAGGGGATTAGTCCCCTCAGCCAGGCACCTTGGAGCGAGTACTCGCCAAGTACTCGGGGAGGAATACAGAGTTTTAGAACACTGCTCGTACAGTAATAGGACCAGCAATATTCATGCTCTACCAACCATTCCCCTTATGGTCTGGTTTGGTTGGAGGCACATCAGGTTAGAATTTTGGCCATCCGTGGGGTTGGCCATTACCAGTTTCTCTGTTGACCTTCTAGTCTCAAACAATTTCCTGCCCACCAGAAAAGAAAATTAATAAAAAAATGCCAGTGAAGGACTGACTGAGAAAGAGAGAAATTTCCCACAATTGGTGTTAACTAGGGGTGATTTCGGTTTGATTCGGTTTGGGGTGAAATTTCCGAAGACTGATTCGGTTCAGTCCAAATATTTTCAGGACCGATCCTGACCGGAGTTGAGTTGAGTTCGGTTCGGGGCGGGATTGGTCTGTTGGGGATTGCGGTACGCCCGAAATATAAAATTTCCATTTAATTTAAAGTATATATAAGTAAAATATATATAAAAATATATTTATATTAATATTTTATATTTTTTAATGTAAAATATATAGAATATATAGTCGATCGGTTCGGTCTGGCAAAAATTCCAGGAAACAGAGACCGAATTGATTTTGGTTGGGTTTGGTTTGGTCTGGTCCAGAAAAATTATGCCATCACCCCGACCGAAAACCGAACCAATCGGTCGGTTTTTTAGGTCCGTCGGGTTTTGTAACATCCCTAGGGCTCGTTTGAATGCGAGATTAGGTTTGGAGGTATTATGTAAGAAGGGAGATTAGATAGTAGGGGTATTGGTTAATAAGGGATGACCTACATTGATGTGATGTTTATGGAGGGGGTATTAAATAGTACTTGATTTGGATGGAGAATTAATTGGGGGTATAAGGAAGGGGAATTGATGTAAAAAGCTGTTAAATGATTTTTTTGCCCTTATGCAGTGTTTATGACAAAATTTGTTAGTTTCATCATAAGTAGAATAAGTACGTGTATTTTTGAGCGGCAAGGGACAGAAAAAAGGAAAAAAAATGCAAGGCTTGATTTAGGGGAAAATTGAGCAAAAAAATTAAGTGTTCCAAATTTCAAACTGTTTGAATGGGTGGGAAGATTTTATTTTTCTGATCATTTAATTCTAAAGGGTCATAGTTAAATTTTGACTCTAGGACTCTCGTTGGTTAGCCCTAAGATATTTGGTTGTACGACTTTCTTAGGCTAATCAACGAGAGTCCTAAAGTCAAAATTTAATTATGACCCTTTAGAATTAAATGATTAGAAAAATAAAATCTTCTCACCCATTCAAACGGATTGAAATTTGGAATACTTAATTTTTCAACCTAAAGTTTATATATTAAAAAATTAAGTGCTTTAATTTTTAATCCGTTTGAACCGATACAAAGATCCTATTTCTCTGATAATTTTATCTTAAATGATCATAATTATTTTTTGGTTTTAGGACTCTCGTTGGTTAGCCCTAAGATATTTGGTTGTACCTTGGGGTGGAAAAGGAGAATTACAAGGGGTACAATCGTCCGAAATGGAGGCTAATTAGGAGGGATCCCACAACAACAGGTCCAACCCTATCCATCGCTAAGACCCCCTCAGCCGGTCTTAGCTGGTGTTCTCGAAGAGGGCCAAAGACAAAACCCCCTCCATTTGAACTTGCCAAACGGGTAGGGTTGGCAATGGGGCGAGTAGGGGGTGGATATCACTATCCCCGTCTCCGATCTCCGAATCCAAATCCATCCCCATCCCCTCCCCGATCCCCACCGGGGAATTATTTTTACCCTCCATCCCCTCCCTAAACGGGGAACGGGGATCCCCGTAGGGAATCGGGGATTGGAACCATAGGCAAAATTGATATTCTTAATCCGGTATCCCTCCTGCAACAAGACGCCAAGAACAAACAACATACGCAAAGCTCTTTAAAGCTTCATTTCTTAGTCTTTCAACACGACGCTATTTCATGAGTTTCCGACGTGAACAATATTGATCAGACGTGAACAATATTTATCTGATTAGAACTATCGATTTGAGCTCTTTTTTCTACAATCTTCTATCCGTGGTAAGTGAATTCAATTACTTCTATGTTAATTGACAGTAAGATTTAGTTTTTTTCTTTTTTCCTCACTTATATATATATAGTACTCCTATATAATTTTCATTTATGTATATAACTTATTTATTATATATATATATATATATATATACATACACACACACACATACACAAACGAGGCGGGGATGGGGCGGGGACAGACTCATACCCATCCCCTACCCGTTCCCCATTTTTTTTAAAAATTTTTCTCCATCCCATACCCGATTCCCGAAAAATCTCCGAATCCCCAATCCATTTGGGGCGGGGAATGGGGCGGGGCGGGGTGGGGCGGCCGGAATTGCCATCCCTACAAACGGGGTGTTGAGCTGGGGCCCAAGTACTAAAAGGAGTATATCATAACACCCCTTCACAATACACCATCCAAACAGGCCACTAATGTTAACTCATACTTTATTTTCTTTGTCAATCCGCCTTAATGGTTGCTATGATTGTGATCTAAAGTAAATTGCTTTTCCCACCCCTTTTGACACCACACCGCCCCGGACCCCACACCCATTTTCCGGAATTACCCCCACCCCCCTTCTTTGTACCCCAAACCGTTTAATTTCTTTTTCTTATTTAATTACTATTATTTTATTTATTTAATTTCTATAAATACACACTTTTTATATTAAAAAATATAATTCCAAAATTAAGTGCTTCATTTTTTAATTCAGTTGAACCGGGGCGAAAATCATATTTTTTTTATTATTTTATTCTAAATGGCCATAATGAATTTTTTGTGTTGAGGTCTTTCAACGAGCACCCTAAGACTCATTATTTAGTTTCAGGCCTCTCTTAGGGTGTCTATTGAAAGGCCTTGGAATCAAAAATTTATTACAACTATTTAGGATGAAATAATTAGAAAAATAACAGCTTTGCACAAGTTCAAACGGATTGAAAATTGAAAATCTTATTTTTTTAAACTATTTTTTTGTAATATATATAGGGAAAAAGAAGGAAAAAAATAAACAGTCTGATTCATTTGAAAAATAAGCGTATTCATTAAATAGTTGGATTCAAACGGATTAATTTTTAACTATATTTTTTAATATATAAACAGTGTAAAAAAAATAAGTGTTTCAATTTTCAATCCGTTTGAACCTGTACAAAGATGTTATTTTTCTGATCATTTCATCTTGAATGGTCATAGTAAATTTTTTGCTCTAAGGCCTTTCAATGAGCACCAAAAGACTCTCATTTAGTTTTAGAGCTCTCTTAGAGTGCCCATTAAAAGGCCTTAGAGCCAAAAAAATTATTACGACCATTGAGGTTGAAATGATCAGAAAAATAACATCCTTACACCGGTTTAAACGAATTAAAAATTGAAACATTTATTTTTTTTAACTATATATATATATATATATATATGAAAAAAAACAGTTGGATTAATTTTTAATTATATTTTTTTAATATATAAACGGTGTAAAAAGATAAGTATTTCAATTTTCAATTTGTTTAAACCGGTACAAATATGCTATTTTTTTGATCATTTCATCCTAAATGATTGTAGTAAATTTGTTGCTTAAGGCATTTCAACGAAAATCCCAAGACTATTTATTTAGTTTTAGAGCTCTTTTAAGGTGCTCATTGAAAGGCCTTAGAGCCAAAAAATTATTACGACTATTTAGAATGAAATGATCAGAAAAATAACATCTTTGTATCTGTTCAAACGGATTAAAAATTGAAACACTTATTTTTTTACACCGTTTATATATTAAAAAATATAGTTAAATATTAATCCGACTTTTTTTTTCCTTTTTTCCCTATATATATTAAAAAATATAGTTAAAAAAATAAGTATTTTAATTTTCAATCTGTTTAAATCAGTACAAAGATGTTATTTTTCTGATCATTTCATCCTAAATGATCGTAATAAATTTTTGGCTCTAAGGCATTTCAATGGACACCTTAAAAAAGTCTTAAAATTAAATAATGAATCTTAGGGTGTTCGTCGAAAGAAAATAAATAAAGAAAAGAATTGAAAATTAGAAAATAAAGAATAAAAAAAGAAAGAAAGAAAGATTAAACTAGGGAGGGGTGGGTGGATTTGGGGGGGGGGTGGAGGGGAGTTGTTGGGGTTAAAATGGGAATGGAGAGGGTGGGGTCGGGAGGGGGTGTGTCAGGGGAGGGGGAAAAGCACCTTTGTAAAGTCACCCAATCCGCAGGAAAGTGCAGGTACGGGTGTGAACACGAAGGTGAAAACAACTTTTAAAAATCTCTTAAATAACTAAAATTTGTAAGTGCCAAAGCGAGAATTGAAATCGAGGGCGAAAAACATTTTAAATGACGATATGACTAAGAAATTGTGATGCATTTTGTTGGTTTTTCATAGTCAAGACGCAATCGCATAAATAAAAAAGGGGCTAGGAATCCAATAAAGAAAAAAATTGGATGATGACACGATGTATGCTTTACTCCTATGTCCGTTCACGTTGTTTTTTCCCATCTGTTTTTTTCAAAAATTCTACAATCCCACCAAAATATACACCAAACACAAAGGTTCCACGTACACTTTTTTTTGGGACGAGTTGCGAGGGTGTTTCAGTTTTTTAAAAAAGTAACTTTTTGAAAAAGAAGATAATTTTAAGCTCAAAAATCATATATTTACACAAATAATTTTTTTATCAATATAGATCTTATTTGATAGATCTTATTGAGATCTTTCAAATTGTAAAAAAAATTGAAAAATTATTTTTTATTTTTGTTATATTTAAATTTAAAATTACATTCTTTTAAAAAAAGTTACGGAGTATTTTTTTGGAGAAAGCGGAAAGGGGCCGCAGTAGGAAACTTTCCAGTCACTGATGACTGTGATGTTTTCCGCCATTGATGACAATGACGACTCTGGTTGTTGCAAGAAAGTTCCAGGTAATTTCCTCCTTGTATTATTGTGATGCAAAAGTATGGAAATTTCTCGGTGGTTTTCCTTTTGCAACTACCGTACGAAGCTCAGAGACGACTAAAAGCAAGGACTCAGTCTCCACCGTGAATAACAGGTCTAGCTGTTTTTCAGAGGGGTTCTGCCATTTTTTGTAGAAAAAAAAATTAAAAGTTGCTACTGTCCTAATGTATGTCCTGCATCGACCGATATATGGGTCTTGGTTGTCTATTGTGTATATAAGCTCTTAGTCATTCTTTCTTTGGAAGCCAATTTTTAAGGGTCTCTATCAAAAGTCAGATTGAAAAAAATTCCAGCTGTGACAAAACAGCAAGTGCTGTCAGTTTTTACGCGTGTTTGAGTCACATGAAAGACTTTTGCGGCGGGTGTATTTTCCGGATGTTGCCAACATAGTTGTCATCATTAATTAAATGGCTGGATTTTTTAAATAAGTTGATTCGGCTAAAGGTGGAGAGGTCGTCTAAGCTCTTATATTAATTTTGAAGAAGATAATTAACTGATGTAGGACAAATCTTAACACTCTCCTGCACGTACGACCCCCAACTTGCACGTGGAGAGGTAAATAAAGGATCCGTAAGACGTGGATCACAACAAACAACGGTGCACTTACGGCACAAACAAGGGGAAATAAATTCTCCGAAATTCTAGCTCTGATACCATGTTAAAGCATTTAACTCCAAGCCACCAATTGACTAAGATTGGAGAGACCGTCCAGGCTCATGCTGGTTTTGGAGGAGATAATTAACCGATGTGGGACAAATCCCAATAGAATTATCAATTGGTTCTAGTATCATTGATTAACTGATAGGATCAAAGTAATGATACAGCCACCGCACGCTGTGTGGGGCCCACTCTGGCCCCAGAGATGATCTGAGCCGTTTAATAACTTAAAAAAAAAAAAAATCGAGTGGCCTCATGAAAAATCAGCTCAATTCGATATGTGTAGATGTTCGATCCAATCTTTTCATTTTTTAAAAAAATCGGATCGGATTGAGCTAATTTTTTTACAGGCCTACTCGATTTTTTTTAAAATTATTGAATGATTCGAAACATTCTTGCGGGACCTAAAGTGGGTTCCACACGGCATTGGGCGACCTTTGGCGCTGTTACTGTAGACTTTTCGGTCTATGTTTATGGTATATTTCAAACTGCGATAGGTTTATTTATTTGGTGGGGCCGGACGGACTACAGTCTTTATTTAAGTTAAACTGTAGAATTTCTCTTTTGCTTGCTTTCTTTTTGTAAGTGCATGGAAACCTCTCAAATTTGAAGAGGGAAGATCTTGGTCAGTGGAGGAAAAGAATGAGTTCGATTTTGTTTACCCTCGTTGATTGAACGTGTGAAAAAACCCATTGGATCAATACGAACAGATTACTTTTTCAGTGGACCTACATTTTATTCACCAGTATGAGGGAGGAGGGTTTTGGGGGATCCAGAGATGCTGCCAAGCAGCTTCCTGTTGAGTGTCTTGCAGGGTGTTATCCGGGTTATCTATTTCGGTAATTTGTGGTTCGGATTGAAAACAAGCTACTCCAGGGAAGATGCAGAATAATTTTTTGGTTGTCTTTATTCAATTTTTTTTGCATTTGTTAGTTTTACGCCAAATTTTTATGATATGAGTAAGGACGAGAGGAATCGGAAAAGTAAAAAATTTTAACTTTTGCACAAGTATTTTGGGAAATATCCAAAGAAAAGCTCAAAAAGTCAGTTTTTAGACTTTTTCTTGAATATTTTTCAAAATACAGTTACTTGTTTAAAATTCAAAATTTTTATTTTTCAGTTTCCTTTTGTTCTTACTCATCCATATCACACAAAAAATTGGCATAAAACTAACAAACGCCAAAAAAAAAAATTGAATAAGGACAAAATCAAAAAATTGTGGTGCATAAGTTAATCATTAGCGTGAATGAAGCCTCTGAAGAGTTAACTTTTCTGCAAAGAGTTTGTTTTTTATTCGAACCGCTAAAAACGCTTTTGAACGACCATGGGTTTTAAATGTTGCTTTGGAATTTATGCGACCCGCTCTCAGCCGGCAATCACGTGTGCTGAGAGTAGAAGTCGGTGAAAAGGTGATGCCTAAAATGTGTAACATGGGATCAAATGTCGTCCGCACGGAATCATTTTCCGCGAAATAACGGCTTTACAGTTTTTGATGGGAGTTAATTTTTACACTCCCTTTTTTTATCATATATACTCCATTTTTGTCTTTATTTAATGTGAATTTACTCTATTGTCCTTTAATGTGTGAAAAAATTTACTTATAAAAGGATTAAGAAGAAAATTCACATGAATAAGAACAAAAAAAAGGAGCGTGTATGGTAAAAATGGGAATGTAAAAATCAATTCTCTTCTAGATTAGTCTTTATAGACAAATTCTACGTAGGGCGTCGGCAATAGATATCACATGATGTTATTTTACTTTCTGTGTCTCAAGCTTTACGACGCGTATCTCCATCGACTGTTGACGAATCAAACGCACTGTGCCGATTGGAGAAAGAAGGGAGGCTCGATTACTGTCGGGACAAAGTCTTGTAAGAACAACACATTTTGTTGATAAACAAATTTAAAGCATGGTAACGCGTCAATTGTTATTCGATTGCGTGTTACATAGCTTACTAAGCGTATCTCAGCTGAATTTTGACGGATCAATCCCTCTGTCTGCCAACGGAAGGCGCAATTATCCCGATCCAAAAAAAAAAAAGAAGGGTGGCTCAATTATAGGCTGGGAAAAGTCCCGTATGAACAACGAAGATTTCTCAATAAACAAATTTAAAGCACTGTAACGCGTTGTCCAAAATGGACAAATTCCTGAGAAACAGAAAGGTTGTACAAGATGATGTGGCCAGTTTTAAAAATGGAAAAAGACAGTTGCCAATGTTGCCATAGTCCCATGAGATCCCGTCAGCGGACAAGCATGACTCCCATGAGATACGCGAAAAGGGGAAAATCACATTTTTTTTTCTTTCTTTCGGTGCGTCGGAAAGATAAAAAGGGGTAAATCACCTTTGTGTGTTCGTTTGCATGAGTGAGAGTGCGAATGTAAGTGTGAAAATATCGAAATTTGTGAGACCGAAAATTGCAAATGCAAAGTAAGGAGTGGTTTTGGAGGGGTGGGAGACATTTTTTTCCCTCTTGAGCGCTGCTAACTGCGCAGATTATGGTGTGGGATTTACTATGGGTCTCAAACATATAATTTAAGCCATTTATTAAATGTAGAATATTTTTTAGATACTCGATTCAATCATCTAATTTTTCATTATCTTTCATTCAGATTTTAGGATAATAAAAAATTAGATGATTGGATTGAATTCCTATAGGTATTGGATTAAGTTGATATTTCTAGAGACCCTCGAAAAAAAAAATTTAATGAATAACTCGGATCGTTTGTATAGACCCGTAGTGGACTCCACACCGGGACCTGTGCACAAAATATGAGCACATTGTCTGTGCAATTAGATTTTCTGTTTTCTCCCCTATAATAGTATTTCTTTAAAGATGTTTGGTAGTATAACACATAATATTTCTTTAAAAATTGATTCTGTATCAATTTTATGGATATATTTATGAAAACCATATGAGGTAAATTACAGCGTAACATCTCTAGGAAGACGAAAGTTTTATTAAATTAAGACTCTTTGGATTACAGGAGATTATAAAAAAGTGTTAATATTCTATTATTAGCCGTACGTAGGTTGCTCGGGAAACTACTCCAGTTTGGAAGACAGATTATAAATGAATATGACTTGTATTTGGTTGAAATTTCGGTCAAACTTACAATGCTTAGGTCCCGTTCTCCTGAAATTTTTATTTTTTTGAATATTTATTTTTCGTTTTACGAGACATGTTATTTTCTTACAATACATCACCCTTAACGGAACGGGGCCTTATAGTTAGCATGAAAGGTTTTCCTCTTAAATAGAATAAGTTATTTTGCCGACATCTCTTTGCCGACCTCGTAGGAGGTGGTAATATGAACAAAACTCCATCAAAGATCGGCTGAAAGCAACCTTATTATTATTCCGGACTATTGGGAGGATTTCGTGGCTTAAACCTAGTGGTAGTAGTTGCCAAGTTGGTGTGAAACTAGTCTTCAAAATTTGACCATATTTCCCTACTCTGCATGACTCAGGTGTATGGGTCAGCTGACACACATCTCGACTAAGTTTTAAGAGCACAATTCCATCGTCTATTTACAGGGAGCCCGATTAAAGTCAAAACGAATAAAGTTCCTCATACACTGGCTTCGAAAGAGTTAATAACACACCAAGAGAAGTTTTAAACTTAAAACCTTAGGAGGGAGCAAACTAAGTTTTTGAATTGACCATATCTTTTGGTTGTCCAACTCCTAACAAGAGCCGTTTCGTGTGAGCAACCTAAACAATGAGAAATTGGGAAGTTTTCTAAAAATGTTTTAGGAAATGACCACACACAATCAATATGGCGGGTTTTGTTTTGGACCTTTTGGTCCATCTCTCCTTCACTTCCACTCTAGACATGTGAATTTTCTTCCATCGCTTGGTAGTGGATTGTTCAAACCTGGTTTAAAAGTTTAATGAGCTTCAAAATTTTGTTTAATGCTGCCTATTTCAAACGAGTTTATTCGAACCGATCATGACCTAATTTCGATTGGCTTTTCAACTTTTTAAAGATGGTAAGTTGAACGAGTCAAGTTATGACTTGATCAAACTTGGCTTGAAAGCTTCACAAGCCTCAAAAATTATCTAAGCTTTGTTTCTTTATGTGCTCACATATCGATTTTAAATAAGCTTGTCCAGTAGCTTAGTTCGTTTCTCAGCTCCAAGCAAAACCCAAGTATTGAAGTTTCACCATTTTCCTAACATAACCATACTCGTTAACTAAGATTCTTCATTTGGTTATTGGTCCACTCTTTCATACCCATACCACACAATGTTCTGTGACCACAAGTCTCCGAATTTGACATATAGCATCGAAGCGTGTGCCACACACAATTTGACATGTAGCATCGAAGCGTGTGCCGCACACACACACGGAAAATTATTCAATGCCCCTGGGGCACCGTCATGTGGTGCTCCAGGTCTCTTCTCAACCACACTTTTTTGTGGGACTCGAGACTAAGTTTGAGGATCCCACAGTAATGTGTGGTGGGGAGAAGCTTGGGGCACTGCCACATGGTGGCCCAATGACTCTAAATAATCTCTCTAAACAAACACATACATATATGTAATAATCTCTCCAAACACACATTCGGACCGTCCAAAATACTTTTGGATGGTCGCGATTGATTGCTGCAGTAAGGTTTCTATGGGGGTGTTTGGAAGCCTATATTTTGGCTTTTCATTTTCAGCTTTTCGACTTTTTAAATTGTAGTCAGAATATATTTTGATTTTGATAGAGTGTTTGGATGATATGTACAGAATGCATTTTGCAACATGAGTGGGAGATATGAAATGAAAATGAATTATGAATTGATTTTTTACTTTATTGTCCCTCGTTATTAACAATGGTGTATAATGTATATAAATAATATTTTAATCAATTTTTTTTTAAATTTTCTTTTGAAATGGCTTACTCTTCATTAACTAAAAGTGTCACACTATTTTTTTAATTATATTTTTATTGTTTCAATAATTCTCTGCTCTTACTTTTCCACCAATAATGTTTTTTCCCACTATAAATTGCATACATACTTTCATTTCAATAGAGAAAAAGAACAAGCAAAAGAGAAAATTAATCAGATCAATATTAGCTAACTAGAGTGCCGGGGTAGGAGAGAAAATGGCGTGGTCATTGCCAAGGGTATTGAAGAATTATCCAAAAAAGGAGAGGGTACGGATGTCTTTTGGCAGACTGAGAGAAGAAAATGGGAATGGAAAAAGCTCATCCAGAGCACTTTTTGCCTTTTGCTCTCCATCTTCAAAATCTGAAAATGGGTAAAGAATGAGTTTTGGGGACAAGCAGCCAAACACCTGAAAAGAAAAAAGGAGAAATGAAAAATGCGAAAATGAAGGATCTAAACACCCCCTATATGTATTTTGGATGGCCGCGATTGATTACTGCACTAGTAAGGTTTCTCTCATACGTACATACATACGGGACGGTTCCGAAGACTTTTAAAAAAACCTCTAAAAAACTCCCCCAAGTTTCCGATCGAATTTTGATGATCCGAGCCACTCAATGTAATTAGAACGTGATTTTAAAGTTACTCGTGAGAAATCAACAAAAAAAATGACCGGAAAGGGTTTCATCTGAACAGTTTTTTTTGAACTTTATTGAACGGTTCAATAAAAAACTGCTCAAATTAAGCCTTTCCCCGTTTTTTTTTTTTTTTTGCCATTTTCTCGTGGGCACCTTTAAAATCACGTTTTGAACCCATTTAGCAGCTCAGATTATCAAAATTTGATCGGAAACTATGAGTTTAAGATTTGATAGATTTTTTTAAAGGTCCCCAGAACTGCCCGCATATACATACATACATACATACACACCTTTCTACTTTATTATGGGCAACTGCGAATTTGACGTTCGATCTTTGCGAGTCAGATTTCCATACCATATAAATACAGAATAAAGAAAAAGACTTTCCATAGCACCGTGGCTTTCCATTAGGAAGCTCTCAACGAAACTTCCTTTTAATTCGCCGCCTCAGCGCATTCATTCAATTCAATATATAGCCAAGGGGGTTTTGGTTTGCCAGAATGAAGTTCTTTCCTACTGCCCAAAGATCAAAAACTGGTCAAACCTTTTAATCCCTCAGCAAAATATCTCAGGAAGAAACCAAGCAATGTCTTTCATGTTGCTTGACAACATTACCACCACCACCTTCACCAAACCCCAGAAGCGTTGGCGTATCGCTTGCACGGCTATCCACTTCACGCTTTATCTCACCCGAGACATCGTACCCGATAAGAGGAGCAAATCCAGTATAGCCCAAAAGAGATGGCGCCTCGCCTACACGGTGATATACTCTTCCCGCGCCATTCTCTCCCTCATTGCGGAGATTGTACCCAAATCGCCAGACCGCCGCAGTCACCCGTCTCCTCATACCATTGTTGAAATCGAGCAGATCATACCCAATCATGGTTTTGATCAAACCACTTCGAAAAGTCACTTGCTGGAGATAGACGACGCAGATGAAGCCGATGATTCGTTTTTCCCCGACATCGACCAATCGAAACTCACCGAAATGGTGAAGGAAAAAGACTTGAATGAGCTCAGCAAGTTTGGAGGCATCAAGGGCTTAACCAAAGCTCTTCAAACTGATCCTGAAAACGGAATCTCCGGCAATGACGACGATTTCACCCTGCGAAAGACCAGGTTCGGTTAGAACTTAGGTTCACAAATATCCTTTTATAACAATAATCATTGGACCACATGAACATAGAAACACAAACAAGAAAAACATGAGAGTATGAAAATAGTGAAAGTAGGAAAGATGTTGACTGTGAGATTGAGAGTCGTGCAGTAACTGTATAATATTCCTCCCTTCATGAAGGTTCCACCGGAGTGTACTAACCCCAAGATTAAACCCAAGCGCTCATAAGTATTCCTCACCCGATGTTCACGACCATCAGGAGATTTGAACGAGTCACGAACCGAGTTGCCCAACTCTATAGAAAATAGTATAAGAATATTCTAAAAATCTTCTTTCATTATTATCTGTGTATATTCTCCAAATACTTTCTTCACTTCCACTACTTTTCACACTTGTCAAAACCCATATATATAGAGTTTATTGGATTAAGACCCATTTATTGATATATTTAATGATAGGAATAAATATCACTTTTATGTTTATGTAACCGACAACATTTATGCACTAATATTGTAACGGAAAGGTAATGATAGATAATAAGTGTTTTAATTTATTTTTATTAAAATCTTTCAATGTTCCAACAGGTTCGGTACAAACACTTACAACAAGCCACCCCCGAAAGGGCTACTTCATTTCGTGGTGGAGGCG